>OY735220.1:46031092-46083592 GCA_963457665.1 Thysanoteuthis rhombus | reverse complement strand
TATATATATATATATGGCTTGAATTTGTTCACATATATCCAATTTAGTTGAATATCGATCAGTCATAAGCATATTCAACAGAATCACCGGCATACACACACACACACACACACACACACACACACACACACACACATATGTATATATATATATATATATATATAGAGAGAGAGAGAGAGAGAGAGAGAGAGAGAGAGAGATGGACAGAGACAGAGACAGAGAGAGACAGAGAAAGAGGAAGAGAACGAGGACAAGAGAAAGACGGAGGGATGGAGAAAACTCAAATGAACATCCAGACTCGTCTGTTGTTATACTTTCTGATCCCTCATCGATGATTACGTTTTTGGGGTAACCTACGTCATTAAGTCTTATTTCAAAAAAGTTAAATGATGAGTAGTACAAAATAGCACGCACTATGTTTATACCTTATATTATATAACGACCTACATGTATGATTCAAGCTATAAAGATTGAAATCATGTTGATGTTTGGGAGGTGCAAGTTAGTGTGCTCAGGACATTTAAACCACTTTTTTCGCGATACCCGAGCCCCCATGGTTGCGTTGTAAAGAAGATATATCAAAGATGTTTCATTCCTGTATTTTCGAACGTTCAATTATTTCTTCCTCTGAGCTAGTCAGGATTCCCGGCTCGGATATATATATATATATATATATATATATATATATATATATATATATATATATATATATATACATATATATATATATATATATGTATATATATATGTATATATATATATGCATACACACACACACACACACACACACACACACACACACATATATATATATATATATAAGGAATTTATTAGTTCATACGGTGTTTGTTACCTTGATTCACTACATTAACGTATATACATATATGCATATATTTATAAATATATATATATATATATATATATATATATATATATATATATATATATATATATGTATATATATATATATATATAATGTACACCATATGAGTATAGAAATAAACATATGTTAAGTATTTATGTTTCGGTATAATAATTAAAAATAAGAGCTTCACACAAGAAGAACCTACTTTTATTGCAATCAGCACAACAAGGCATGCTTTCAGACTCGTTTTGTGGCAAACGATCAGAGAGTTTCTTTTATTCTATTTAAATTTTTAAATCCACCACAGCAAACATTTTTTCTGTCTGAATGAAATATTCTGATTCAAATGAAAAAAGAGGTCCCCTTGCTAAGTAGTATCAGTATTCGGTATACTTCTCAAAAGTAGTTAGTTAAAAGCCTCCTACCTTAATCATATCAAAATCTCTCTCACCTTTCTTTCTTTCTTTCTTTTTCTCTCTCTCTCTCTCTTTATCTCTCTATGTATATATATATATACATATATATATATATATATATATATATATATATATATATATGTATTATTACATATATATCATTGTTCTCTGATCCATCTATCCATGTATTCAACTATCCATCTACAATGTGTTACCTTTGTATTGGAGAATTTTGATGAAGTTGTATCATATATGCACAGTGCTGCAAGAACACCAGACCATATGATCAAGTTTCTGGCATCCGTCTATATCCGTCTATATACCAATATATATATATATATATATATATATATATATATATATATATATATATATATGTGTGTGTGTGTGTGTGTGTGTGTGTGTGTGTGTAGAGAGAGAGAGAGACTTGACTGTAGTTGGACATATGTTTTGCACCTAATTGTTTTCCAAAACATCCATCAATTCTTCATATGAGAGTTTCGTGTGATTGTTACGTTTGACTGTTCATAAAACATTCACAAGCGTTTAACAGGTACGTTTCATTTGAATGTTTCCTATGAATTTTACGTTCAGATGTTCATAGACACGTTTTGATCTTTTCATTTGTTATCTCAAACCTTATCCTAATAATTCTCTCATGATATATGCATGAAATGCAATGGTAAAATTTATACACTAGAAAGTCTCGTACACGTTCAGATGGAAATTTTTTAAAGTTCAAGTAATTGTACATAAAACATGTACAAAGGGTATTTTTTAAGCACTGCAGCTCTTTGATAGATATTCAAACTAACTTATATCTTAGAAAAAACTTTTTTGGAGACAAAAAGATCTGAAGAAGATGCTTATTGCATTTACATTCTAATTTTACAATAGGTGTTGAAAGTGGTTCCTTTCAACTTTGATGCAGGTTCATAAACATTTGATTACAGTGGAAAATAACATAGCCGACACAAGACAAAAATAATGGTTACTCAAATGTGTGCAGTGCATGATGCTATCGTCTCAACTTCTGTAACCTTTTGACCAATATCGTAAATCCAAGTGTAGGCACTCTCTTATCCTCTTGTGTTGCATTGAAGATAAGCTGTTTGACACGCGTGAAAACATGAAACTGTTGAAATCACAAAACAAAACCTCATTTCAATCTCACGGACGAGTGAATGATCGACACTTTCTGTTCTTCACCGATAAAAAAGCCGAGGAAGATAAATCCTTTCTTTGTTTCAACTGGCACAACTACTTTTTCGGATTGAAAAAGCTCAAGGAAGAAAGGTTAGGAAAAGCATATAATTAACGACACGAGTAGTGAAAATTCTTGATTTCATGCATATCACGAAAAAGTTGAGACTTTAAAAGAAGACACGCACAAGGAAATGATCTTTGGAAAACTACGTGAAAAGTTATCCTAAACCAAAATGTCAGTTGTGGATCGAATGTTTCGCAAATATAATTGAATTCCAATCCCTAGAAGAGAAATGAGAGTGTATATAGATTGGGAGGATGTGCTTTGAAATACAGGCTGTTTCATAAACACGGGCTCTTTCATAAAAAATGCCTAACCGAAGGGTAAAAAAGTAGAATCTTTGTGCCGGTAATAATATTCATCTATTGAAATTATATACGTGTATATATATATATATATATATATATATATATATATATATATATATATATATATATATATATATATATTATTGTGTCATCTACAGAGAGCTGTTCCATTGTGTTACAACTCTTCAGTGTGGCTATAGACGATCCGTTACCCCATCCAGCACCATGAGGCAGGATTGAAACCTTCGCTTCAGGCCTGCTAATAAGGCTGAAGTGATATGTTCATTTACCTTAAATTCTGCATCCATCAGAGTGCTGTAATTCTATGGAAGAGCATTGCATATATATATATATATATATATATATATATATATATATATATATATATATATATATATATATATATATATGTGTGTGTGTGTGTGTGTGTGTGTGTGTGTGTTACTGAGAAAGGGAAGTATGGGCCGACAGAAAGATTATAGATTGCGTCACATTTTTTTAGAAGTTTATTTGACATTCAACCTATTGGGTTGCAGCTTCAACGTAGTTATGCTCTACCATTGAGACGGACGGACACCAGTAATGTAGAAGCCGAAACGAATGTTTTGATTCAAAATTTTAACTTTGATTTTTAACGGTCTATAAACGCTTTATTCGTTTCTTCTAACACAGGCGATTATGTTATTATGAAATGGATATATGATCTGAGAGAATGATGATACATTGCATTAGATTATATGAGAAATTTATTACAAATCATCACCTGTTATAACACATGGGATGCAAAATTCGGACAAGAGAACATTGATAAATCGAAAAATTAGAAAAATAATTTCCTGAAGCTGCTTAATTTTCTCTAATTGTTTATTTTATCTATGTTTTGACATTTTTCTCTGATCCCCAAAACAGTGAAATGGTAAACAACCTATGATCCAAACGAGAACGAATCTCGAATAGTCACGTAATATCTAACTCTGTGTAAAACATAAAACCCCTTGATAATGCTCAAATGAATTGTATTAGCAGATATCTTGGAATAGATGACTGATTTTATGTAAATTTGGAAAAATGCTTTTAAATTTTTGGTGTTCAGAGCTATAGAGCTACTTATACGACATCACCCGTTTGTCGTATCACGACTCTTCAATATATACATATATATATATATATATATATATATATATATATATATATATATATATACATATATATGAATTTATATATTTATATATGAATATGAATATATATATATATATATGAATATGAATATATACATTTATATATGAATATGAATATATATATATATATATATATATATATATATATATGTATGTATATATATATATATACATATATATATATATATATATATATATATATATATATATATATATATATATATATATATATGTATATATCCACTTGTATATACACAGGATGTCCCGGAATAGATATATGTGATGTCCCAAAAGTAACGCCAGGTAGTGTATTATGACATATCAAGTCATATGGTGCTATTATAACTGACTTGGTTGATTGATGCAATGCTTCCAATGCAACATTGTTTGAGGTAATGTGTTTAAATAGATTTCCAAGATATATATTAATCAGCTACTAATTTTGACAACCTATACATGTATAGAGTTTGTGAATTAAAAGTTTAATATGTTCATTTATCAAGTTACCATGCATTTCTTATATTTTGCTGGGCATATTACACATTCCCCAAAATTAATTTTTCAAAATAATTCAGCTGGAAAAATAGGTAGTCATTTTGTAAGACGCCATCTTGAACAAAGTCATTTTGCACCTTAATTTCCCTTGACTTTTAGGTTACATCCCTTATGTTACAGAACGGTGATGTCCCGAATCACAATGGCTGACAAGCCAATTTCCCTAGACCAATTCACTAGTGTGTTTTCGTACCAAACTAATCTAAAATAAGTAAATAGTCAAGTCTCATCGAATTTTGCTATCTTTCACCACAAACAAATGAGTATATGACAGTATAAAGACTATTCGCAAAATCAGCCAAAGAAATTACACAATAACTAAAATCTAATTTTCAAAATCGGTAAATTTGGAACAAAATGTTGCATTCCCAATGAATATCCTGAATTTCATCTCACATGTACAAATATTGAAAATATGATGTTTGGAGAAGGAAACGATCTTAGATGATTCTCCAACCACCCTCAAAGAGTTTTCTGTTGTTTCCAAGAGGGAACTTATAGTGAGGGAAGCTTACTTCTAATTGTACAAAATATTACAGACTCATTTTATCTATCTATTTTGAAATGGCAATTTATACAGAATTATAATTCTACATGGGAGGTGTTCAGTCCACAAAAGGGCAACTTTGATAAGAATAAAGTGTTTCGTGGCTCGAAACTGAGCCATGCAAAGGCTTAACTGTCTACTTCATAAGCGATAATATAATAAAACTCCTAACTACAGTTGACTTTATTTTCTCTCGTAAAAACAATGATCTTGACAACATGAAGTTGAAATTTGATATGCAACCTTATTTCGAACTCATTAGTTTGAGATTCATGTATAATAAATAGGGTTACACCACCCCTTTTTCCCGAAGTTATTTTTCAATTCACATCTAGAATTACTCCGAAATATATCTTGAGCCATTCCAATTTTCTCACAGTTTATTTTGAAAACTATGCATACACTATTTTATTACGTCCCCTTCCATGACCAAATTTGAAGATATGTTTTAGCTGGAGTGAAACTGCTTTTAGATGAGTCGAAATATTTTCAAAACTCGTAATCCAAGTAATTGAAGCTCCAGTCAAGAAGACTGAAGCGTTTAACTTTGTAATAGCCACCCTTTTTACCGTATTTAACTCATCAACTTGGTGAGTGATAAAAGCTATTAGATATCCACGCAGTTGTTCTTCTAAAATTCCACACGGTAAAAAATTACAAAAAATCACTGAAGATTGTTTTAAATGAAATTAATCGAAGCGCAAACAGACACGTTTTGGCCAAGTATCCAATTTAACATACCTGAAAGTATACGAGATGTTGGTTTGGTTGGGTTAACATCTGATACATAATTCAATTACTTTTCTTAAAAGTAAGGAACACAATATTTTTTAGGCTGCCTAGGTGTTGCATCGAGTAAATAAGTTGTGGAACCACCGATATAAACAACATTCCAGACCGGGAGGAATAGTAATATTCTAAAAAGACATGTTCAAGTCTACGAGAAACACGCCTGACTATTGACAATCTTTCCCAATTGTCTCTTATAGTCTACTATTCATTTCCTCGTCATCATTCCTTGAGAAGAGGCGATACGTGTCCAGAATCTGAGATGAGTCATACTTTAATTGAGAACTAATAACGGATCAGAATCAGAGTTTCCCTGAATATTTTACAGGTTGTCCTGAAAGAATTGACCCATTGGCAAAAAAAAGTGTTTCGATGTTTTCTTACAGTAAATGATCAAAACTTATGCAAAGACTGAATATAATTGGGTTGAACAAGTCCTATTGCAGAACTGGTGTCGTTACATGCAAAGATGATTTGCTTCTTAGTGCTATCATTGAGCTGGGGTGATGGATCCAAGTTTTTTTATCACCCTATATGTTGATTTGTCCCGACTTATTTTTACTTTTGTCACTGAATCGTAGCTTATGGAAATTCTGGCTATTGTCGAGCGCTTCATTATGTCGAAGCATTTCTTCAACTTGAGAATAAATGTGTTGAGGTGTGGATAGCATAAAGGTTAACAGCGTAGACTGAGCTGTCTAACCATTGTTCTCAACTATTATAGAAAACAGACAACTTAGGTTACACACCAGACAGCTTGTCTTCCCTTCCCAAATATTGACATCAGGTTGTGGAGCAGGCAAAGGTCGGTGTGCCACACAGAAATGTGGTCATCCACTGCACCTTGGTCTCCTGTGGCTGGACCAAGGTGGACAGGGGTGAGAGAATGAGGCCGACGGTGTGTATATAACTCTCCCTCACTATATTCCCACTCAAATGCTCATTACTTCGGATCGTGCAGCTGCTGTATTTCTCACAACTGAGGCCAGGGTCATCATCCATGAAAGGCAACAACACAGTGATGATGATGATAAAGATGGTGACGAGAAAAAAGGTGTGCACGTCACGTTCAGCGTGTATGAGTAAGGAAGCACATGTCCCCTCAAGTCAAAAGAGAAGTTTGACATTTCAAAATACCAGAGACACCCGAATAAAGCCTGAGGTAGAGCACCTGTAACGTAGTGATAAAGGATTTGGAAAAAAAGGGGGGAATCAATCTAAATGAACCAAAATAAAATAGTGGCAACACAAAATCAACAAAGTTGTCAACAATTACGATTCTGCATCCTTCCAATGTGTTGGGGAAGCAAGTCAGTTGCGTTATGAATTCAACATTGCGTAGCCTATTCGTGAAATCATATAAACTGTTGACTGACAAGTTCCAAATACGGAGATGAATGTGATTATACAGTATGGCGCAAAATAAACTGACCACTTTCTCTTCTTCGTGAACAATGGACCCCACCACTCAATGTTAGAATAGAGAAACGTAGAAATAAGAAAAAAACTCCTATCATCCGATCTTTACAGCTTAGTGATACATCTGCAATGACTGAAATTCCAGTCATCTGCAGTTAAGTTGTTGACCTCAAAAATCTACGTCAAGATACGGCAGGTTTGATTGGAACTAGTAAATCACTTCAAGCAAGAGTACAGGAGAAGTACGTGGCTATAAAGTAAAAAATAACTTTTAAAATCATCTTCAGCCATCTTATTTACTACTGCCTGTAGAAGTGCGATATAATGATCTTTAAATTCTCGAAGTTCAAAGAATTGAAAGTCTACATGTATTTGAGCTAAAGGCATTTGGGAGGTCAGGGTGGCTGAGATAGTGACGTGGATAGAAATCCCTTGGAGAAAAAATACTCAAACACACACACACACACACACACACACATGCACCCTATGGTAGTGTTCTCTTTTCTTACTATTTTCCTTATCCATACACATCTATGATTGGTCCTCGAAGAAGATATTTGCCATTTAAAACCTCATAGAATGCTATATAGAATTTTATGAACAGGACATTATATACATTTATGTACAAAGATCAGTGTGCCAGCAATCATGGATGGAGAGACAAGTCTGTCCAAAGACAGTAAATTAAAGCATCTCTATTAATATGTTGGTAGAGGAGGGAGAACGACATCCCCTCAGCTTGTGTTCAAAACTGCCACTCCCTAAAAACCTGATCCTCCGTCGCTGCCGACTGGGCTGCCTATTCATTCAAGTGCGCTGATCAGCCGAATTTTTTGCTTATTCAGCACTGTGGGTAACCATCTTGAGTAGTGCATAGAACTCAAACATGTGCACACACGCTCACATTTGTTTTGTTTTTTTAAAAAGGATGCAACTATTTTCGATGATTTTTATCCAAACAATCTGTAATCAAAAACAGAATCTTTAAACACGCAAATTACAGAAAGATTACAAAAAGTTGTTAATTACACACACTCTTTAATTTCACAGTAGCCGTTGAAAGTGGTTTCGTTCAAGGTGGATGCTGATTCGTACGTGTTTCATTATATACATGTTTCATTACATTCGAAAACGACATAGCTGACGCAACACAAGAGAATGAAGCTTACGCATGATGCAATGACTTCAACTGTTAAATACTGTTGTCTCTGACTTCATGGGTTGGCACATGATCTACATTGTTGCACTGAATTTTCGTGTGCATGAATTCTATCCCCTTATCGTTAGATGTGCATGTCTTATTAAATATCTTGTACCCAAATCATCAGCTTTTTAGCGTCCGTTGTTGGACATAGACCTTCCCAAAAATTTGCCACACCTCTCTATTGTTGTTTTGATCACTAGCTTTGATTAATTAGCATAGCAGACTGGGTTATCGAGCCCTTGTTGGCAGCAAGTCTAGGAGGCGAGAAAGCTTCATTACAAGCAAGAGTGTCTCACGCCGTAAAAGTGAGCATCACGTTCTTGGACATGAGAGTCATGACATGACACATAAGGTGCCCCGGTTATCTACTGCCTTCCACTCCACCATCTTTATCTGGCTTCAGGATGCAGACTGACAGGGACCCTAGAGCAGAGTTGACGGTGTGCAACTCACCTTCACTATAATGCCAGTCATGAAGACATGATTATCATCAAGGAAAAAATCTTAATGACAAAGATGATTATTCAATATGTGCATACAGCTCACGTTCGGCGTGAATAACAGAGGAAGCATGAGCCCTCTAAAAGAAATCCCATTTAACATTTCAAAAGAAAAAAGACACCCGGAGAAGAGTAGCAATTAATATGAACGAACCAGTATGAACCAATGCTAAACTCTCTTCGTAACGGTACTCGTTAAAACGGCACTATTTAATGGTGCACCTTTTTTTCTGTCTCACGAGCAAGAGTAGAATCAGACAATAATTTGGATATTTTCATGAAATGTGCAGAAGTATCTAAATACTGCTGTTAGTTTTCTGCGGCGTAACTAAACTATTTTGAGCAAGAAAATGAATTGACGTCATCCTTGGGAAATATTGGCGGTTCAACATACAAAACACTATTGATAGGATTTATATTTTTAGTGCAAAGGTGACGTAATCATTTTCACCGAACCTTTTAATTAAAAAATCCTGACAGCAAGAGGAAATGGCCTTCAAATTCAAAAGAAAATCTGAGCATGACATTCGAGAATGCTTTCTATAAGAAACCCTATTTTCTCCAAACCCTTCAATACCGCGTCAGGTTTAACTATATCTGGCTTCTTTCCTATACAATAATCACATCACGTATCTGCAACTGTTTTCTTATTGTCTCATAGTGTTTTAAATAACGTCATCTAAATAAGGAATGCGACAAACACGACACTGGCCCAAGGCCAGTTCGCAGGCTATTCCGTTTGGTATTTTAGAAAGAGAAAAAAAGGAAAGACAGAGAAGCCTTATAGAATTCAGAAACATCAGAATGATGACGATAAAAAGGAAAACATGAAAGAAAGAGAGAGAAAAAGAACATGAAGAATAGAAAATTCTGGAATAAAAGCAAAAATAAATGATTCAAAAGAGGCGGTGTTGACTTATCTAAAGGGCAAATGATGTATCAAAGAAGATACATTTTCAAGATTTGGCAAAGGAATTGTATACAAAAAATCGAAAATAGATAATTAAACAAGGTGGAAAGCAGCCACAGAATGCATACCTCTGCCGACGCTATACATGAACAAGAAGCTGGATGAAGATCATTCGCTCAGTAAAGAGGAGGTAACTGTAACTTCGTTTATGGAAAAGTATCTCTCAATCGAGAAATAATTTCTGGATCCGCTACAAAATTTAAACAATTCTGTAGAAGCCGATGGTCCACATTGTAACACAATTTCATAGAAAATCATGGGAATATCTTCAATATATTATGCGAATAGATGTGAGTAAAACAACAGTTTTTTTTTCCATTTTGCACCTCATTTGCCTTTTTTCCTGTTCTTGTATTGCCAAGATTTACCTTCCAGCGTTTTTTCTCCATTTTCACGAATTTTCTAGCAATTTTTTGAAATGGCCATTTAATGGTTAAAGGTGCTGTTGTTTTTTTTCAGCACGTTTCAACGATTTTGACATTTCTTGCAGTCGATTTAATGCTAAAAATCTTGCAGTTGGCAACATTTTAAATACATAAAAGATATTGGTGGCTGGGTGTAAAATTCACTTAAAATTGAAAAATAATCTTTTATACGTTTTGAAATTTAGCTAATCCTTCCTTAGTCCATTGGCCATCCATCCGCAAAATGTATCTGAAACTATTGAGGACTTATATTAGGGGAACAAGCAAACAAACATGAGCAAAGACCAATTTTGGTTACAGAGGTGATGAACTGATCTATTTGGTCACTCAATAGAATTGCCAAGTGATAAACGTCTTCTGGCAGCAAGCTGTGTCAAGATGATCAATTAAAAAGATCCTTTTTAGAAAAAAAGGTGATCAATGAATAAGCTCCTGTCTTTGCTTGGTTGTAATCACACAAAACGAAATCCGAATTTTGAAAAAAATAAGCGTCAATGCTGCTGAGCACAAACTATTAGCATAAACTTCCAATACAAATCAAACCATCCATTAAAAAACCTATTTGGTGTGAATTTTGAAAGAACGAATAAAACCTTTTTCCAGATATAATAAGGAGTAATTGTTTGATTTTTCAGCAGCCAAGCTCAAATAGTGCGGCCTATATGCGTGATACATACATAGCTAACCAGCCAATCAGACCTAACTCGAAAAACCTAAGAAACCCATGTTAATTGTTTTGGTGGGTACTGGAGCATTTTTGTCCTGTACAACTACATAATGGTCAACTGCCTACCTGGACATTCTGCCAATAGTAATTTTGTGACCTGGTCATTTGTGTCTCTCTGAATCGCCCACCAGTTAATTGCATGCTGGTCATCATACCGGGACATTTACAAACAATATTTTTCGCATCCTGATCATTTGTGTCTCAATTAATTGCTTACCAGTCAATTGCGTGTCGGTCATTTGCATACCTGGATATTTACGCGTAGTATTTTTGTGTCCCAGTCATTTGTGCCCAATTATGTGTAAATAGGAACGATTTTATAGAATTATCATTTTAGTGTTGGCCACAGTATTAAAAACCAGGGTTGTCAGATAGTTAGACGCATTTCTGGCCAAAATTTCTTCAAAAATGCCCGAATGTGAAAAATTCTTATTGAATCAATCATTGTATTATCCATTCTCATTGTTTTATTATTTGATTGAGTATGCTAAATTATTTAGAATTAAACTTTCGATCATTAAAAAGACAACTGAGAGGATGAAAGGGAATAGTAATAGAAAGAAGTGAATAATCCCTCTTGGTTGGCAAGCTTTCGATAGATCGAGCCTCACTTTCAAAAAGACATGAATACCACAACTGCTAAAAAGAAATGTGTACAACCAATGAATCCTTCCAATCGTCACCTATGGAGCTGAAACACGGAATCTTACCGAAAGATTGGCCCTCAAATTTAGAACCATGCACCATGCACATGAAAGAATTATGCTCAAAATCACATGGATAGATCACAAGACAGCACAGCATATTAGAGGAAAAGACAGGAGTCTGAGATATCATAGAAATCATTGTGCTGTACTGAATCGACTTGGTAATTATTGATAAACGATGAGATCTAGGAGTGCCACCGTGGGGCAGTGTTTGCACCCTGGTCTGCTCCCCCTAGTATTTAGTGAGATTGGATATTGTATAACGTAAAGTAACACCTACGTGAAGGATAAAAGGAACAAAGGACCTCATGTATATATTCAAGTAACAAAAGAAAATTGACCACTTGGATAATGTGATAGCACATCTCTTCATTAAAAAATATTCCGTGCGTACTCTGAAGCTAATTGAGCATATTCTAGGCTACGTGCTTAGCCTGGAGGTATCCCTTTGGTGAATCTATATACTGCCTAAGGCGTGGTCATAAAAATGTAGTTGTAAAGTCCTGGCCTTGACCAGACTTGAGACTTGCATGAATCACTCTGCTGACGAATGCAATAGTAACCAGGATTTCGTTACTGGCATCCATACTGCATTAGGGGTTGTCTCTTGAGAAATGTTGCGCTTTACTTCTTACTTCTTACTTCAGCAACAGGAATATTCAAAGACAGAAAAAGACAGAGTCAACATTATTTAATTTACAAGCTAGTGGGAGACATAATTACAATATTTTACTGATGGAGAATAACCAGAGCAATTGCATAATTCGCATACAAGAGCATGCTTACAAAGGAAATACTAAAATTAGGTGTTAAAAATTTACGAATGGTGAGAAGGAAAGAATTCAAAGCTAGATACGGAGGAGTATTCCGGTAATTACCTGACAAAAATCGATGAGACAACTAACATATATAAGAATATTCACAGATAATTACCAAAAGTAATGAAACCTTCAAGAAAAGATTTCAACTCCCATAATAAACATTTTACATTTATCATTTTTAGCAACGTTTTGGAAATCTCACAATAAAACATTTTTTATTTGACACAATGAGTCAACAGAGCCAAGTTGGAATAAGATTAATATCAGCGTACTGGATGCAGGGATGAAATCAAATCACGTAGGAGTTTAGCAACGTTTAGCTTGGTCAGAATCAACATTATTTAATTGACAACTAAGTGGAAGAAACAATGGTGATATTTTACAATCACAGATTAAGCAAATGTATTAACCTCGTCAAACCAGATGCAAATCGTACGCATTCTTGTGAACTAGTTAAGAAGGAATTTCGCCTGATCTTTGTCCTCCTCCGTAGTATTTGTGCCGTAACAAAGAAAATAAACAGGAAAATGAGAAGACGGAGCTTCCTGCTTATAGTGCAGTAACCATAAAATCTAAAAACAGAAAAAGACAGAGTCAACATTATTGAATTCGAGACCACGTCAGAGGAACAATTACGATATTTTACAATTGCAGATCAAACAGAACAATTATAATTCACATACAAAAGCTCAGTCGCAAAAGGAAATACTAACATTCTGTGTTTACTGATAACACATCGTTGAGAAGGGAAGTTGGCTATTCACAGCAAGATGCGGAGTAATATTTCTGTTATTTACTGAGGAGAAAAATTGCCAAGAAGGACTCCATACATGGGCAAGACCCCTGGAAAATAATACCAATCATTGTAGCTCAATGGTAGAGTGTCTGCTTTTGGTTCGATAAGTTATAGTTCAATCCACCAGCGAGTTTATACGAATGACTTTGGAACACTTCTTCACTTCAGACTAGGATAAGAGAATCCCCTTCTGATTACGAAGGGTTTTTGCCAAATCACGTACTTAGATGGGTGAACGAAGCTTGTAAAGCCCTGTCCGTCATAGCCTATGTGTGCTAAGCCCCGGCGCACTTTCGACGAGGTTATTAGCAGAGACATGATACATCCATATAAGTAAATACTAAGAGCTTGGAAACTTCAATAAAAGAATTAAAAGTTTCAAAGGGAGGCGTGTTATATTTGAGAAGAGGAAATACTCGTAAGAAGAAATCTAGGAATAGACGTATTAGCATAATCTTACTAGATGCAGATCGTACTTATTTCTGTGGGCCAGTTGAGAGGAAATCTCCCCCAATATCTCTCTCTCTCTTTCTCTCCCTCTCTCTCTCTCTCTCTCTCTCTCTATATATATATATATATATATATATATATCCATTGAAACGGAAACAAAACACGACAGAAGAAAAACAAAGAACTCAAGTCATATATTCCTGTAACGAGGATATTTAATATCTGAGACAGAGTCAACATTGTTCAACTCAAAAGCATGTGGAGGAAACAATTACAATATATTACAATTTCAGATTAAGAAGAACGTCAGCATAATTCGCACGCACACAAAAGGAAATACTGATATTCAGTATTTAAGATTTTCGTACGACGTATCAGCAAAGAAAAAAGTTGGTTAAAGTATTCACAGCAAGATACAAAGTAATATTTCAATAATTTATCAAACGGAATATTGGCAAAACGAGTAATGTATATAAACTGTCTCGTGGGTTTTATCAAAAGCAAAGGGACTGCGAGAAACATTGAAAGTCTCAGAATAAAGTTTGTCATATTTGATGTAAGGGGTTACTTGTACCCAGAATGTAAACCGACTTACAGATAGATATCAAAAGCAGAGGAACCTCAGAAAATATCGGAAGTCTCAGAACGAGGCTTTTTAATATTTGAGTTACTCGTACCAGGAAAAGTAAGCACACGAGTACAAACATCAATATACTAGATGAAGGGTTGAAGCCAAATCACATTGGATGCACCGGTTCTCGTGCGATCTCTTGATAAAGCAAAGTCAAACCTGGTTAGCACTTTGATGGGTGACTGCTTGGGGACACAAGGTACGAAGATGGTGAGATGAGTCAATGTATTTGTTTACTCACACTTTTACAAAAAAAAAGTTTGTTTCATATATAGTGAACCGGTTCAAAAGAGACCTATGATACAGGAAACGCCCACAGGGATGGTTGATACCGTAGCGTGCGTGGAGGAAATTTAAAAGGAAAATTAGATGCAGATCGTACTAATTTCTGAGGACCAACTGAGAGGAAATATATTCCAGTCTTTAACACTCCCCTCAGTGTTTAATATCCTGATGCATGGTTACCAATGTAGAGGAAATATTGTTACCAATGTGGAAGTAATGTAGTTATTTAATACATGTGTCTTTGAAGTCTCACGCCGATGGCACACTAGGTTATGCTCTATGCCAACAAAACTAGAGACTCAGACATTGGAAAACCCTTTGAGAACACTGTAACTGAATTACCACAAAATTCTTTTACATAATTCTTTCCCAATTATAATCATTCAAATTACATCAGAGACATTAATTTCTCACAATCACGTTGGTGTCGCCATTCTGATTGATCAAAATGGAGTGTTGAGGTTAACAGTGTAGTGATAGAAAGGTGGTTGCTTTTTTTTTCAAGTTTGAGTAGTACTCTTCAGCTGGCCACGACTTCAGTCGTCTCTGCCTTGGTGGCACTGCAAATAACATTACTACTTATTCAGTCCGTTTGTGATGTGCGAAAAAGATGTAGAGACATAAAACACAAAAAGCCCAGTCACTCGCATCACTCTGCGCTATTTTAGCCCAGGCTTAACCCACAGACATAGATTCACGCTTTTTTCAAGAGTAAGAGGGCAAAGTAAAACTCTGGTCCAAGTGAGAGTTTGAACTCGACTCGCTGAGTATATCCTATTCGAAGTCTCACTACAAAGCATTTATGATATTTGATACAAGGAGATCAGCTCGCCGAATCCATCTTATCTGAAGTCTCACTGTGAAGCATTTGTGATATTAGGTACAAGGTGTTTCCAGTGAGTAAATAGACTAAAATAGTAAGAATAAGTAAGGGGGTAGGGATATAAACATCATTATACTAGATGCTGATTCTACGTATTTCTGTTGACCAGAACTGTGGAAATCTCTTCAAATCTCCATCTCCTCAATAGTTTTGCTGGAACAAAGAAATGAAACACAAAAAAACAAAGAATGGGAAACTTCAAGTATATATCAAGGAATTCAAGCAGACTTTCTGCTTCAGGGTAAAACTCCACTCTGAACGACTATTTCAGTCACTGAGCTTAATTTTTGTCATTGAGAGGAATGCGTGAGCAAAGTTTTCACTATGGACAGTTAGAGCTATAATAATTATTTCTTCATTTCTTTCTTCCTGTTTTCCTTTCTTTTATTGATTGATGATGTGGGAATAGAATCTGCCTATCTCTTTCCCCTTTTCTTTTTATCAATTATTTAAAACTTTTCATTTTTTAATCTAATCTGGGAGTCTGAATTAGTCATTGATATTAAGGTAAGAAAATTAAGTCAATTCAGTAGGAGTTTAGCAAATGGCAAAGTGAATAGGATACGGAAAGCAAAGAAACTTCGAGGAAAATTTTAAGTTTCACCATTCAAATATTTGACGCAAGGATATACTAGAAGTGGTAATACAGACGATTATTCCAGATGCGAAGCTTAGTCATTTCTTTGGGTCATTTGAGCGGGAATCACCACAAATCTCTTAAAGAAATTCCCAAGTATTTTCGCTGTAAAATAAAGAGGGAAGAATAAAGAACTATAAGGAACATACTGAAGTAACAAGTAATGTAACATATTTGGTTAGTCACTCAATAAAAGCATTCATGTAACCAGCGTCTTTCGGGAGCAAGCCGTGATGAAGATGATCAAACAGAACATTCGAAAAAAGGGGTGATCAATGAATATTAGTTATTTCTATCACCTATGGTTGGATCACTAAAAAAGTGAATTTTCAAAAAAAGTAGCAAGCATAAACTAGTGAACAAGTAAGCATAAGCTTACGTCACAAATTGAACTTTGCCTCAACTAAAACAATACATGTTTTCAGTAGACATTAAGAAGGATAGGATTTTTGGATTTTCTGCCCCCTAGTGCAATCGGTGGTATATACATAAATATTTAGGCAGCCAGTCAGAGCTACTCGGAAATTGGAGCAACCTATGTTGACAGTTTTGGTTGATGGTTTCGAATGCCAGGAAGAAGACACAGTCGACATTATTCAACTGATATGCAGATATGCAAGCAAATTACAATCGTGAAATTTTTGTTGGAGACATTTTATTTGAGAAGTAGAATGTTCCCCATACGTAAAGCATATACATGGAATATATGCAAAATTGTAATGTTCACCAACAACCGACTTTTTAAAAGATAACAGCTGCAATACGTCGAATACAAAGGATTAAAGCAATAGCCCAATACTCACCGGGAGACAAAATGGTTTACAAGTAAATACAAAAGAGGAAACCTTGAATAAAATATGAAACTTTCCAGTATAAGAATTTTACACTTTGTGTAAAAGAGTGTGACATGCAAATGATCAAATAATAATCCCGGAAACATTGGGTATTGCTCTTCAAACGTATAAGATTCACAGAAACAAATGATGTCAAACCATGTTAGATGAATGAATACTGATCCATGGTGATATCTTTTACATACGAAGGGCTGCATTCGATAGTGACCAAGTTGAAAATGAGCAAAGATGGTGATATGTGTGCGCCTTTGATTTTCATACTGCGGATGTAAGAGCAAGCAATCCCGAAAATCAAACTTTCGGGCGATGGCATCTAAATTCTGCGTAAACATATCCTTTCTTTAAATTCACTCGCTCTGAAACTGTTGAGCTTGATAGGAAGTATTTTTTTACCGTTCATAGAATATATATTTATCTCTCATTCTGGAGAAGTTAATCTTTTTCCTTGCCTGTCTTTTCTCCTTCTCCACCAATTCGCCATATTCCTTCAAGATACAGAAATTGAATCATTATCACCATGAGCTCCAACCCACAAACTTCAGTGTCATTGAAAATTATAAATTGGACTAGGAATTTTTTTTATTTTTCTTTATTCTCCAAGTTTTTTTTTTTGTTTTTTTTTTTGCTATTTGACCAACGATTCGAGGCAGGTAATACAGCGTTGGATGAATAGGCGGGCATTGAAGATTATCACAAAACAATGAGGAAATGAATAAATAAATTCAGAAAATTCAACAGTACTCATCTAAATTTGCAGCAATTCTAGTAAGTCTGGGGACTTCATTCTAGCAGTTGAAAAAAGTTTCAATTTTTCATCGTTCCTTGCTAAATATTTCGTGCCCGTCTCCAAGCAAGAATTCACTACTAACAATAGACACATCATTGACCTATCCGAATCGTTTAAATGAAAGAAGAAAAAAAAATTGATATATCTTTTTTTTCACGTAAGTGCTCCGAATCATCCACTCTCGTTTCATAAGAACAGTTTAGATATGTCTCAAGAGCCGGTGGAGCTATTTAGCCACTGACCCACAGTGGACAATCCACCAGACCCCCTTCCAACACGTCCTGGGCCAGCGTGATTTGCACACCAAATATTATATCGGCCGTTCCTGCTGGGACCTCGGTACCAAAAGACCAAGCCACATCACTTGCTTTGGGTGGGGGTGATGTGCTCCAAGGGCGACTACCCAAACACCACACCAAGAGCGCGTCAGTTCCTGCTGGGTCATCGGCCTCAAAAGACTCAGCCACATCACTTACTTTGGGTAGGGGTGATGTGCTCCGAAAGCAACTACCCAAATCCTCCACCAAGGGACCACCTGTTCCTACTGAGTCACCGCTCAAACAACGACCATTTCAACAGAACTCTAAGACTGTCAACAAGAGGACAAATTTATACATAGGCACATACAACGTCAGAACACTGTCAACTGACATGCACCTAACTGATCTAAAAAGTGAAATTAGAAATGTAAAATGGGACATCATAGGCATTAGTGAGGTAAGAAGACCCGGAGAAGAACTAATCGAACTGAGAAGCAAGCACCTTCTTTACAGCTACGGTAAAGAGAAAGTAAAACAAAGTGGAGTTGGCTTTCTCATCAATGAGAACCTGAAAGACAATATAACTGGCTTCAAAGCCATCTCTTACCGAGTAGCTAGCGTCACCATACAACTTTCAAAACGATACAAACTCAATATAATCCAAGTTTACGCTCCCACTTCGCAATCAACCCAACAAGAAATAGACAACTTCTATGATGACTTGAACTCCCTACTCCAAGACACCAGAAAACACTTCAATGTTATCATGGGAGACTTCAACGCACAGGTATGACAAGGAAATGAAAATTGCGTCGGCAAATTTGGATACAAAATACGCAACGAGAGAGGAGAAGATCTTGTAAACTTTGCAACGGCTAATTGATTCAAGATCATGAACACCTTCTTCAAGAAGGGACCCAATAGGAAATGGACTTGGAGGAGCCCCAATCACGAAACAAGGAACGAAATACACTACATCCTAACGGACAAAAATGATATCGTCTAGGACATCCAAGTCCTAAATCAAGTCAATGTAGGCAGCGACCACAGAATGGTACGATGTAAAGTACAAATAAACACCAATAAAGAACGCAGGAAAATGGTCCATACAAAACCGCAGCCTCTAAACATACCGAAAGAGCACGTTTAATCTTTTAAGCTCGAATTGACGAACAGATTCAGAATTCTTACTGAACAAGACAACACCAACATCAACGAACTAAGCAACAAAATGACAACGTCAATAATTGAAGTAGCTTCTACATTCAAGCCAATGAGCAAACAACCCATTAGCAAAATCTCGGATGAGACTAAAAATCTCATGGAAAAACGCAGAAACCTCAAGCCACCGACAACAACGAGAGACAAAGTTGAAGAGGCTGAACTAAACACATTAATCAAGAAGAAACGAAGAGAAGACAGAAGGAGATACACAATGGAAGTCATTGAATCAACTCTTGAAAAAGCTCGGGGCTTCAAAGCTATAAACAAACTCCTCAACTCGGGACGAAGGCAAACAACTAGTATACTCGAGGAAAATGGAAACTTAACAACAAACAGAGACAGGATTGTCGAACGTGCCAAAGAATTCTACCAAAAACTTTATTCGTCCGAACAAGGACTGCAAAACAATGAGCAAGACATGCAAGACACGGGCAAACAACTCGAGGACTTCCCAAAAGTAACCCCGTGGGAGGTGAAAGAAGCCATTAAACAGACAAAGAAAGGGACTGCCCCTGGACCAGACAACATCACCATCGACCTACTCCGAAAAGCAGGTAAAATCATCACTAGGAAACTGGCCGTCCTCTTCAACTTGTGTCTAAAACACAGTAAAGTCCCAGACGATTGGAACACTGCTATCATAATGCTTTTATATAAAAAAGGAAACCCGAAAGACCTCAACAACTATAGGCCCATAAGCCTGCTCAACTGTGTATACAAACTTTTCACAAAGATCATCACCAACCGAATCACAAAAATACTCGATGAAAACCAGCCACGTGAACAGGCTGGCTTTAGAAGAATCAATTCGACCACGGACCACCTGCACTCGATAAATCAGCTGAAAGAAAAAGCAGCAGAATATAAACTACCACTCGCTGTAGCATTTATCGACTTCAAAAAGGCGTTCGACTCAGTAGAAATCCCGAAGGTCATGGAGGCCATTAGTCGGCAAGGTGTAGATCAAGTATATGTTGAAGTGTTGAAACATATATACAATCACGGCAGCTCATTTATCAGGCTACATAAAGACTCGGACCCCTTCCAGCTCCAGAAAAGAGTAAGACAAGGTGATACCAGCTCACCTAAACTCTTCACAGCCTGCCTCGAGATGATCTTCAGAAGACTAGACTGGGAGAGTAAAGGAATTAAAATAGACGGCGAGTATCTGAGCAACCTCAGATTCGCAGACGACATAGCCCTTTTCGCAGAGAACCTACACGACCTCCAACTAATGATAGATGAACTAAATGAAGAGAGCAAGAAAGTTGGCCTACACATGAACTTCAGCAAGACGAAGATCATGTGCAACAACCACATTGAAGATAAAAACACTAAAATCGAAATCGAGGGCACAGAACTCGAGAAAGTAGACCACTACATCTACCTAGGGCAACAAATCTCCATGAGACCCTCAAAAGAAGAAGAAATCAGGCGAAGAATCACACTAGGATGGCAAGCCTTTGGTAGAGCTAGCTCAACCTTCAAAAATAATAAGATCCCATTAATCTCAAAGAGAAGGGTGTACAATCAATGCATCCTCCCAATAGTCACTTGAGCTGAAACATGGAATTTAACCAAGAGACAGACCCGTAAGCTGAGAACCATGCAACGTGCACACGAAAGAATAATGCTGGGCCTCACAAGGAGAGACCACAAAACAGTACAGCACATCCAGGAAAAGACGAGAGTTAGAGACAACATAGAATCCATAAAAAATCTCAAATGGCAGTGGGCTGGCCATGTTGCAAGAATGGCTGACAATCGATGGACATCACGACTCACAACGTGGATTCCCCGAGACCACATGCGCAACCGAGGCCGGCAAAATGTTAGATGGAGAGACGAGCTAGACAAGTTCAGGAAGTACTGGCTCCGTGACGCCCATGATAGAGAAGTGTGGCAAATCCTGGGGAAGGTCTATGTCCAACGACGGATGCTGAAAGACTGATGATGATGATGATGATGATGATTCTCCAAGTTGAAGCATGCTAACGGTACAGAACCAACATAACAGTGACTATGATATGCTGTTTTTGCTCTGTTACTGTACCATACACATCCATTAACAGAAATTGTTCCATTATAAAATAGATTGCGCTCATGAGAGTCTTTTATAAAACTTATCTGACTATAATTTTGTTGGAGAACGTCCTTATGCTTGATCTCCTGTGTGTGAGAGCCATAGAGCTCTAAATGCAGCGGATCGTACCAAAATTATCTAAGCCTCTATGATAGGACACTCTGGTTCATAGCCAGTGTAGTGAGGCAACCAAAAGACATGAAGTCACCAGGGAGGAAATTCGTCTGCAAGACTAGCTTGGAAACCATCACGCCGAGATAGACATCCAGTTGGGAGGTGGGTTTGATAACAATGCTCTCCTGTCTCGATCTTGAGATAAATCGGCAACATTTTGGCCAAACATTTCCCAAAAACTCAAGATAAAAGTCAATATGGAAATGCACGTGGATTAATCCATTACATTCAGATGGCTGAAATTTCAGTCATTGCAGTGGCTCAACTGAATGGAGAATATTACCGTTTAAAGTCCCAAGAGACTCTTCCTACTTGTTTCTATGTTTGTAATTGTAAGTGGTACAGTCCAATGTCTACAGAGGGAACGAAGTGTTCAGCTTATTTTGTGCCACCCGATATGATCAAATTTTCCAACTCCATTTACAACGAAGCTGTTCCTGTTACGGTAAACCGTTTAAACAAAATCGATTTATATGTATATATATATATATATATATATATATATATATATATATATATATATATATATATATATATGAAGAGAGAGAGAGAAAGGTGTACTGATATGCGTTTTATACATGTATACCACCTTTGCCCTGGTAGAAGAACGCATAAGATTGTTTGGAGATAAAATCGAACTTTCATCGGTCCTTTCCCATTGAATGGAAAGGTCACAGTATTGTACAATGAACATAGTAATAGCAGACTAAATGTCACTCGCATAAAGGGAGAGAGAACTAGCTGAAGAGGCATATTGAGAGAGAGGGCGAGAGAGAGAGAGAGCGATTGGCTAACCGATTACTTCGCTGCTATGGCCCGTTGGTTGGTACCCGTCTCTCTCTCTCTCTCTCTCTCTCTCTCTCTCTCTCTCTCTCTCTCTCTCTCTCTCTCTCTTTAACTAACGAACTAACTAACTAAAAAACTGAGGTTATTTTTCCTATCTCTGTCATTTCCACGATCGTATAGGTCCTTTTTCAAATATACTGAAGCTAAATGATTCCCTACCTCTTCATTTTCTTTTTTTTTTTTTTTTCGTTTCTCACGTCACAAACGTACTGTCTATCTTCCTAACTTCTTATTTGGATTCTCATATTTCCTGTTTTTTTTTTCCTTCCAGGCCTCTTTCGGTTTCTATTTCCTAAAGTATTATTGGCTTTTTAATTGAGCTATCACAACGAGACTGCATGGGATTTCAAATTGGGATCCTTATCTCTCTTCTTAGCCTGAAGATCCTGAGTGGGCGCCATCCTTGTCAAATAAATTGACTTGAGATGTCTCCCTCATCCTTTGGCCCTTAGCACACGAAAAAGGTTACACAAAAAAATACACATGATGTATTTTTCTCTTTAACATAGGTATCATTCGTAAATAAAATCAAATATTTCAAAATATGAATCTAATCAAACTTGTTTTCCAACACCCTCATATTATTACAAAAAGAAAACTGTGCCTATTACACGAGTTTTTATGTTGAAATATATCATTATAGTAATGGCATCCATGCCGTCAAAAATGATGGCATATATGAAATATGGAGATACATGTGTCATTTCATACGCTTGGATAACAGAGATTTTGCACCGTACTGAACTTTGAAGAGAGCATTCTGTTCACTATGGGGGGATTTTTTAAAAATTATTTTTCATTTGTTATATTACTTTTAAACACAAATGAAATTCTATTTTACTACATCGATGAAATTTTATTTCACTCGGTCACTTGCGTCCTGTAGAGCGATAGAAGACATTTGCACATTGATTTTTGAAAAAGTGTGGGATATTTTTCCGATACTCTTCTGTATTACACCATCAAAAAATCAAATTATTTTTAATGTGTCAGTTACGTCCCTTTAAACTCAGTATCTTATTACGTCATTCGAACAGGAATGATATTATATCTTACTTCAGCAAGTCCATGAATGCTATTCTAAACGACTACGTCAGATGTGTCCTTCAGCGTGACAAAAGACATCTGCACTTTGCTAGCTGGGCTCAATGAGAATTTTATGAATATTAGGGAAACTTTGAAATAATTCAGGAAAATGATTTTCATATAGCACCTGTCCGTACCTACCGATTCATGTAAATATATTAATAAACTCTACGTAAGAAATATTGACTCCACTGTCACAATTTATCTCATTATCCACGGATCCCGTTGTGGCTGTGTTAAGACAGGGAAACTGTTTCATGTCATTCAATCTAAACATATGATATGCATATATGCAAATTAGTTTGTCCGTTTATTCATGCATCTGTTGTATTCACGCTCTCGATATAACTTAATATCTATCGTGGACTCCTCATAACCTGATACATTCATGTTCAAGAGATGATATGGGGTACAGGGGAAATGGATTCATGTTATAACTTTCCCGTCATGACATAGCAATGAAGATTACGTCGTGGGAAGTCTTTAAACTTTATGTATGGTTTAACATTGAAACAGCTTGAGTTAGGTTTAGACTTGAGAAAAACCCTTGAAATTAGGATACTTGAATTATTAATAATAGATTCCCTAACAGAATAGATCAATGCTCTTCAATGCCAATCCTCACATTAATATCGCCATCAGTATATTTTACTTGAATAAAAATCGATGAATCTTCCAGTCAAATTGTAATTGGAAACTTATTTGTTAGAAACTATCAATCAACACTGTCACCAGAACCGTCAACATAAGTTTACTTAGTTTTCAAGTTGGTCTAGCTCGCTGGCTTACTATGAATGTATCATGCATAGAGGCTGCACTAATGAAGTCACAGTGACGGAAATATAAACCTTTTCTGTTTGTTTTTTTCCTTTTTAGAAGTTGGTTCAGTTTGCAATGTAAGTTTATCCTAAATTGAACCCTCAGTGTGTGTCAGATTGTTTTTTAAATCTTAGTGATCACTGTGCAACAAAAGGTGAGAGACGTAACTAATTGATTGATTGCCCCTTCTTTTCCTAATTTTCCGAATCGATTACCCTGAACATGGCACACTCACAAAAGACATCGACTGTATGACGGTTTCTATTGAGTGATCAAGAAGAACAATTAGGAATGCTTTTGGTCGGGTGAAGAAATTCGATTTTCGTCTTTTAAACATTGTTAAAAAAATCTTCGAAGTTTATTCAGTTCTTTCTTACTTGTCTAATAAGTCAAATCTAGTACACTGTACACGAACTTTCAGAAAAGTTCAAATGCTGAAAAAAAGATATCGGTCAGCGTTTGATCAATCAATGTGCCTACCATGGGACCGACAAACTAACCAAAACGTGGTTTTGAGAAATGGGTTCTGGAGTGTGTTTACTTTTAGGAAACGGTCCGACCATATTTTCAAATTGATTTTCATGAGGATTTGTATGAAAACTAAATTCATCGTGAAGAATATGACATTTTCTTTTGTTTAGTACCCAGCACAAAATTTGCCCCCCCACCACCAAAAAAAAAAAGAGCAATTAACACAAGAGAAACAAGCTATAACGGCTGTTTGTGTGAACGAGGAAAGAAACAGACGTAACTGATTGCTGGTTGGCCGAGCAGGCAGGTGTGTGTAGAATCCATTGCTCTTTTTTCGCTATGGCCTCTTGTTTCTTCTCTTCTACCACAAGGAAGAACACTCAAATCCAGGGATTTGCACGTGGTGAAAATCTCATTACAAAAAGACGTGGAAACAGAGAGTATATAAAAGCAGACCAAGGAGTCGATAATTATACTGTCAGATAGAGCACCGATGGCTGAATACTTTACCATAAAAAACGCATTTTCGGAACAGTGGCGAGTTCACTTGTCCTACAGTATTGTCCTCTTCTTACAAAGCACAACGAAAGGTCATCTTTAGACACAATAGTCACGAGCGGTGAAAACGGAGACAATTTCCATAAAGCAATTATCTATACATTTTATGCAAATCTTGTCTACTTACGTACATATTTTAACAAACAAATTGACTTCTGGTCCAAAACAAATCCACATCGAAATCAGTTTGCAGGAAAACGATTATTGCAATCACCAATAATGTGATCAGTGCCTTCATCAGCTTTCTAGAGTGTGATCTCTGGCACTTAGTCTATTGTAACTTTATATGGTGTATATGGCAAAGGTTATGGAAAAAGCTGGTGAAGGCCTGTGGCTAGCATTAGAATGATGATGAAAATGATGGCGGTGGGGGTGATGATGGATGAATATACAACTCTTTCCGTCTTAGCAGACGGTCTTAATAACTCTGAGCTACTATTTCTGGGTGCTTACCGTGGGGTTAATATTGTGACTGAATTCCAAACCCAACCCTTGACCATATTGAAGGCTTCCAGAGGAGATATGTGCTCAATGCATTTCAAGATCAGCAAGGTTGCATTGGGTGCTCCCCCAAGATGATTACCGGCATTTGCAATTCCCAGACGGTCAATCATCTAAGCACTAACCAAGCTCGATGTTGCTCTACTGTGGTGATCAATTCAATGTATTTAACACTTTTGGGTCGTAATTCCCCCTTATTATGTAACCAAGTTAACGCGTGCTAAGACGTAGAAAAAGGCAAGAATTTGTATTGGGGGAAAAAGAATGGAGGGCGAAACAAAAAGTCGAAATGACGAAATTGAGGATGGTGTTGAATGCCGGGAAGGAAGGAAAAGACTGGCAAGAGAAATCCCTGTTAGTAAAATCCAACAAAAAGAGAATGGAGATGATCAATGCATAAAAAATAAAATAAACAAATCTAAAGCAACAGAAAATCAAGAATAAGAACATGTGAAACAGAATGGCGAAAATGGGAAGGCAAGAAAACGAATTCACAAGCTTTGGATCGAAGGCGTGGCAGAAACGTTCAAGACCCATGACCCGTCTATCAGACGGGCGACCTACCAAGCCATCGATTGTTGTTCCATCCTTCCCCACGACACCCCAGAGTTCACGAAGGAGATAAAACAGAAAACATAAACGAAGAGAGAGAGAGAGAGAGAGAGAGAGAGGATGGGTGCAGAGGAGATTGAGTTTGAATCTTTCGCAAAAATGATGGTTGAAGATTTGTAGAGGGCATTGATTTTTGGCAATTAGAGAAATATAGACCTTTGTCGATTCAGTCTGTTACTGGAGAGAAACAGTAGTTTTTACGTTCGTCTTGCAGTACTTTGTTCGCGAAATACCGACTCATTCCACGAGACGTTCTTCAAAAAAAGGAGATCTGAGGAGCATTGTGTTGCCAACAATGTTTTACGTGTATTTTAAGTGCATGGACGTAATGTTGCTTTTAGTTTACGAAATATCCACATGCATAGCTATTAGAAACATGCATTAGTATTCGATACCACTAAAGGACACTACTGAGGTTAAATATATATATGTATATATTATATTATATCATAAGTGCATATAATTGTGTTTCGTATATGATGTCATTTTAATGGCACTATTCTAAACGATATCGCTATTCAACACAGCTGTTCATTTCGTAACCAAATTTCCAATCTCCGTATGGTTTTGATCCGAAACTGTCTCATTGAACAAGTTTTATCTCAATTATATTTCAGAGGGTTTCATTTCATCACTTGGAAAAGTGTTCCAGTGATGGAAGTCCAATGAGGCAACATAGTAGTAAAGTAAGGGAGATGATGTTAAACCTCAGAGTCACCAATTGACCATCGTCTTGCTGAGCGCAGTCTGATATTAATGACACCGTTCCTCTGTTGGACTTCCAGATCAGTTGAATATGTTCTTGTACCATAGACCATGTCGAATTCTGTTTTTTTTTCTGATGATTTTTCATCAGTTCAACGAAAGCCTGTCTCAACATATGTGCTCAGCAGGTCGTCGTCCCATCCGGCTGGCCTTCCCCAAACGAAATTTTCTGATCAGAATTTGGTTAAAATCAACGTTTTTATTTGCAGACGTCTGTTGCATTTAGATAAACATTGCACATCTTTATGGGGAATTTATATTATTGTCACCCAGACAGAATTAATAGAGCATGAAACGCAAATATCATTCTCTTCGATTGAGCCGTTACTAATCATCTACAGTAGTTTTTGAGGAAGAGAATGATATCAGAATTTGAATAATAGCACCTAATCGGTTTAAAATAATGTTATTTAGTTTACAGCCAGTATTGGCTATATGCAGAGGTGACCGAGAGTGTTGTTCAGCCTAGAAAATTGGAACATTTTTGGAAAGGATAATGATCTTGAGACCGGCATCACTTTTGGCTAATATTGAATGTCTGAGTACGTATATTGTGGGGCGTGCATGTCTGTGTGTGTGTGTCCATATTTGTATGTAAATGAATATATTTGCATACACGATCATTTCAGCCAACAAAACACCGGCTCTCTATGTTCCAACCAACCCCATCTGCAATACTGACCGACCAATAACCCGGACGGAAGCGATTGTGTGAGCCAATTGTTATTGGCAATTGATAAATGAAACAAAACTAAACTTTTCTTTGGCCACCTTCCAAGCGAATCGCACGGACCGACAGCGCCACAACAAGCTTTTCTTCTCGTTAATCCCTGGCAATAAAATAGAAGGGAATATTTATTAATTGTTTGCTGTTTCCATATTTTATGGACACCCTGAATTAACATTGTCTAGTCTGCAAGGATCAGATTGCTTTTTTGGCGGATATTTTACTATCAAAAGCTGGGCAAAGAAAAACGTTATTATTTATTTCCAGAGGGAGGTACAGTTAGAGTTATGAGAAGAGTGAAGTGTAATGCTTCCCATTCATGGGGGGGGGAAGGGTGAAAAATTCTTCTGATAATATTTGAAACTGTCAACCAAAACTGTCAACAAATTGTCATCATACGATTCTTTCAAAGTTGAAAGTGTTCCAGTTAGCTACGGATTCTTTATGCGTACGGACTGCACTAATGGAGCCAGACGGCTGAAATATTCAGCATTTACTCCTTAGTGTATGTATATTTTTAGAGGGGTTTCAGTCTACAAAGTAAGCCTTTTCTATACTGACCCTTCCTGTGCCCATGTGTTTGGAAACATCCAATTAATCCTAAAAACAAGAGTATACAACTAACATATTCTTTCAATGGTCACTTATGGACCTGAAACATGGAATCAAACCAAGAGAGGGACCTGCATCTCAGAACTATGCAAGGTGCACATGAGAGAATCATACTCAACCTCACATGGAGAGATCACAAGACAGCACAATACATCAGAGAAGAAACAGGAATCCAAGACATCATAGAATATGCTAAAAATGTATATGGCAATGGGCTGATTATGTTGCAAGAATATTAGACTGTCAATGGACATCACAACTAACAATTTGGATCCCAAGGGATCAAGTGGTGAACTGATGCCGGCAGAATACGAGACGGAGAGACAAATCATATTGGCCCCGCGACGCCCATGATAGACAGGAATTGCAGATTGTTGGAAAGGTCTATGTCTAACAACTGACGATAAAAAAACTGATGATGATATACTGTTTAAAAGTAATTGGTACATAAAAGTAATTTGTAAGATTATCATCAAGGTTTCCGGGGTTTAACGTCCTTCTTTGGATTAGATTACTGGAATCTTATCGGTCTAATAATTTAAGCAACGGAATTCTCTCTAACAAGACGTTTTGTGGAACGAATTGTCCATGTAAAGAGAAGTTTAGCTTAATCTGGCACTGGGCCACATGATCATATCGCTCTACATCAGGCAACCATTTTGAATATACTGGGGTTGGTTCAGGAGAAAAAAATATCCTCTGATAGAAAGCCTTTCTTGATAACTATGATACTCTGACAAACGCTGGATATATAAACTCAAATGAACTATAAATATTTACAGCAGTTCAGGTCACGAGTTTGATTCCCAGGATGAGTGAAAACTGAAGAAAATTTATCATTAGGACAAATTCTTTTGTGCACTCAGCAGCTAATTGAGTACCATATTAGGCATGGAATTTCATCGTGCCAGGGGAGTGTTCATAAAAAATGAAGTTCTTGTCTCTACTACAATTGATGATGGTGCATACAAGAGAACCGAGATTGCGTCACTGGCAATTTATACTCTGATGGGGGTGTTGCATGAGAGACTGATGTGCTTAAGCCTTATATATATATATATATATATATATATATATATATATATATATATATATATATATATATATATATATATCAGTGCACATGCAGCATTGAATCTTCCGTACCTTCATGATAAAATCTATGAGTAGACAGAGCCTTCTTCCATATTTCAAGGCAGGCTCTCTGTTTAATCAAACCCAAACCCTAGGTTCCAAAAACAATCGGCGATTTTCTACTACGGAAGTCCATAAGACATAATATCTGCTTTGCCAAGCGACTTCTTTCTGCTTACGTATTATTTTTTTTTCAAATCTATCAGCACAAAAGTACTCTTTATTCAAAAAATAAGCAAATGTACATGAAAAAAAATTTTGTGTGATCTTGAAAAGAGATTAATTCAAATTTCACTAGATTTTTTACTTTGGTTGTTTTTTCAAAATACGAATATATTCAAGCATTTTTTGTGAAAAAATAATGATTGAATACAAAAGTTAAATCGATTTCATAGTTTGTTTTTTCTATCTTCAGATAAATGTCATTTTTACGTAAATTATTGAAAGAATCTCAAAACAACAACCAACAGTTTACACAAAAATCAAGTTAAATTTGAATTCAAGCGTATGTTTCTCCATAGTGGAAAATTGCCAATCGTTCAAATTGGCGAAAATATCCGGAACTTCTGCCAAAGAATGGTCCCCAAAAGCCCACAGGTGCGCAAGTTTTGTACAACTCTCCTCTCGGAACGTTGTGATAACAACAAAAGCAAACAAAAAATGATTTTGCTAGTTTGAACTGTGGAGAAGACAATCAAAATGACCTTATGCAAACATATATATATATATATATATATATATATATATATATATATATATATATGTAGAGAGAGAGAGAAATAGATAAATGGATAGAGAGGTAAACTAGAGGAATCATCATGAACTTGGCATGTTTTAATAATCCCATTCTTCATATACATATATCAGACTTTACTTACCATACATACACGTGTAAAACTCGATTGCTTTCGGAAATGTATTCGTTGATGATTATATAGTTACCACTTTTGAGAGTGTGAGAACTATCCAGGAACCAAATTTGTCATGATATAAGTCAAAATCAAACTTGTAGGAAAATATAGGTCCACCTTGCAAAGAAAATACCGATCTCAGTGGACACCGAGGTTTACTAAATAACACCATCCCTCCTATCGATGTCATATCAATCAATGGTCTCCTGGTGTGTAGACAAAAAAAATATATAATTAGGTCTGGTTAGTTGCTCAAAGGACGCCGCCACGAGACCACTGTCTTTTGACTGATTGCTGTGTTGAAGGCGACCAATAAAAAAGAAATTGGTAAATTTGGTGATCTATTAGTGACTTACTGAGCCATTGGGGGTGATGATCACAAAAAGAGTCAGAATTTCCAGAAAGCTAAGCATGAACGCTGATGGACATAAACTGAGGGATTAATTTAGGATAATCTTATATTACATAATGATCCCCCCCCAAAAAAAATCATATCAAAGGTGCAATAAAATACTATAGATTTTCTGGGCATAACATGAATTTATATAAATGTCCCTGGCCAGCCAGGTGGGCCAAATAGAAAAAAACTGAAGAAGCCTATAATGACAGTTTTATTTGAATGTTCCTAATATACGATAATTCAAAGTATTATAGGTGTGAATTCTCCGGCTGGAGATAAGTTAGTCGTAAAATCCCCGAAGAAAGATAACCCCTATTTACGTAATTGTGTCTATGGTATAACCAGTTTCCTTTAACGCTGTTTCACTCAATGTTACGCAAGAAACCTGCACATAACATTATTGAAGGAGTTTCTGTGAATATACATTGGGTAAATTACTTATATTGTGAAGATGTTCGCGTACATAGCAATCTATGGCATATTTTGAAAGCGGGTTATCCTCATGGTTACTTGAGATAAAAATGTTTTTACTTTTAAGCACACAATTCTAATTCTTATTCTTGAAAAAAAAAAGTATCTTCAAGCTAACAGAGCGATGTGACCTCAAATGGAAATTTGGACTATTATTGAAAAACTTCTGGATTTTTTCTTGTTATTTGGGGAGAATAACTTTCATTTTAGAGTTATAACTAGGGAGCTCGGCCATCAGTATATAGATATATATTTGTATATTTATATATATATATATATATATATATATATATAATTTATATATATATATGTGTGTGTGTGTGTGTGTGTGAGTGAGTATGCGCGTATGTGTGTGCATTATCAGCATCATTGTCATCATCAACAGCCATTATAAGTCAACTTCTGAACAAAACAAGGCATTAACCTAGATTAAGCTTGACAAAGACTGGAAATCATTTGGTTCAAATAGAGACGAATTCAAAAGCAATGTGTCAATATTCTAAAACGTGATGTGTAAAATCAATGCATAATACCAGCTATGATGAACAGGCCTTCCTGATCCCTCTTCTTGGACGTATGTGATTGCACTAATTTTTACCTTTTTTTTCTGGCAAATTTTCTTGTCTCTCCATCGTGTGTCTGGTTTTGTTTTATTCCGTTCACTATCTATTGGGCACCAATTGATTAGTGTTTTGCTTCATCAGCTGTCTTTTTTTCTGCTGTGTGACCCGCCCATCTCCACTTATTTTTTGACTAATTACTAATATGATATCATTCATCTTGGTTTCTTTCTCCGATTGATCTTTTTCCATCGCTGAAGTTTTTTCTCTAACATATGCCTCTGTGTTATTACAATTTTGTTTTCCGTGGTTTTGTATGTTTCATGAATCTGCACTTGTGTATCATACCTGGTATTATACACTGATTCTATACTTCATGAGTTAAGCAATTTGTCTCTATTTATACTAGGCGTTTTCCCGTCAATTGTTATGGACCGTCTCATTTCAATTCCTTGGTTTTTCTCTAGATTTATCGCTTGGCCGAGGTAAATGAATTGACTTCAAAAGCTTCTCCGTCTATTCTTATCGTCTTTCCCGGTACTTTATCATTAAACACACGCACTCATATACACACATACACACACACACACATATATATATATATATATATATATATATATATATATATATATATATATATATATATATATAATGGAAATCATAAACGTACTTGTGTAGCGGATCATTGCTCCATTATATCTTAAGCTCTACTCCAAATCAACTTGAAACCAACTGATCGTTTTTATGTTGAATGTATCCAGCACCATATGAAATAAACCCATTATACATCGAATATTGTATTATACCATATTACATTGTATCCCTGATTTTTTATTGCGACATCATACATATATGTATGTCTGTATGTATCTTCGCGTGAATGTTGTTCCCTGGATTCCATGTTCTTGTATATTTTTGGCGATGTTTCACGGCCCCAACCGCTATAGGTACTATCAACCCTTCATGACCAATACGTTTTTCGTCAAGCTTTTTACATCTCCTAATTCATCCTGTAGTCCGTCGAAACCGCAAAGTTTATTATTTGAGACATTTTAGAAACCATCTAATAAGACGGTCAATGTTACTGCAAACATAGATTTCTTCAGTTTTTGCGTTGATCCGGCTTCTTTGCTGGCTGGTTGGGTCGTTATGTATGTTACATCTATATAGGCCATACTGATGCAGCTCAAGGGCTGGAAGTTCCGATATTTGTTCCTGGTTATGTTTAGAAAACATGATTTTTTTGTTTTCCTACCCAACCCAGTAGGATTTTAGTGTAGGATTGAAATTTTAGAGTGTGTTTTGGCGAAACTGATCCCTTATTCTATTCCTGGTTCTTTTGAAAATTAAAGTTTCATCTAGTGATCATTGCACCCAGAAGTGAGAAAGAGGAACTTATTCAGCCATAACCTCTTTTTCTGAAATTGAATTGATCACCCCAAACCCAGCGTGCCACCAAAATATTGGTCATATTACAGTTTATTTTGTGTAACCAGTTCTATTACGTAAAAAGTTTAATTTAGACTAACAGTAGAACACATCTATAAGTCACCAAGTAAACATCGAACTAACCACACATGCAAATGGTCTGTGACAAGAGCTCGGTAACCATCGCTCTACACCAGGCGCCCAACTCATGACGCATGCGTCTACAATTGGCGCCAATTCTTTCGTCCCGCCAAATAAAATGTCTTCCCGCTGATTGTTTAACAACGTTCGTTATGTTTTGTGTGCTGTATAACTTCAACTTTATCGCTGCAATCAGAAATATAATGTTGAACTTTGTATTCATAAAATTCTATCACAAAATTACCACTGATAAAAATAAACATCATACCATTATTATTATTATTATTATTATTATTATTATTATTATTATTATTATTATTATTATTGTTATTGCAGATTGAGATGCAAAACGAAGCATTGAATCAACCATTAATAATTCAAATCACCCAATTTCTGGTTACACAAGTACAAATTGCGCCTGTGCTATTATCGTGATTGCGTTTTTGCTACAGGCAAGTTTAATCGTCTGGATTGGGCTTCAAAAATGCTGAAGACGAGTAGGAAAAGTAGTTGAGCTCATAAGTGATGAGTCGTTGTATATTCTACCTGAAAATAACGGCCCTCCTGGGAACTACAGTCGCAAAACCTCAAGTTAAGTATTTACAACCTTACGCTTAGTATAGGTTGGAATAAGGTGAAGAGTACTTGAATATGATACAATGGATTTGGGTCAAGAATTGGTTTAATTAACGTACTTAAGAGCTTTCGCAGAAGCAAAGCTTCTTTTCTCCTTCTTATGTAATATTAAATGAATAACAAAATTGAACAAGATAAATGCAGTTGATGCGGGGAGAAAACTACAATACGATAAGGATTGTCTTTTTTTCTGCTTCTGTAGGTTAAAATTCTGAACATTACATCACCATTATATTTGGAAATATGTGGAGAAAAAAGAAGGGTGTATAACCAATGCATCCTCCCAATAGTCACCTATAGAGCTGAAACATGGAACCTAAACAAGAGACAGATCCGCAAATTGAGAACCATGCAACGTACACATGACAGAATTATGCTGGGCCTCACATGGAGAGAACAGAAGACTGCACAGTACATCTGGGGAAAGACAAGAGTTGGAGACATCATAGATTCTATCAAAAATCTCAAATGACAGTGGGCTGGCCATGTTGCAGGAATGGCGGACAACCGATGGACATCGTGACTCACGACATGGGTTCCCCGAAATCACATGCGAAACCAAGGCCGACAAAATATTAGATGGAGAGACGATCTAGACAAATGCAAAAAATACTGACTCTGCAACGCCCATAATAGACAATGGTGGGGAATCCTGGGGAGGGTCTGTGTCCAACGACGGGCATCAAAAGAATGATGATGATGATGATGATGATGATGATGATGATGATGATGATGATGATGATGATGATGATGATCTATTCAAAATATCAACCATCGGCCATCACTATTCAGTACACGTAATAAAACACAAACCAACAGGATATAAAAATGCAACTTGCTGTACCATTCGTTGTCTTTAAAAAAGCCTCCGACATAGTCATTGACACAACAGTAAATCACGGCGTAGACTCTGTATATACCAGAGCATTACAACATACCTACAAGTACAGCAGAATATGGTCCATTTCAAAAAGGAGTGAGATCAAGTGATACCAGCTCACCCAAACTTTTCACAGCCTGGCTTGAGAAGATCTTCCGAAATATACAATGAGAAAATGAAGATAGTATAGATTCTCTAATGATACCATCCCCTTTTCTAAGAACTTTCATGATCTCCAAATTATCATAGAGGAAATAAATGGAGAAAACAAGAAAGTTTGCTTCCGCATGAAATCTAGTAAAACAAATGATTTGTACAAGAAACATGGTAAAATAATGAATCACACTGGGTAGGCATGCTTTCGGCAGAGCAAGCTCGACTTCTTAAAACAAGAAAAACCCTACAAGCCCTAAGAATAAGGGTATGTGTCTGCCCGATAGTCACCTATTGAATACAGATGTTGTGTGACGAGCTAGATAAATTCAGAAAATACTGGCTCTGCAATATCCATGATAGAGAGGTCAGGTACATTTTGAGGTAGGTGTATTTCCAAAGACGGAAACTGGGGAGGAGGATGATAAAGTAAAATATGAAAGTTTTAATTCAATTACACATTTCAATATGATGATAAATTGAGCATAACCGGTTCAGCGTTTCAAATTGACAAAGAATAGTGTTTATAGATACAGATATTGAATAATAAAATCGGAATCCTTAGAAAATAAAAACGGCAGTATAATGATACAGGTTTTTCGGTTTACTGATAAAGGTTAGAGAAGAAGAAGAAGAAGAAAAAGAAGAAGAAGAAGAAGAGGCAAAAAGAAGAAGAAGAGGCAAAAAGTAGAAGAAAAAGATGAAGGAGAAGATGAAGAAGAAGAAGAAGAAGAAGGAGAAGAAGGAGGAGGAGGAGAAGGAGAAGAAGAAGACGAACAACAACAACGAAATTGAGTAGAAAAACAATGAGGAGAACAAGAGTTGTTCGAAGAAAAGGCAAGAAGACTGAAATAAAATAATGAATCACAGGGAGAGATATAGGAAGGAGAGGTAATAAATTAAGGCTAAATTATTCCAAATGTTATTCCATACAGCAAGCCATCTACCAATCTATCTTTTGCTCTCCCTCCCTCATTCTACCCCTTCTCTCTCTCTCCCTCTCTCTCTCTCTCTCTCTCTCTCTCTCTCTATATATATATATATATATATATATATATATATTCAAAAACATAGACACAGAGACGGTGACAGATTCGCTGACAGACAGACAGACAGACAGACAGATGTCCTGGGATACCTCGAACAGGGTGTTTTTTATCAGTGTGCATTTTTATGTAATACCTTTTACTTATTACAGAAAAAAGCATGAATTATAATAAGTGGAAACAAACAGTGTGGTTTTGACAATTGATTGAAATGTTGGAACAAATGAACTGCAATAATCAAGGCATACCCACGTATACGCATTAATTAGATTTATAAGGAAACTAAATCTAGTTTATGTATCGATAGCTCTATTTACTTCAGTAAATATTCAGCACTCTGATTAAATACCATCAACAACAGATACAGTCTGTTTCTTTTTTGTAATCTTGCTAATTACTAAAAACAATATGAATTATACATATATGTGTAAGTATTTGCATGTGTATGGGTGTATACAAACACCCATATATATATATATATATATATATATATATATATATATATATATATATATATATATATATATATATATATATATATTCTTTATCTTAGCGTATATTACAAGATGTTTAAATTACTTTATTTTGCTGGCAGTTGCAAATTGTCTAATCTCTGTCTGCCATCTACCCTATTCTATATTCCCAGTTCTCTACCGCCTGCTAGTTTATATAATTCGCATAATTTCTTATCATTCATTTCTTCCTGTTTGGAAATTTACCTTTTTTTGTTCCTTCGTTCGTTTTGGCATCGTTTATCGTTTCTCCCGTGTGTCTACGCGATAAGTTTCCTATTAACGTTATTAGATTTAAATGCTTTTGATGGAAGTTCATAGGAGAGACTAATAAAAAAACATTCACTTTAAATATTTCGATAATTTTTATCTGTTTGAAGCAGATAACAGCTGCCGTCTACGATGTCTAACCGCCACGGCCAAATCGCATTCGAGACTCCGATTTTCGTATGATCAATCGAAGTTAAGCAACGTCCAGCCTTGACAGTACGTAGACGGGTGACTGTCTGGGTATACCAGGTGCCGTAAGCAGCTGAGTATCAGCTATAGAGACACCTGTTGCGATCCTATTCATCGTCCTAAGGTGGTGACCAATCTCAACCCTCGAAATGATTTAGCAAGGACGAATGTTTTTTTTTCTCTATATATATATCTCTTGTGCAGAGCTATGTTAAGGTACGAATCTGGTATCTTCTTCTCAGGATGACTGAACCCCTTCACCTTGGAACCAAACTTGCATTCAAAGGTTTCTTCATACTTTGCATTTGTTTGTTTCTTATCAACTTTTGATACTTTCTGATTGGTATATGACGAGGTACGTGTATAATAAGTGGGTCATATGTTCTGTTATGCTGTTTCTTGGTTGAAGTTCAACGATAATATATACCACATCCATCGAACAAACAGCGTCAATTAAAGATAAAAGATACGTTTCAAACGGGATCAATGAATCACATCCAATACCCTATCTGCCTGGACAGCGTTATATCGATTAGACCACGGGAACTAATCAACAGGTTTCTTTCTTCATTGTCCGATTTTTACTCAATGTCTCCCTACTAATGATGTCACCATTCACTAATAATGTTTACATTATTAGTAGGGAGAATGGGAGGAAGAGGACGAAGAAAAAATGGAGAGGGGGAGTTCGAAGGATGGGAAGAGGGGACTTACGTTGTCTGAATTTCTTTAGATCAGGGGTCGAGGAACTTTTTTTTTCCTGAGGTGGACCAGATTAGAAATGATTTCATGTCTTGCTGAACAAGGTACATAAAAAACTGAAATAATGATCATACGAGGTTAGGTTTTGTTTTTTGTTTTATTTTTGTTTGTTCGTTTTTTTCATTTTTTATGTTATACATTTGAGTCCCCTCAAAAATGGGACTTTTTCTCTCACTTCCGTTTCTAAATTTTAATGCTCGGTACCAGAGATAGAAGTGAAAAATTGAAGAATGTTGTATGCAACGTTAAATATTCAATGAGGTCAGCTGATCAGATGGAATGAGCCCGTTGGTCGAATCAAATGATTTGGCCTGCGATCTGTATTCTGCTGACAATTGCCTTAGATGAAACGTTATCAATATCATCTTTGAAGAAAAAAATATTTTGTTTTTGAGCTCAAATGAGATTGTCTGTCTGGTTAATTCACTTTCTATTATGATATAACAGTTACAATTGAGTCAGATCACACTTTGAAACGGCTGGAGATGATTTCAGACCTAAAAAATCCCTCAAAATTAGGATACTTTAATCATTAAAAAAATGCTGAAGAAAATAATTTCTGGCTCCTTAGTGCCGATCCATGCGTAAATACCCCCATCATCCTTGACGGGTATATGCTTGTATGGAAATGTGCTAAGCATATCATTTTCAATAGAAATCGTAGATTGATTTTTCTTTAATACAAAAATGCTGACTCGCACATTATATGATTACATGATAGCATTAATGAGTTGACGCCATTAATCATATCAAGTCTCTTACTTCCTATTTCTGTTGTTTAATCATGCCTAAACAAAAATTCGAAGTTTTTAATAGGCTATTCTATAATTCACGAAATTATATATTGGTAAGTATTCTTACTTATCAGAAACTGCACGCTTATAATGTCACCAAAACTTTCAACATAGGTTTCTTCAGCTTCTAAGTCGAACTGGTTGTCTGAGCCGTTGGCTAGCTACACAAGCACTTATATCTCACTCCAACTGACTAAATCAATGGAACTAGTGGGCTGAAAGTTTAAGCAATTCTATATTGCTAAAAAATAGTCCCTAAATAGTTTTTTAGTCGGTGTTCAATTTGCTATGCAAATTTTTTCTTGATCGTTCCTTCAGATATTATGGAACAGTGTCCATGCTTTTTTTTTTCGAAAATCCAGACTTTTTGTGATCACTCCCAAATGAAAAGCGAAAGAAGTTTCTTTTTCCTTGATCGCCCTTTCTTCCAATTTTTCAATTGACAACTATGAGAGGACATGCTTCCAAATGACATAAGTCATTTGATGGTTTCGGTTGAGTGACTTACCATACTTGTTTGAAATAAGTCTCGTGCAGAATCATATGCTGAGTGAACTGCATATGAGAAGAAGAATAATATATAATAATTATAAGAGAGATTGAAAACTATGAACTTAGTTACACATAGATGATGTTGTGTGCTGTGAATTTCCTCCTGTTCATCTGAATGCATAGAGGCGTTGATATTATCATGTAAATGTCATCAAACACGAGGGATAATTGATAAATATATCCATTCAATAATAGCCCGAAAAGGGAGTAAGATAAGGTGATACCAGCTCACCCAAACTCTTCACAACTCACCTCAAAGTGATCTTCCGAAACGTAGACTGGGAAGATTAACAAAATCAGATTAGACAATAAATACGTGAGTAATCTCAGATTTGCTGGCGATATTATCCTTTCTTGTAAAACACCTCCATGATCTCCATGTAATGTGAGACGAACTGAATGAAGAGAACAGGGAAGTGGGTCCCCACATAAACTTCAGTAAAATAATGTCATGTACAACAAATGTGTTGAGGGCAAAGACATAAAAATCCAGATCGGAGTCGCTGATCTGAAAAATTGAACCACTATATCTAATTAGCAGCATGAGTCTCTGTGATACCCTCCAAAGGGGAAGAAATAAAGCAAAGATTCACTCTAGGATGACAACCTCTCGTTAGAACAAGCTCAACCCTTAGGAACAAGAAAAATCTCATTAGTTTTTTTAAAAGAAGGGTCTACAACCAGTGCGTCCTCCCGATAATCACTCATGGAACAAGAACATAGCACCTAACAAAAAACTTGACCCTCAAACTGAGAAGCACACAAGGTATACATGAGAGAATTATACATGTCATCATATGGAATGATCACAAAACAACACATCATACCAGAGAATGAACAGGAATCAAGGATATCATAGAATTTATTAGAAAAACCTAATGCCAATGGGCTGGTTATGCTGCATAAATGATAGATAACCAATGGACATCGCGACTCACAACGTGGATCCCCAGAGACCGTATTCGAAACTGTCCGACGAATATAAGATGGCATGTCATAACTAGCTAAGCTTAGAAAGCATGGCTCCTTGACGCCCATGATAGAGAGGTCTACCGAATCCGGGGGAAGGTGTATGTTAACGACAAAAGTCAGATGATGATTCAATAACAACATTGCAGATACTTTAATGTGTGATTTCTCAAAGAAATATAATCAAGTTGATGTACAGTCCTCGGCACTCCTTGAAAAAGGGTTTAAAATATATAAATTCATAGCATCATTTGCCAGACTTCAAATTAATTCCCTAGTTTTCTTTTACCTTACACCACTTTTCAGTTAAATTATAAATTCCATCATAGAACTGATTCTGGTTTGGCTCCGATGAATTCTCCGGGGATTTTTTCCAGTATCTTTAAAGTTTCGGAACAACTGAACACTTCATGAGGGCCACGTAGAGCAAAAGTCATATTTCGATGATGACAGTTTATATCTTGGAGGATACGCTGCTTGTGAAAAGAAAATCATATCTTGCTGCGTTGCATTTGCACCATGAAGACAGGGGTTGCCATATAGTAAAACCAATAATTAGATCACTTCTCTGTCCCACTACATAATTCAAGCGAGCCATTTACTCACTGTGCTGGATGATAATAACAGTTTGTCTAGGGTCCAGCAATTTATATTGAAAGATCCCCATTGAATCCGGAAAGTCCGTTTATGTTGAGACGTTGCCACGTTTTTCTATGTTAGGAATTAATAAAGTAAACCACTGGCAGTTGGCTGGCCCTGTTGTACGAATGGCTGACAACCGATGGACATGGCGACTCCCAACATGGATTCCCCGAGATCACATGCGCATCCGTGACCGGTAGAATATTAGATGGAGAGACAAAGTAGACAAATTCAGAAAGTACTGGCTCTACAATGCCCATGATAGAAAAGTGTGGCGAATCCTGGGGAAGGTCTTTGTCCAACGACGGATATTGAAAGACTGATGATGACAGTAAACCAACTTTTTATTTTCAGTGACTATCTTGTCTAAAAATGACTTTTTCAATTATGGATGTATGTTTGGTATATCTTTGAGAAAAATCATTGACATAACAACTAAGCACCTCGCATATGGTTGGACGATTTTTTTTGTGTTCCAAATCTTCATCTTCTTCACAATCTTTTGACTGTACACATTCTGTTGGTTGTTGCTGATTCTAAAAAGTGAAATTAGTACTCAGAGTGCATTTCTCAGGACAAATCATATCTGTTTGATTTTGAGATCTGGGAGTTTCTCATCATTAGACACTTCTCAAAAAAAAAGCAAAACAGATTACCCAATGGGAGGGAAGGAAGACAGAAATACCCTCATAATAGAACCTGGGTATACAAAAAAACGGATAAGACGTATCCAATCCAATCGGGCATACGCTATGAATATTGATTCCACACTCTACAACCAACAACACTTGACAAAGGCCGGAGGATATACGGCCAAAACGTAGGCGTAGGAAATAGTTTGGTCATATCGTAAATAATTATTAATACACCTTGTCTAACAGAGTTCAGTCGAATATAACAACTTTTGTTTGAACAATCCAATATCTTCTCCCTGTCTTTGATTTTAATACATAATTTCTCTCTATTCATTCCATGGCCTACTTCATGTAAAATATGTAATTTACAAGCATCTTGGTCGGGGTTTTAATCTTATGTTTTATACTGTTTTTGTTTTTGTTTTTGCTTTCGAAAAAGAGCCCGATGAAAGAGAGCCTCTTTTTCTTTGGGGGGATGCTACATATTACACCTGAAGAAAGCAGTGGAATGGATCGGCCAAATTGCTGGACTAACATCAAAGATGGAAAAAAAATTGGGTTGTCCGAACAAAAAGTTGGTATGTATAGGAAGACAAGTGTTCGAACTTTCACCGATGTTCATTTCCATAATTACGTTCGGAATCCATCCGATCAGCTGGTGAATTTCCCAAGGTTTGCACATTAGAGGCACGAGCGATGTATAGCCAAGCATATTTCGGAAAACCCCCTCACATTTGCCTAATATTGCGCAGAAAATGGCAGTGGGAATTTATATATAGATTTTATTGACTAGATACAATATTGTGTTTGTTAATCATTACAAAATGTAACATGATTTTTGCTTCTGGCTTGAGAGAATTTTTTTCCGATTGCTTATGTATGAAAAGTGTAGAAAATACTTAATTATTTCTATCAAACTTTGCTTTTTAGGCCATGTCCATGTTGTGGTTTCTCTTTCTTTATGTGATTAAAAATGTGCTAATTTGCCAAGTTTTCCAATTAAAAACTGGTTGATTTCAATTATCATTGTCCTGGACACATAAGCAAAGTTTGAAAGAAATAATTAATACAGAGATCAAAATCGAAGACGCACATCTGGAGAAAGTAGACCATTTCATCTACCTGGAACGACGAATCCCCATGAGACAATCAAGAGAAAAAAAATCAAACAAACAATTAAATTAGGATAGCAAGCCTCTGGTAGAGCAAGCTCACCCCTCAATAACAAGTAAATCCCATTATTCCTAAAAAGAAAGGATATATAACTAATGCATCCTCCTGACAGTCACTTACGGAGCTGAAACATAGAACCTAAACAAGAGTCGGAGTTGCAACCCGACAGACCAAAAAAACATGCAATGTGCACATGAGAGAATAATGTTCAACATCACATGGAAAGATCTCAAGACAGCAGAGTATATCAGGAAGAGAACAGGAGTCCTTGACATCATGAAATCAATTGAAAAACTCGAATGGCAATGGCCTGGCCATGTTACAAGAATGGCTGACAACCGATGGACGTCACGATTCACAACATGGATCCCCAGAGATCACAAGTGCAACTGAGGCCAGCAGAGTACTAGATGGAGAGACAAAGTAGACAAATTCAGAAAGTACTGGCTCCGCGACGCCCACGAGAAAGAAATGTGGCGAATCCTTCGGGAAAGTCAATGTCCAACGACTGACGTCAAGAGACTGATGATCATGATCATCATGATCATCATGATTGTAAGACATAATCAATCAAAAAATTTCTTTTATCAAAACCGGTTGCAGTGTTATCAGATGAAGTGATTTTGACTACATTTTTACCTAAATTCTAATTTCAAGTTTTCTTTATAGAACTATCAATTCATGAAGTTTTTTCTGCAGCAACATATAAACAGGACGATCAAAAATAAAGAACAAGTTTTTGATGATAATCGAACTCACTTCCCTCAAGCATAAGCCTCCGCGGAGGAATGATAATAACTGCCAGACGGAAAGAGTGATTTTTATCTGGATGACGGACGTAAGTTGGGAGCGAATGCTTACTCTCTATTTCCTAACGCACTGTTTCAGTAGAGACATGCTGACCGAATTATCATTTGTATTAAAACCACTCAAAATTAAGATAAAAGCGAAAAATTGGTGAAGTTGAATGAAGAAATTGAAAGTTTCGTTCAGAATATTCTATCAGGCAAGATAATATGCTGAAGCTTTTCTAGATAAGTAGGTCTCAATAGCAATATTTTATTGGCGTTTTGAGAATCATACCTCCTCGATGGTATCAGAAGTTGGCTGTATGCATGAAAGTAATGTTCAACTGAAAAGCAATGCCATACTTTTGTTTTTTCTTTGTTCTACCACAAGATGCTCTTCTTTAATTTACAACAATTTACAACTTTCTTCTTCTTCTTCTTCTTCTTCTTCTTCTTCTTCTTCTTCTTCTTCTTCATTAAGCATGTACAGAATTTTTAATTTTCTTTCATCTTACTCGTTTTTCATTTCACTGACTTTTAGCGAACATATCTACCTTTTCTCTCTCCATAAAATTGGATAAACTGCTACTTCAAAAATACCGCAACGGAAAAAAAATCACCTAACAATAAACAATTGTTTGCCAGCAACAGTTTCATGGAACCGCGAGGTAAACTTTCCATAAAGCCAAATCGATTGTTTATTTAAAAGGAATGAGTATTTGCATGAGTAGTTTGTATAAGTATCTATTATCACAAACAGACATTCATTGAAGTATAAGATTTCCAACTGGAAAATGATTTACAAAGATTATGGTTAGAGTAGTGATATGAATTTTTTGTTTCTTCCATTATCAGTAGCAGCTGCCACGGCTTTTTAGTGTCTGTCCTTGCATAAAGATTTTCCCTAAGATTGGCCGGACATCTCTACGATGGGCGTCAGGGAGCCAATTCCTCTTCAGCTTGTCTATTCTGTCAGGCCATCTTTTTTTTTTTTTTGCTGTTCTCAGTTTCGGACATGATCTCTGGAAAACCAAATTTTGAGTAGTGTGTCAGGTGGTTGTCTGATATTTTTGCAACATGTCCAGCCAAGTGATTTCGATTTCCCACTGTATTATATGATATCTTAGATTTCTGTTTTTTTCTCTGATATATCCTACTCTCAGGTGATATCTGTTCTTGAACATGATTCTCATATCTGTTCGTTCCATGTCCTCAGTTTAAAGTTTAAATTTTTGGTTAAGTTCCATGTTTCAGCTCTATAGGTGACTATCTGGGTTTGCATTGTTTGTATATTCTTTGTTTTAGGACAAATAGGATTTCATGAAAATAAAAATTGTTTATTTAAAAACAGTTGATCAAAAGTTTGACCAAAAACTTGTCCACATAAGTTTCTTCAGTGTTAGTCTCCCGGGCTATCTATCTATTCATCTGCCTCGCGTACAGGTCACACCATTGGAGATAGAGGGCTGAAAGTTCAAACATTCACTCTTTATCACGTGCTGGAGAAGTTCGCCTTGGCTTTTTAAAAATTGATCATGAATAGGTTTTCGGATGGGTTTGATTAACAATGTTGGTTCATCCTAAATTCTTCCTTAATTTGTTCCCTAGAGCGTTCACGCTTGTTTTTTGAAATTTCAGATTTTTTTAGAGATGCAACAAAAAGGCGAGAAAGTAACTTATCCGTTTAGCAGCCCTTTTTACGAATTCGTAATTGGTTACTCCTAAAGGTGTATGCTGCTAAAACACGTAAGTCATGCGTTATTATTATCAATATTATCATTATTATTACTAGTAGCTTCTTCGCACCAGTGGTCACTTCTGGAGAGACAGCAAGTCTCCCCAAGTCTCGAACCCTCCTCTTCACACTGTCACAATTCGCAACAGCGCTGTGGGTTGCGGTTTCACATGTTTCCTGGTGATTAACGATGCATGCTGAGTGACAGTATATCTCTCTAAGTCCCCAGCCTTCCTTTCATATTATCCAGGTATTTCCATAGATTTTCACTCTCTTTGTACGGACTCTGTGATCTGCAGACATGGTCACGTTCATTACCTGACAGGTTTTCTTCTGCTAGTCGACGGCTACGAGGTCTGGTCTTCTTGTTTAGATAGGGGTGGTCATTTATGATGTCAAAGTCCCAAAGTAATCAGTGATTTCTTTTCTTTATGACTGTCTCCGGTTTGTGCTGATGTTATTTGCCAAATCCCAGTCGTTTGCTCAATTTTTTGTGTAGAAGAAGTCTTCTTCTTCTTCTTCTTCTTCTTCTTCTTCTTCTTCTTCTTCTTCTTCTTCTTCTTCTTCGTCGTCGTCGTCGTCGTCGATGAAGATATACAAAGTCTGCTTCAGTATTTGCCGTCCACTGTGAATTGAAGTTTCATATCGGTTACCAGGTGGGTGTTGCCGACGGCTGTAAGTCTCCAAATGTTTTTGTTTTTTTATTTACCCTCTTTTCATCCTTCTCATAATCAGAGTAGCTTTGTTACCGTTTTCGACTCCCACTCCTTCACTTACACATGTCTTTTCCATCGTAGCTGTACAAAAGGAGGTCTTAGATTTCATATTTCCAGTACACCCCTATATATTTGTGCAGACCCCAGTAGTGCCGTGGTTTGCATAGCCTCAATCTTTCTCCTTATCTCTTACCTCTCCGATATTGTTTTCAATTAATTTGACACAGTCCCAAACGTACCTACTATAATTGGTATTAATCTGACCCCCATGTTCCACACCTTATACGGCTCCCTTACCAGGTCCTGGTATTTCCCAGCTTTCCACTCTCTTCTTAATTCACTCTGTGATTTGCAGGTACTGACACGTCTACTATTTGGCAGATTCTCTTCCCTTTGTCAACGGCAACCTGGTCAGTTGAAAGTCCCATAGTAATTTGTGGTTTCTATTTTTCAGTTCTTCGGTTTGTGCAGATACAATTTGTTTGTATGGTCGAATACCCGTCGTTTGCTTGGATCTAAATGTATAACTGGTGCTATGCTGTCATATATGTTTTTGTACTCATTTTCGGTTCGTTTACTGCAGTTATTCGTTACGTATTTTACAGCCTCAACACTTTTCTCCACGTAGACGGCATTTATTGTTCTTTTGGACTCTCTCACTCTTCGACTCGACATAGTTTGTCCCAATGCATTTATTTTGGGCTGCCATGATGAGCGAGATCGCTTCTCTCTCCAATGATTTTTTTTCATCTTTGTCTTTTGAATTCCTCGTTCAGTTTCTATTTGTTTCCATTTTTATTTTCTCATTTCCTGTTTTTCTACTCCCTCGTTGGATACATCTTTCTTGTCTGTGGAACTATCTAAGGTGCCTTTGTATCATATCTTTACTGCTCGCATGCACATACTTATAATTATGTTTTTGGGGTTTGGGATTCAGTGTTATATGATGATGAGCCCTCTGCCTCCTTTTCCCCAATATACATTCAGTCTATCCGTGTCAACCGCCTGCATGTTTTGGGGGGTTTTTTTTTGCTATTTGTTCTGGTCTCTTAAATTTTCTTACCCTTTTAAGCTATCCTGCTTAATGTTCTGGTTTTGTTTGTTGTCCAGTTATTCGATTCCTTCCGTGGCTATAAGACTTCTCCTGTGCATTACCATTAGAACGCATTATTATTTTTGTTTTTTTGCTCAGTTTTTAATTCATTCAACCTCCCAACGGGGCCCTTCGGGAGAGTTCCAAGCGCGCCAGTAAAGAGGAGTACAACTGTCGTATTCATCTTCAATAGTGTCTTCAGTTCCAATGAATTTTTCAGGATTTTTCTCATTTTCTTACTCACTTTCAAATCGACTTGGTAATCAGTCAGATCAGGGAGATCAACGACTTAACAAACTCTCCGTATTGTTAAGAATGACCATTGCTTGATTATAGGTATTGATTGACTGATATATCTTAATTTCAAATCTAAAGGAACTTGACTTTTGCTAATCACTGCAGCAGATTACATTGGTGTACATCAACAAATCCCAAGAGTTTGCACTATTCCGGTGGGATTATCGTTCCTGACCACTCAACTCTACTTTTGTGCCCAGTCTGAGCTAATTTACTGCATTAACCAATTATATGATGAACAGTTCCCTTTAATCATGTTTGTTGTTGCTATTGATATCAGAGCTTGCAGTCTTAGTATTCTGATCTCAGCTTTTCTAAAACTCGGAACCCGGAGTTGACTTTATTTTCCTAAAGTAACACGAACAAGAACAACAATGCTCAGTAAAAATTAGGGATCTAAACAGATATGTGAAATTCAGCCCCTTCACCATGATTAGAACTCACAAAAAACTGATTGCCAGGAGGCTTTCTTACTGACCTAAGTACATGTTCTTTATTCGAATAAATGAATACATTCACGGAAAAAAAGTATATGTTAATGGTTCCTTATCTGTTACATATAAAATACAAAAGTTGCAGTAATCATTTTTAGTCAGATTAGAAGTCAGGTTTTCTTCTTTTCCAATTTTTTTGAATGGCATGACTAAATCCTACAGTAAACAATAATTCACGGACCATCACCGAAGTTGAGCAACATCAAGCCAGGACATTACCTAAATAGGTTGCTGTTCGTGTGATCATGCAAATTGTCTCCCTTGGGCATCCTGTTAATCCTCTAAAGGAGGAAACCGATCCCTTTCTGGAACTGTTGGCTGTGGGCGACAAGAAAGTAATGAATTATTTTTTAATTCTTTTCCTTTTTTTTCTCAACATTTTTTAATCCTTTTTCTTCCTTTTCCTTCCGTTCACCGTGCTAAACTGAATTAAACAAACCCCATTATCCACTACAGACTACTCCACATAAACTATCAACTGTCCGGCCCTGTTTGATGAAAAAGAGAAATCAACACCGTCAAACAAATTTAATCAGAAGTGTTTGCGCATTCCCGAAAGGGTTTCCGTTCCTACCCTCTCGAATCTCCTTTCGTACCATATCTTAGCTAATTTTCTGCATCAACTTATTATATGATTGGAAGTTTCTTTTTCGTGATTATGATGACTATTTTTTTCATTTTCTTTCTTGTTCATTGATCTAATATCCGCCTCCGTTTCTGACTTAATTTCTTTGAAGGCCCTTTCCAATTTTCCCCAACCTTTATTTTTCCCTCCTTCTTTCCTTTCACAAACTATTTCACATGAACTGTCAACCGTTGCTTCCTGCTTAATTTTGAAAAATTAAACATTTTTAATGGATCATGATCAAATTCAGTCATTTCAGCCGCTTTGGGCTTTGAAAAGTAAACGATGCATTCAAAAGTGATTTGATATCGAAAACGAATCGTTTGATTCGGTGGTAGAGAGACGACAATGACAGATGAATGAGAAAAAATTTGATTGAGGAGTTTACAATAGGAAGAGTAAATGTTTTAAAATGGAATTAAGGTACACAGCAATTAGAATTTAATAGAATTTTGATATAGAAACCTATTTCTTCCCCGACAATCACATACAAACACTCATAAACTCACACATCAACATTTATACATAGATGCTGAAACATGTGTACTAGCAGATATTCACACACAAAAGCATATACATACAAGTGCAAATACACTTAAATACATACCTATGCACACAATCACGCATACAACCCTATGCCAAAAAATGAACCGAACCTTAAATGGCCAAATATTTAGCTTCTAGTAGTCAAATTATTGACCAGGAAATAAGCAAGAATTGATCAAAGATATCTCTTTCCTTTGATTTCTTCAAATGTTTGAGCCTTCTGGGTAAACGTGATGACAGCCTTCTACAGAAAAGAGTCAATTTTGGTCCATTTAATGATGATTGCTTCAAACAGTTGATGAGAATTTGAGGAATGTTTCCCAGTTACTTTGTGTTTAATGTGAGACCAAATATGCTCCGTAGGGTTCAAATTTGGACTCAGGCCAGTCCAAATCATGAGTCTGATGGATTTAATCTCGAACCAATTTTGTTAGTTTAAGCAGTATTTGAAAGAACTTCTGTATTCTGTTTTTAATACTTTGGGTGTAGAAAACAGGAATTACCTTTGCTTTTTGGTATCTTGCACATCTTAGATTAGCAACACAGGGCCTTATGAAGACCAGCTGTGTAGTTTCTGACAACAACTCCTGCATGATATTTTGCTGTGTCGTCAAGCTCCCAGCAATGCATACTGTAAGTTTCACCATACTTTATCAATCCTGGTTCCATTCATGAGCCTTTTAAGATTAATATATTTGTATTTTGGGCATTTTGAGACTTGCCCCTATCTCTACGCCCCTGAACCCTCTGGCTAGCTTGGATGCAGGCGTCAATAAGGGAATGAATTTCTTTTTCTTATTCCTCTTTCCTTTTTTTTCAACATTTTTCAATCTTTTTTTCTCGTTTTCTTTCATTCATCCTGCCACACTGAATTAAACAACATCTATTATCTGCTGCAAGCTATTTCACATAAACTCTCAACCGTCCAGTCCTGACTTATGAAATAAGGATTAACATCGTTAAACGTTTTTAATCCCTGGTGTTAACGCATTTCTCGAAGGATTTCCGTTTTTACCCTCTCAAGTCTCCTCTTTCCAGCATCAACTCAACAGATGATTGAAAGTGTCTTTTTTATTATCATCATGATTATCATTAATCTTTAACGGATAATTGATCCAATATCCGCTGTCTTTTTAAATTTCATTTCTTTGAAGGTTCTCTCCAATTTTCCTCATCTTTACCCTTCTGATTTCCCCATCCTCTTTCCTTTCAATGATCCATCGTGCATAAACTACCCTGATTCCATATCAAATTAAATTTTTGTCCGACCATACTCGGATTTCCTTCAATTTACCAGCATAGAACGTAGAATTTTTTTAAGAATAATAATCACAGGAAGAAGGTAAATAAATTGGAAATAATCTGGTGAAGATTCCAAAGATTTTTAAATTCAAAACTGTACGAGATACAGAGCTAATATTTTGGAATTCTCTGTAAGTTTGGTATTGGGGTACCTCAGGGTCACCTCAGGAAAGTTCCAGAAATTGGGTAGTTTGTCTGACATTGCCCCTCTCCTTTGATACCAGAGATTGGTTTCGTACCTGTGTCCATTCTTTCTTTATTTATGTATACATTTCTTGGCACTCGCAGCTAAGCCCGTCAGTGAATCCAAGGGTTAATGAATTGAGTGTTTCATCTGTATTATTGAGTGTAGCATAGTTATTGGCTTCTTTGTTAGAATAATGAATGGGATCACTACTTGGATTCTAGGTCGATTATGTCCCTTTAGAATTCCAGGATGAACTCCCATCCATGAAATGATCAGGTTTGACATTGCTACACTTTGCTGATCATGCGAAAACTGATGTTCCAGAAGCGATTCGATCATGGTGAGGACTTGGTCAAAACAAATGGCAATTTGAATACTAATTCCATAGGTACAGGGGTCGTTTCAAATTGGAATATTGGCGTAACACAATCTTTCTAACTAAATAATTTTCTATTTGGCTTGTGTCAGACGAGACATGGTCAGTAAAGAATACATTTTGAAACTCAGAACACTGAATACTTTTTTTTTTAGACGGGCAGCCCCTGTCACCCCTGAACAATGTTAAGAGATTGGTATAATACAATTTTCCTACTCAGTGATATTCCATTTGTCCTTGGACTGTATCAATTCTAGCTTAGTAATTACAAGTCATATCCGTGGCAGCTTCATAGTTATTGGAACCCAGCTACCAAGCGGTCTTGCAGGAATATATTATGGATATTTACTCAATTTATTTTTGATACGAGTCTACGAATATAGAGCATCTCGAAACATCAAACTCACAGCTCAGCAGTTTACTAGAGTAGGTCACTGAATCAGTCTTACGAAGAGTACTTAGTGGCTATTTACTAAGTATATCTTAGTTTTGGCACCAAATCAGGACCAACCTCATTAATCGGTAATTATGATCCGTGGGACCAGCTTGCCAACCATTACAAGATTATGATACGTATTTACTGAACAGAGGTTACATTCAGCACAAGGCCATAAATATGGGGCTTTTAATGAGAACCAAACTTTGTTGTTTATATAATTAGATAATTATTATACATATGTAATTATATATAATTTCATCCACATGCTGCTGCCAAAAACAACAGCTGCGCCACAAACAAAGCCTTTGTAAGATAATCATTATCACTAACTCAAGCTGCCCCATGAGTACCTTACGCTCTCCCCGAACTTAATTGGTTTCCCATCACATATTAGAATGCTTGAGGATAATGCTCGTCAGAAGAATCTGAACAAAAATAAATTTTTATTGCACCGATTTACTTTTAGAGTTTAAAACTGAAAATCACGCAAGACGCTAGATTTTGCACTTAGGATCTCCGCTGTTCCTTACTTGGTAACTGACAACTGGATCTAATCTATGTTCTATGGGGTGCTATATGGATATAGAATAGTTCCTTGGTGTATATGTGCGTGCGTTTCTTGTACATAGAATAGCTTTTGTGTGTTTCACATTGCTATATTATTTGAGTGTCATATCGATAAAAAAATTATTATATATACTTATAGTCAAGAAATCATCATAGCTTTATGCACTAAACATTATAAAACGTTCCCGACATATTTTTTGTATCACTTTAATCTCCTATTTCCCAATATCTGTCAATGCAATTTATGTAATTTTCTTCAATATTTTTTTCCTGTTTCCCTTACACTTTGTTATTATGGTACATTGTATAGATTGTGTC
>OY735220.1:45961092-46026092 GCA_963457665.1 Thysanoteuthis rhombus | reverse complement strand
AAGTCAATAATTTTCCATGTTCCATTGGTCTTCCATTAACCCCTCTAGTTCTGTCCACGTGCAAAATAATTCCATTTGCCCTTAGGTGGATCATTAACCAGTTTTAGACGCAATGATCTATACATTTCCCCGGGCAAATTCAATGTTAAGGCGAGCAAATCAAAAGATACGCCAAGCAGATTGAACTACACCTAGGGCCATGAAGGGTAATGAATTAAAGAATACGGCTCACGAATCACAAACATGGCGTGCGTAAACGTTAATCAATCAGCAGTTGTTTTTTTAATATGCATACTATATTTTTTGTTTTTTCAAAGTTTCGTGGAGTGATTTCCAATTTGCAAGTCGTATTTTTCAATCTATGGGCCTTACTTTTTAATTTTCTCATCGTATGTTCAAATTTGCATGACATATTTTTTCATTTGCTATCATTACCTTCAAATTTGGTAAAGAAAGGTTCGGGTCACCTGGATCCAGAAGAAATAGGCAGTGCCTGGTAATATTCATTGTTTGTCATTTGTCTCTCCGGACCCCATTTTACCCACGTGCTGTTTACAGCAACGATATGTCATCAACTGAATTACAAATGCACTAGGTGAAAATCAACCACGGGACCAAGCTTGCTTTAGAAGGAACTACTCGACCATGGACCATATCGATTCAATAAATCAGCGGAAAAATGAAGCAGCAGAATTCTAAATTCCACTCCCGGTAGCATTTATAGACTCCTTGAAGGCATTGGACTATGTGGAAATTCCTGAGGTCATGGAGCTCATTACTCTACAAGGTGTAGACCCTGTATACGCTGAAGTATTACAAAATATATACGTTCGCAACATTTCCTTTATTGGGCTACATAAGACCTTGAATCCTTCCAGTTCCAAAAAGGTGTAAGACAAGGTGATACCAGCTCATCTAATCTCTTCACAGCCTGGCTCGAGACGATCTCCTAAAACCGAGACTGGGAAAGTAAAGGATTCAGAATAGACAGCAAATATCTCAGCAACTTTAGATTAGCAGACGAGATCGCCCTTTCCGCAGAAAACCCGCATGATCTCCAACTAATGCTTAATGAACTGAATGAAAAAAGCAAGAAAGTTGGCCTACGCATGACTTCCATCAAAATATAGATCATGTGCAACAATCACATCAGAAATAAGAACTCAACGATCAAAATTGAAGACGTACAATTGGACGAAGTCTACATCTACATAGGACATTAAACCTGATGAAACCCTCAAAAGGAGAAGAAATGAGGCGAAAATATTCCTCAAAGATGGCAAGCTTTCAGTAGAGCAAGCTCAACCTCAAAATACGATTCCATTAACAATCAATACAACCAATCTCCAACTCACATGGAGAGATCACCTTACAGCATAGTATATCAAGAAGAAAACAATAGTCCAAAACATCGTAGAATCTATCGGAAAAATCAAATGGCAAAGGGCTGGTCATGTTGCAAGAATGGCAGACGACCGAAGGACATCACGACTAACAACATGAATCTGAAGAGTTCACATGCACAGCCTTGGCCAGCATAATTCGACATCGAGTGACAAAGTAGACAAATTCAGAGGATATTGGCTCTGCGACACCCACAATTGAGAAGTCTGCGAAACCTGGGGAAGGCTTAAGTCCATCAACAGACACAAAAAATGACGATGATGATGATGATAATGGTGATGATGACGATGATGATGATGAAGGATTGCTTGTAAGATTGGAAAAAAGAAATTTATGGCCTCAGAATAAAAGATAAATAATCAGAGTTGTATTTCGTGTCAACTGTATTGGAACCTGATACAATTCAGATGTTCTTATTGCTGACCACAACTCACTGCTCCTCCATAATTCATCGGTAATGTCATTTTTGCATCAACAAAGAATATTGTTCCATTCAGTTTTTTGTAACAATGGCCTTGGCAGAAGTAGGCTATCAACTACCAATATGCCCACCTCCATACATTCAGCCACGATATTAAAAAATGAACGTAGATATGATCTGACTGAATGATAATAAATTGTGTTATATTATATAGAAATATTTTTCAGATGATTTTCTGTCATTATACGGTCAATGTATCACTCACCCTAGATAGCATCAATAGAATAGATGATCAAAGGAAATTGGAATGCTGAAGAAATCGAACCTGCAACTGATAGGGTAACCGCTCTAAAGTAGCCATGTTTTTACTATTAAGCTAAACAGCCGCTGGTAGTGCAGAGGCCTAAATAACTGTTTCCACACTAAAGTCATCTGGTCTATTCTTGGTGTATTCGTCTCTTTCAACACGACGATAATGTATTAAGAAACATGTTAAGACACGGACACCGACACACACACACACACACACACACATATATATATATATATATATATATATATATATATATATATATATATATATATATATATATATATATATATATATCTGACAGAATGATTATAAATTACGTCATATTATATGAAAACTTCCATCCACGTTGTCTAGGTTGAGTGATTCATTAAACGTACAATGACAGGAGATCATCTCAAATAAGTTCCTATATAACATAACACAATTTATAATCCTCCAGCCTATGTAGAGGATTATATATTGATCCTCGTCTACTTCTCCTAATTGAAGCTCACCCCCAATTGATGTGTTCGTTAAATTCGTGAAAATCACGACTTAAACTGAAACAATCCTGGCTACTGCAGGATCAATACCTGCTCCTTTTTGTACTCCGACTGAAAATAATTACAGCGACTTTTGTATTATGTACATATATATATATATATATAAATTTATATATATATATATATATATATATATATATATAAATTTATATATATATATATATATATATATATATATATATATATATGTGTGTGTGTGTGTGTGTGTGTGTGTATTGAGTTGAAGAATTTTGATTTTTTACGTGTGTTTGGTTTAACGTGACGAGAGAGACGGATAGCGATGGATTTACTTGCTTGAATTGGGCGAGGATGATTCTTGTTCTTGTTTTTGTTCAAATTACAGGGAAAAACAATGTCACCTTCAACTTCGATCAGATCTGGAAAATGACGTTTACTTTTGGTGATGCACTTGATACAGTATTGAATATCAATCAAATATTGATCTGACCTTGTACATAAATATGGATTTTACGTTTCCATTTTTATCAAATTAGAACATCTTTTGTTATTCGGGGGGGGGGCGGGGGGACAAATTCAGTCCCAATTTTCTACCAGAGTTTGACAGCAACGTTAAGTGAAACTTATTTCACAATCGACACTCTTATATAAATAGATTTACTTTTGACAGTTTTTTTAAAATCATTCTACAAAAAAGCATCATGTTATTGGAACTTTGAAAGCAAGATTAACCTTCAAAACTAGTTTTACATTTGAATTCTGTCTGAAGACAATATACGATATATCGAACATTTTTAGAATTCATTCATTACATTTATTATATCATATTTTCACAAATACAAAATGATCTTGTTTTTTTTATTGTATAAGAAAGGGTTATTTAATCCATTGTCGAGTAGGAATCGTGTTTCAATTTATGTTAGAAAAATCGATCGATTCACAATTCAAGTTATGATAATTTTTTTTTATTGCAATAGAATCCAGCGATCGTCAAAAATGTCAACGTAGGTTTCTATCAGTTTTTAACTAGCTCCTACTGTCTTATGTATGTAACACGCGTATAAGTCGAACCAATAGAGCTAGTGGGCTGGAAATCTCAACATGTACTCCTTTTTTTGCCAACAGAAAATTTTATTTTAGTTAGTTATAATGAAACTCTGAATTTGTTTTTAGTGATGTTCAATTTACAACGTAGGTCTCCTGCTCATTAGATAGCAAGTTTGGGTCTTCGAAAACTCAGACTTTTTTTATTCATCACTGCCCAACAAAAGTCAAGTGAAGTAATTGATTCATTGATCACCCCTTTTTCAGAATTTTTCACTTGATCATCGCCAAAACGGTATGATACGACACAGTTTCTATTGATCGACTAACTAGTACGTTTTTTTTCCTTGACGATTTTATAAGGAAACGACGCTATGGATACACCTGCTCGAACCACCAAAAGTATTACACATATAAGCACAACGTAATTCCTCTGTTATTCTCTTTACACATCAAAGGCGTATGCCTAATTCCAATGCACTCTGCAATATACACAGTCTTTCCACACATGGTATAAGGCATCGGTTTCCAAGCGTGTCGTCCACATAAAGATCTAAACTGAACGAATGTTCAACCAGTTCTTTTATTCACTTTGCGGAGTTTCTTTTGTTCTGCTGACGTAGTTAGACGCTTGGCCGACCAACTCGGTGCACAGTTTTGTCTCAACGCTTTTATGTGCTCGATGGTTGGTGAAAAAAAAGAAAACAGGTCTGGTTTGTCGCTTCATAGAAACTGTCAGGCAACCAGAGTCGTCTGACAGTATGCCATGTTTTGGGTAATCAACTAGAAATAAATTGGGAAGGGGATGATTGATTGAGTTATTCTTCTCCCCCTTTTTTTTTGTTGGGCATTGATCACTAAGAAAAGTCTGAGTTATCCTACGAACGAGCAAACACAAACCAAGGGATTGATATAGCTTAAGCGTACATTGCAAACTCTCCCCTTCCAAAAGAAAGTATTTGGGGCGATTTTGAAGAAAAACAAAAGGAGTAAATTTGTTGGACTCTCCCTCCATTAATGACCTATACGCGTGATACATGCATACATCCACGGCCAGACCATCTTAAAAATCGATAGAAACCTATGTTGACAGTTTTGGTGACAGTTTTACTTTATGGTTTCAAATTTAAGAGAGAAATTCGTATTTATTTAGTCTGTTTTTATTACTGGAAATGCTGTTAGTACATTATTTTAAAATTTTGGTTTTTTTTATTTTGAATGTTATCATTATTGAAAAATTGGTGTCAGTATATTATTCTACGATTCCATTTTTTGGGAGCTTTTTTTGAAAACGTCTTTTCGATAATTGATTTCCTTTTATTTCGGAAAAAAATTTTAGATATTTTTTTAAGTTTCCTCCACTTTACTCTTTTATAAGTTTTCTTCCCATTATTGTTTTCTTTCCTATTTCTGCTTTTTTAAAAAAATTTTTCACCGATAACCTCGTTTCAGTTTTTTGTTTTCGTTCATTCGTTCGTTTATTTTTATTTCATTCCTATCATTAATTTCTTCTTTTTTTTTCTGCTTTGATATTCTGCTTTCGTCAGCCATTTAAATATTTTCTGCTGGACGACATTCTTGCATTATTCACCCTTTTAACTATAGTTGCCAACCATCTTAGATTAAATAGGACAATCCTACGCAGCAACTCATTGTCCTCTATCCGATAATGACTCATGAATGGCCAATATTTCGATAACTTGTCCTATATTGACTAATAAATGTCCACAATTTCGATAACTTGTCCTATATCTACTCATAAATGCCCACGATTCCGATAACTTGTCGTATATTGACTTATAGATGTCCACAATATCGATAACTTGTCCTATATTGACTCATAAATGTCTAATATTTCAATAACTCGTCCTATATTCACTCATAAATGTCCACAATTCCGATAACATGTCCTGTATTCACTTATAAATGTCCACAATATTGATAACTTGTCCTATATTGACTCATTCTTCAGATATGTCCATATTATTCCTAGTTATTCAAGCGTGCAATTACATTTATACTTAAAACTTTTGAAATTCAAGGGAAATGCCAAATTAAAAGCATTTTCAAGCCATTATCAGGATCCCCAAAACATAGGGTGCCAGTCGGATGGCTGAGATTTCAGTCATTACAATTCCATGGCCCAACAGCAAAGACAAAAATTTCTATCAGTCACATTTTTCCATCCTCCACAATCTTAGTGATAACTTTTTTCCTGTTTGTATTTATATTTTCTCTGTCAGTAACTATAAGTGGAAAGGTCCATTGTTCGCAGGTAAAATGAACTGTTCAGCTTATTTTACATCACCTATATATTCACTACAATCAAGTTACCACTACATTGGTTACACTGCAACTGAGCTGCACCCACTGCAGTTGATGTGTTATTCATTTCATTCTCTATTAAGCAAGTTTTCCCTTCCTCACTTTATGAAGCTATGCTAAGTTTGACACAAGGCCAACCATAGAGGAGCACCAGTGTGGAATCGAACTCATGATACGAGCAGGTTGATCTGCACCACTTGCTTACTTAATCGCGCTATGGTAGAGTCCTAAGATAGCGGACAACTGTAGCCATCAAAGATGGTGATAAGTTCCCTCCTTTCTATAGATGCCTGCGTTTGTCAGGTTCGTGTATCTGTTTGTTAATGTGTTTGTGTCGTTATGTTTGCTTGTCTGTTTGTCCCTACGCTCCTGGCCATACCGTTTTTGGGGGGAATTTTTTTTTTTTCTTTGAGACATGAAAATTTGCCTCAGTCCTCCACTAGATCCTTTCTAAATTTTTTCTTCTAGTAAAAAAGCTCTTTCGACTCCTTTAAAGGTCTTATTCTAGCGGGTTTATGTATAACATCTAAGTTTTCTTCCAATTTCGGTGTTTGTGTATGTTTCCTTACTATATTTTAGATGTTTTCCAGTAGTAAATAATAGTGATGTCATCAAATTTTGATGCAATGGTATTTCAATTATCGAGCATGATACTGAAAGATTTTTATCTTTAATTTGATTGTTTGTTTTTACAATTCAAATGTGACTAGGGATACAATACAATGTTCCTGTAGTGTTTTGAGCCCTTAAAAGCAATGATGCCTACCCAAGAGGGCGAACTAATTTTTAATTGACATTTCAAAAATGGGATTAATGATGCTTAAACTGCTGATGACTTCAACAAAGCATTTGGAGAAAACACCCCAACAATGCAAACGTTAGTTCCAAAGGTTGAAGTCTGGATACCATTAATGAATACCGAGACGGGATTACTGAGTGACACATAATAGTGCGACAGCAATAGCCTACTATTAACGGAAAACAGTTTGGATGCTTTCTGGAAACTGTAGGATTTCAACAGCGATCGTTTTCCATCGTCTGAAGGCAATAGAAAAAGGTTTGAAAGGTTGAACGCATAGATTCCATACGAAATGCTCCATGACAGTGTCGGGCTCCACTCTTCTCAGCTGACTGTGTATCAGTGTGAAGAATGGGCATGTGTATCCTACAGCATCCACCAAATTCACTTCACACTTATCCCCCAGATAATCATTTTTCAAACATTCCTATTTCGTTTGAATGTTATATGATGTTTGATTTTTTATCTCTGTGAGTGATATCTACCACTGAATTAAGGAGATTATATCAAAAACAGATATTTGTTGTTTGAAACAGATAATTTTTTCATCATCATCTATGTACCTAGGTATTTGTATAATTTCTCTTGAACTTTCTCTTCAAAACTGTTTCCGGCGTCTTTTTCACATCAATGTAATCTTTTGAGAAACTGTCAACCAAAATGGTCAAGATAGGTCACTTCAGTTTTTAAGCGAGTCTGGCTGGCTCAGTTGGTCACATGTCACGTGCACAGGTCCCAGCAATTGAGCTTGGGGCTGAAAATTCAAACGGTTTCTCTTGATCCTTTCCACAAAAAATGTTGTTATGTTTTTGATGCTACATTGACTTCGTAGTTTTTGTACTGCGACCGACGTCCATTTTCTTTTTGGGGGGTTGTTTTTTAGAAATTCAGATTTTTTAGACATCATTGTCCAACAAAAGGTATAAAAAGTGATTCATTAATTCATCAGCCCTTTCATCAATGTTTTGATTGATCACTGCCCTGAGTCATTGGTTGAGTAACAGTTCATATTGAGTGACTCTTCAGTGTGCATTTCTTATTGAAGTCCGTTCTATATCATAAATTAGATTGTCCCCTTCTATTTTCGCGTTATACTCAAATAACTATTGATTTGAACGAGTGTCAAGAAAAAAAGACAGAGAAACAAAAGAGAGAAAGGAAACAGGGAAAGAAAAAGAAAATGCAAAACTGAAACTGATTTAATTCTTAAATCCATATAAAGAAAAATGAAAGCTAATAAAAAGGAAAATAACTTCTGGTTAAAATAATTTCCCTCTGACAAGTAGGTGGATTTGTTTGATTTTTTATGATTTCAATTCACAAAAGAGTTCCACAACTTTTTTATGCAATTCATTGAAGAGTTCCATTCGACTGAGGCCACTTTTATTCGTTTTATTTAATATATTTACTATACAAAAGCGGCAGTAATAATCTTCAGTCAGAATAGACGTAGGGATTGAGTTTGATGCTGCAGAAGCAAGGCTCGTTTGGTCACTGAATATTAGGAGCTTTCAGAATAAAGTAGGGCAAACACATTTATATTTTGAAGAACATGTGATGGTTGAACGTATCTGCAAAATATATCTTTATTCAGATCTTAAATTCATGCAAAGATAATAGAATGAAATTTCGAAAAGAAATAACCTGTGGTTGAAATTATTTCCTTTTGACCATTCAGTGAGTTTTTTTTTTAATCCGATCTCAATTCACAGATAGTTCCGCAATTTTTATCCTATTCATTGAAGAATCGAGCTGTTAAATACGAGCACTTACAAGCAGCCTATAAAGTGATATGTAAAATATCAATGGATTTATCCGATTATTACCAAATATTTACTCACGATGAGTGAAATTTAGTTATTGCTATTCTATCTTTCTCATCTACAAATGACAGAAATCTTTCTTTATGAACAACGGAACTTTCATCTTCAAGTTATGGACAAACCTTCCCATTTGTGTATCATTTCAGAAACTTTAAATGGAAGGGTCCATTTTTTACAGAAAAAAAAACTGCTCAGCTTTATTTGTTTTTATTTATTTATTCATTTATTTATTTTCAAAGTTACCTCTTCAAAACTGGTACTGATCAGTTGATGAATTATAAAAAAAAATGGTGCTATTAGAATATGGAGTCTATTGAAAAGGTATCCGTCCATTTAATATTAACGTAAAACATACTGCATAGGGCTATAGCACCACAATCCCCTTGTAAGCACCCGCTTCAATTACGCCTGTTGGCAAATGAGTTTCTACAAAACTGGGTTCTGACAATTAGAACTTTCTAAATTTCATTGTGTTGTTAGTTCTGTTCGAGTGCTTCTGACAATTGCTGGTGATTATCGAGAATAAGTGACGTGTGTAATTTTTAATGTGCTACTACTGTGCTGCCGTATTAAATACGCCAACACAATTGTGGGACTCTGGAAATTTCACACCTCACTTGTTCTCGATTATGATTCTTAGACAATCAGGACCAAATTTTGCGGAAACTCATTGCCAAGAGAAATCTGATTAAAGCCTAAACAGAAAACCTTTGTCAAGTAAATATAATAGTATTTGTTCAAAAAAAGGAGGATATGTATATATATGCATAGTTTAGGAACCAAATTTTTCTCAGACGGAATTTTAATGTTAGTGAGCAGACCAATAGCAAAGAACGGAAGATGAAGATTTGTGCCATACGTGGGATTCGAACCTATACCTTTATCACATGAGAAGCACCTGTGTAGCCTGCATCTGCACCATCTGATGGTTCCATCCAGATTGTCATCGTAAGCTATGTCTAAATATCACCCTTGACTCATTCCTCTTAACCGATTAATGGCCAGTTTTTTGTCATCTGTTTGTCTCAGAATTACTTGTTTTTACGCATTTCCGTACATATTGCTGTTCTTATGTCAAGCGTATGATGAGTAATGAATATTGGTATCTGACAACATGTATAAGGGAAGACAGTTCAGGAACAAAATTTTGCTCGGACCGAATTATCCACAGTAGTGAGCGTCGCAACGACAATGGTCGGAAAATAATCAGTTAGCACAGATCTAGGCTACATAGGTGCTTCCATGGGAAAGGGAACGGGTTCAAATCCCATGGCTAATTTCATTTTTTTTCCAAACATCTCTGTTGTTTCGCCCTCTACTGTAAATAGTTATCCCCAGGGAAAATTTAGTTCTTAAACTATAAACATTGTTGGATACTTACATTTTTCAAATTTGGTCTATAACCATGGTTGAACCTCCGTTTTGCTACTTCAACTCATCGAATAGACAGTGTGATTAGACCTGAATATTATTCTTATACTATATAGAATTATTTTCACTTAGATTTGAGATGTATCGATTGTGGTAAATTGTAATTATTTATCTTGCAACACATTATATTCAAGGTGTGTGTACTAAGGTTATATTACGAGTAACTTCTTTAGCTTTTAACGGTTTCTTGTGGGTGTTTTCTTATGTTTTAGCGAATACATAATTATGAATTATTAATTTAATTATTTAAATCAAATTAGATGGTAATATTTGTTTCAGTTAATCTTCATTTATTCACATTATTAGCCTGTTTTAATCATGTTTTTAATTTTTTATCCTTCTGATTCTTTTGAAAGAAAAATTTATAGTTTCTATTTTTGGTTGTTCTGGTGTAGTAAAAGTTTATCATTACATTATGGTATTTTTTCTATGTCAGTCTACTTCGAAATTCATATGTTTCTTTTTTTAACAGAGTTCAATTTTGATGATGAGCTAAAGACGAAAGTTCAACCATTGCTTTCAAGACATTTCAACAATTACTTGACATATATATATATATATATATATATATATATATATATATATATATATATATATATATATATATGTTATTTTGTCATTCACAGACAGCTGTTTCGATGTATTAAAGCTCTTCAGTGTGGCTGTAGACTTTTCATTATCCCATCCAGTACCGCGAGGCAGAATTGAAACCTTCACATCAGACCCGTAGGCCGATATCCTACTGCTGGAAGAAAAATTATCTTGTTCTTCGGCTGATTATGTTGGTAAAGGATCAACCCCAAAAGTTTTTTCTATTCGACTAATATCCTCACACTTGATACAATAATTTGGTTTGCATGCAGTCTTCGATTAAAACCGACACAACGGATTCGATATTCACAGGGATGAACATTCAGAAATGACAGAAGTGACGGGACAACGAGTCGTGTCAGTTGTTTTACTTACTGATCCCTCATCGTTAAATACGTTTTCGAGTAACCTGCATAAGTAATCCTAGTGTTTCAAAACAATTAAATGATGTGTAGTATAAAATGAGAACCCTATGTAAAAAAAACAAATAGCTTGTAGATTGAGATAAGCTATAAATAATAATCATACCTGAAAGTGGGGTGTTGTTTGATCAACACTGCTGGTGTGCCATGTTAATATAAGTGTTATGTTTTTAAATCCCTGAGCCCGTTACGTATTATACAATGTATGATCTAAATAAGAGAAAATATACACACAGTACCATTGTATCAAAGTATGTGTCAAACATTTTTAAAAAATCTGAAGAAATGACAGAAATTGCATCAACAGATATTAGGAAATAAGTGAATGAAGTGACACAAAAAAAAACTTTTTGATGTGTTTAGTGCTTGAAGCTGTAAAGCTTTCTTGACTATATGTGTGCATGTGTGTGTTTGTGTGTGTGTGTGTGTGTGTGTGTGTGTATTTATGTTTTCATATAGAAGACGTAACATTTTTTAAACTGAAGTATAATTTTCTTTCATTATAAAAAATGTATGAACTTGCCAAAACCAATCCAATCGGGCGGATTCCAGATATAATGTTATTGTATATAAGGATTCGAGCGGAAAAAAGGCCCTGTTCAGCATTATAGTTACATTGTAATTAGAACTCCCCTTTAAAATCCTTTAGAATATTTTCCACATGGACTTTGCAATTTCTCCCATAGTCGATTGAGTAAATAAGCCTACATGTGTGCCAAATCTGGTTAAGCTGTGCCAACGTCTGAGACGAGGAATAATGACAAACTGAGCATTTTTTTCTTTAGATGCATCAACGAGCATATCTATAAGAAGGTTGGTCGATTGGTGCCAAATATTTTCAAAATCGTTTTTTGGTGTAGAGAATCTCTTTAGCCGTGCTTTAACTTAGGAAATAAAACTACATCGGGTTGTTTCCACCCGTTATGTCATGTTCTTAAAGTGGGGGTCAAGTTAATCAGAATTTACGATGCGGAACTGAACCCTGACTTTATAGTCACCTAAAATGTCACCATTCGGAGAATTGAAAAAAAATCTCACTATTTATGGTATCATAAAAGTTCGAGGTACGAAGTAACTTGATCAACCAGACATTCTCTTTTTGGGAAGTTAGCTTTATTTCACATGACCTGATATCGAATGTGAATCTTCTCAGTCTGTTAGAAGTGAGTGATGTAAGTAAAAGAATACTTATTGCTCTGTAATGATGTCTGGTGGAATGTGGAAGCATCATTTGACAAATGTCTTTGTTTTATAATGGAAGATATTGGTCTTTGCAGCATCCAGAATAATACACTTCTGAGCGTATTGGTAGATTCTTTGCTGAGAGCTTTTATATATCAAACTTTGTGTCTCCCGTGACTGGTCGGAACTTTATGGAATCCTGTCAGGAAAAGTTACTGAATTTCAACAGGGAGAAAATAGCCAGCTCAGTCGGGCACTGAACTAAAATGTACGAGTAGAAAGATTGTTTGGTATCAGTTCTCTGAATGAGATGTCTGTCTGGAAGATCAACATTGGAAATGCTGTTCTCGCTGCGCTTGAATACTCATTCATGAAACCTACGTTGAATACATCGTGAACAATAGACTCATCTGGGAAGAGGAAGGGGGCCCAGCTACTACTGAGGGCTACCCCAAAAATCAATCGCTGACTGGTTGAGCAAGCATTCATCGGGTATAAGACGCACCCAATATTGGCAGAAACTAGGCGGGCAGCTTTTTTTTCCAATTGGTTGATCTCTTTGTGGGACGAAATTGGGTCCACTCAAATGTCCCAACCCTAAGAGAAAAAGTGTTCTTAGCTTTTAATTTCGCTTGTTTCAAGATTACCCCTCTCTTGATGCCTCTGCTAAATGGCTTTTTGATGACCGGCCCCGGAGCGGCATTGGTTTCGTTTCTGGATATTTTTCTGGCGCCAGTCATGGTTCTAAGGACACAACACGATTTGTCTAAATCAAGGATTGGTGGAGCCAGCCTTTCTACCACAGATCACTTGGCATACAACTACAGATCACCATCCCTTCTCTCATATTTCACAGGGGTCAACGTTTGCGAACATTACGCTCAACGTTTGTATACACAGACCAAGATAAACACACAGACGCTCACACACTTGCACGTTAAACATATGGACACTGAACTTTCTCACGCAGACAATCACCTTAATACATATACACACGCATATCCATGCCAACAAACATCTGCACACCTTTGCTGTCGAAATAGGCCACATTCCACATCATATGTATATATTACAGTATGATTGAAAAGGTAAGTATTTCGTGAAATCCTTATAAATTTTGTGAAATCAACCAGTAATCTAGATTTTAGTTCAAAAATGTGTGCTGGCCGATACTACTGTAATGAGTTTAATCCTCATAGGATACCTCTCCATTGCAGCCTCGTGTAAAAGTGAGCTGTATATACATTGTAAATACTTGACCAGAATTGATTTCTGTAATAAATTGTATTAATTCCATATAATTCGTTACTTTGAGCTATGAATTATCGAACTGAACTACAAACGTGAATTAATTCACTAAAACAATTAAAACAAAGGAGTAATTTCAGTTTTTGTATCTTTATAAATCGTTTTAATTCCAAAAGTTATATCACCGTACTTAAATAGAACACATAATTCGAATCTCACAATAGATGATTCTTTTTCATGAATAATATAAATGGGGTCCGGTGAAAATTGCAGTAATCATACAAATAAGGAGTCAACCGGTGCTTTGGAAAATACCATGGAACATTGACAAATGTTCTCGATTCACTCCCTTTATTTCCAGGTAATTTGCACGGCAGTAAAATGATGAGTAAGGAAAGAGATGAAGCAGCCAATGGAATTGCGGTAAGTACGACTTTGGGCAAAAAGATTCAGGGAAATGATTGGACCCCGAGCAGAATATACTTTATCTTGTCCAATTTTAGCTTAGTTTGACACAAAGCCACGATAGTAGGTTATCCTGTGAGAATCGAATTACAATTGTAATGACAAGCAACTCAAGTTTGGTAACAATTGCTGCATTAGTCATGAAACGAGAGATTCGTGCACTTCACAAAATCACTGGGGGATTCAAGAAATTATAAGGAATATAATTCAAGCACAAGTCAGCCAATTACATTGTGTGTCAGGGTATGCAAGAGTACCTGCACGTGTTTCTGCTGCTATCAGAATATAAAACCTGCGGTGTTTTTCGAACCTCAGTATTTGATCTCCTCTTTGCGGAAGAAGAAAAGGTGAGTGTTGTTTTTGATGTTGAGAAGATAAATAGAGATTATAAGAATGATACGAAAATTAAAAGCTGAGAAAAAAAAATGAAAATAAAGCTGAAAAGATTATGAGAATGTGATATGGGATATTAGCAACACTTTTAAGACACAAATATCATATATATATATATATATATATATATATATATATATATATATATATATATATATAATTATATGATAAATAAGTGATAAAATTTTTCCACTATATATATAAGAAAATTTCCGCATGCAAGTGACATTGGATATATATAAATAAATAAATAAATAAATAAATATATATATATATATATATATATATATATATATATATATATATATATATATATATATGTATATATATGTATATATATATACATATATATATATATGTATGACATACATCAAAACCATATATACGAAACCGATGATATCAACAAAAAATATCCATACGAAGTTGGATCAATAAGCCCGTGGCTTGACGCGTACTCCTTTCATTATTGAGATATGGATCTTTTACCTAAGTGCACATATACATGTACAGCAATATATATATATATATAGATACAGATATAGATAGATAGATAGATAGATAGATAGATATATAATGCTCTTTCAACTTAGGAATAGAGCTCTCTGGTGGATGGGAAATTCTGAGAGTGAATATTTCGCGTGAATTCAAACTTACCGACCGTCCAGTTCTGCGTAGGGCAAATCTAAGACGCCAGCCTCTGGGTCTGAAGCGAATGAAATAAAGACCTTTGGATGAGCAAAATGAAATTAGGGTATCAAGCATTTTCTGATTTACCAGTTGACCAATTAGCTCAGATACTAAGAAGGGTGCTGCGTTAAGATCAAGCCCGGGGGGATATGGGTTCATATTCCTGAAAAGGTCGATTTCTTGTTTATTTATTTTTTACACTGTGTTGGCCAACTGGCATATTCACATAGTGAAAACAATTTGTCGGCTCAAAAAGCGTTTCAAATAAAAATAAGACATTATTGATTTAAGTAGAATATCAAAAATGTTACTTCCTTTTAACTGTGATGAAAACGTAGGGCACTTGAATTTTCAAAAATCTAATCATTTCTATAAAATTAAAAGTACTCAATACATTTATTCGTATGATATACAGCAATAGTCTCTCATGATTACGGAGAGAAAACTCCAACACGTATTTTTTTGGTAGATCCAGTGTTCGACTATTCTTAATTTTGATCTGATGATATTTGAATTTTTCAAAGGTAACTGGTCTCTCAAAGCATTACTACAGACTATGGATTTCATTCTTCACTTAGTGTTTCACTGTTAAAACTAGTTAAGAAAAAAACTAATAAAACTCAGATCAGCTCACTAAATAGCAATGTTGCATCGCTGCGGTGCAATTGTTAGCAAACTGGTCTTGTACATAATTACTACTGATTGTTGAGTTTGATACTCACTGGGTGTCTCATACTTATGTCTAAACTCTGTCAAGCTTGATAGATAACAAAAAAATACAATAATCTTCGAATTTAGAAGCCGAATAAAAGGAACTAAAGAAAATGGTAGACACAGTTGCAAACTTGTATGAGTGTATGGCTCTTTTAGTCATGGCAGAAGCTCTTAGCAGCCCCTGGACTTGAGCTGCTATGCGTAGGCATTAATTATGGAGGGCGTGTTGTGTCAAAGTTCTTTTTCTCCCATCTCGACTATGCTAGAGACCTTCAAAGTGAAGAAATGTTCAAAACGTTTGGAGATCAGTACGACTGCAGAGGATTCAGAATACTGGAAATAAGAAGTAGTTGATAGAAGACGGAATAAGAAAGATTCGCCGTCACAGTCAATAAATGAACAACCGTAAAGTCCAAATCTAAGGTTATGAAAAAAATGGCATTGAAAAACAAACATGGTCAGATTAAATTACATTTATGATATCACAGGCGTTTCCCAGCGGGGGAAAATCATCTTGAAGTTAGAAAAAAAAAAGAACGCTGGTAAATTTTATTAGTTGAACCGGTAAAAATAAAGCCTTCTGATGGTCGAAAAGTACCGATGCCAATTTTCAAGTACGTAGACAAAACAGTACAACCAGGAACAATCAAACACAAAAATGCATGCATAAACATAAACACACACACACACACACACACACACACACATATATATATATATATATATATATATATATATATATATATATATATATATATATATATATATATATAAATACAGAACTCTTCATCAATTTTGGTGAAATCAGTAGTTAAATGGAAAGAGAGGACCGGAAAGTATTGGGGTGAGGAAACTCCAAAATGCCATAAAGAAAGAATGAGGGGTAAGATTTAACGGGAGATGAAAGGATCAAAATAATCAAATGGGATTAGTTCTTTGGAAATATTTGAAAATGCTGAATAAAGAAAAATAATCGATATTAAAAGGAAAAGTGTTACAACGTACAAACGGGTGTCAGGTGAAGAAGAATCATCTCGAGTAATGAAATAGATCAAATGAAAGAATGAATGAAAGTTAAAAGTTGTCCGAGGAAAAGGATCCAGCAAGCTTAAGTCGAAAAAAGATATTAAAAAAGCGGGAATAATTTCAAAGGGAGACAATAATTAATCTTCTTAACTTGGCAGCAAGAGGCCCATCAACCCAATCTCATGTCTCATTACTTATAAGCAGCCTCTATCTCTTTGACGGACCTGACAAGCCGGAAGTGGATTGTTGTAGGTTGCTCGTGTTATATGACGAAGAGATGAAGATGGCGGACGAATGTCATACAACTGCTGTACCCATCCCCTCACGACACCCTGAGTATGAATAATGATAGAAAAAAAAAACTTCCTCTTTGATCGACAAAAAAGCGAAGACGATGGATGGATCCTCTGCAGCGATTTGCAATTTTTTAAATCCTTGATTATCCCCCCCGCCCCCTGTAACGGTTGGAGAAGGGAAAAGAAGATCATGTATAATTCGGTTTTTTTTCTCTCTTTGATTTTGCCTTTTAAGTATGAGGTTCGTGTCCAGCTCATTTTTACCAGCTTCTTTTTTTCTCATCGAATTTTGCTTTATTCGTCTTCATAAAAATTAATTCGGTCAGGGCATTCCAACTACAAACGTTCAGAAAAGCAGGGTCTCTGCAGGAAATGAATTTCAGTTAAGCTATTCTGTCGATCAAAAGGTTAAGCTGCATAGAACAAAATGGTAGTTGCAATCTTCACCTTCGAACGTATAAAACAATATATGTGGAGACTTGGACCAAGGAGTCTGGTTAGTTATGCAATAGAAATCATTCCGTGAACAAAGTGTTATGTTTGGTGGCTGTGTTGGGGATGATCAATCAAAATTTGAAAAAAAAATGATCCATTAATAAGTTGCATCTCTCACTTTCCGTTGGACACTAAGAAGTCAGAAATTTCAAAAAACGATCAGCTGGTCAAGCTAAGAAAACTCAACACAACAATGTTGACAATTTCGGTTGACGGTATTTAATTACTTCAAATATTATTTGGACAATCTTGAGTTTTTTTGTTTTTTTTTATCCCAGCCCCTATGACCAGTATATTCTCCCATCATTCCTAGATGCATATTTCATCTGGTGATCTTGGATGTCGCTAAGTACGTTATTTTTCGGGTTTTGTTTTTGTTTTTTTCTCAAGTAAAAAGGACCTAGTTTGATAAGTTCATGAAACCTAATATCAAATTCTTGCACCAGCAAGATATATATATATATATATATATATATATATGAAGAGAGAGACGGATATTGTGTGTGTGACTTCCTGGGTTCGGAGAAAAGAAGTAATATTTCAAGCTATGATAAAAATCGACGATACTATGAAGGCCGGGATTCAGCCCCTCAGCCCAAGTGTGGGAATTTTGAAAGTTTCCATGAAAAAACGGACCTGAAGAGAAAAAGGGACATTTTTTTACGTCATACAAACATGTTTTTTAAAAAAAATTCTGAAAAAAAATGGGATATGGGATTGCGTTCAGAATCATAGAAGCAAAGCTATTTCATTTCATTTTGTCGGTATCTTGAAAACTTTGTAATATTTTTTTTATAATCAATTGGGAACAGATATTTCAACGTGGGTGATTTGGTCAGGTCTTTTTTTGTTTTAATCTCTGAAACGGTTGAAATTGAAACAGTCAGGTTAAAGCATTTATCGAAAGGCTCCCATCGACCCAATGCACAAAGTGGGCCTTGAAACTCTGAAATTTTTGGGAGGGGGTTGAGGTTTTGAAGCGTTAGAATATTAGGAATATCTTTTAAAGAGGGCCAAGAACACTAAAGCTGAAAGAAAGTATTTTCGAATTATTATTGTCCCACCTAGGATTGAACCCAGTGTGAGACAATAATAATTCGAAAATACTACTACTGCTAAAAGGGGAGTGCGGTCTATATACTCCCGTCGGTTAAATGAAGGGTTCGGTTCGTTACCTCACCCAAACCTACCAGATGATACCTGATGAAGGCTGTAGAGTACAACAGCCGAAACGTTGTATGGAAAATAACCAAGATGAGGATAGTCCGAATGATAATAGAATTAATGATAATACCTCATCTCAAAAATTCAGAGATACACTATATATATATATATATATATATATATATATATATATATATATGTATATGTTTGGAGGGCTAAATATATGCGTATGTGTGTATGAAAAATATAAGTTTTATATTTGCTTCCGGAACGCGCCGCGCTCAGACATATATCTGTATGTGTGTGTGTGTGTGTGTGTGTGTGTGTGTGTGTGTGTGTGAATATATATCTTCCTTGTGTATGATAACCTTTCGTGCCCAACACATGTGTGTGTGTTTGTGTGAGTACCTCTCATTGTGTGTATTGTTTATAATGTTATCAAGTAAAAGACAGATGTAAATGCCGGTTTTTTGTGATAGATCCCTTCTCTAATATCTTTTCGCTTCTTTTCTCCCAGGTAATCATCCTCAGCCACACAAATATTGCAGATAGATAGATAGATAGATAGATAGATAGATAGATAGATAGATAGATAGATGGACCCAAAGTCAAACAGACCCCAACAACAACGTAAATGTTGCAGGTAGATAGATGGATATGAATAGAATAAGATAGATTGATGGATATGAACAGAATGATACTGATGGATTGAGAGAGAGAGAGAGAGAGAGAGAGAGATGAATAGTCTACAAGAAATAGGTGGATAGGTATGAACAACGATAAGTAGATAATATGAATTTAGATAGATAGATAGATAGATAGATAGATAGATGTATAGATATGAACAGACCAAGATAGATAGATAGATAGATAGAGAGATGTATAGATATGAACAGACCAAGATAGATAGATAGATAGATAGATAGATAGTTAGATAGATAGATAGATATGAACACGCTAAAATAGATAGATAGATATGAATAGACTAGGGTGGATTGATTTCGTAATTCGGCTTATTATATCTCTATTCTTTAGAATTGTTCTCGTTTGTTTTTATGTGGAATAAATATTTCCCCATCGTAAAGGAAATAAGATCCGTCGAACACTAAAATAATGATATTTCCCTGTGCAATGTCAAACTCGTTATCCAATCACTAAATCGAACGTTAAAAAGCTAGTTGTATGAAAAAGATAGAATATTCCAATTTAGAATTATACAAGATCTATTCTATATTATAATTTGTGGAGTGTCCCTCTGTCTGTGAAACTAAGGGAGGCTACTTCAGAAAATTTCTTTCAGAGTAATATCCCGGTCGTCCCTCCTGGATGGGATGGTTGGTTTGGCTGTTAATTATTGTCAGTTCTGTGATCTTGAGATGAGTGACTATCATTATTGTAATGTTTTGAACAATTGAAACCCGTTTTGCTCGAAGCTCTTCACTACCGTAATAACACTTCCACAGATCCACTCCATAGCTTCATGTCATATATCATAATCATCACCATTATTACTATAATTATCGTTTCTTTTTTTTTACCGAAAAAAATATAACGTTCGGTAGCTCCAAGTCAAAGACAAGTCATATGTTTCTAAAATTAAAAGTACAGCTTCCTGTCAGTGGCAAATAAATAATTGATTAGTTCTTTCTTTTTTTTCTTCATTTTTTTTCTGGATTTAAATAGAAAAAGTCTTTCGTTTTAGGCGACGGTATTATTGGAGACATCCTGTAATCGTTGTTTATTTTCTCCATTAGGTGGATTATTCGGTGACTGACTTAGTAAACCTAATGAAGCGTTTTTCAAATTATTTATTCACTAAAATATATCCATCTAAAATGACAGGCTTAGTTATGCATGATATTTTATATTTTCCTTTTTTTATGCTGTTATCTTAGCTGATTTGTTGACTTCAAGAAAACCTTTGATTGAGTGGAAATTCCGAAGTCATTTATAGTATCATACAACAAGGTGTGGACCCCGTATATATAAGAGTCTTCCAACATATCAACCGGCACTGCAGCTCCTTTATCAGGGCTACATAAAGACACTGAACCCTTTTAGCTTGGAAGAAGTAAGACAATGAGATACCAGCTCACTTATAATCTCACCACCCTGCATTAATATGACTTTCTGGAATCAAGACTATGAAAATAAAAGAATTAGAATGGACAACGAATGTCTACGTTACTTCAGATTTGCTTTTTAGGAGAGAACCCTCATGATATCCATGTGCTTGACAATCAGAATGAAGAAAGCAACAAAGTAGGTTTCTTCATTATTTTCGGTAAAATAAATGTTATTTGCAACAAACGAAAAAAGGACAAAGGCAAGAAGATCAGAATTTAGAATACGGAGAAGATAAAAAGAAACCATTGCATTTACTAGACAACAAATCCCCATCAAATCCCCTGAAAAATCCTCAAAAGAACAAAAAATCGGGTGAAAAATCAGATTAGCCCGGCAAGCCATCGGTAGATCAAGTTTAACCTTCAAAGACAAGACAATACCACTAATCTTAAAGGGTGTACACCTAATGTATACTCTTCATAGCTGAAAAATGGAAACTAACCAAAATATTTACCCTCAAATTGAGATCGATGCAACGCGTACATGAGAGAGAAAGCATAGCATGTCATAAGAAAAATAAGAGTCAGAGATATAATATAATCAATTAGGAAATCTGAATGGCAATGGGCTGGTTATGTAGCAAGAATGGCCGACAATTGATGGACATCATGACTCACAACATGAATTCCAAGAGACAATATACGAAACTGTGGTTGGATGAAAGTGAGCCAGCGTGATCGCAAATTTAGAAAGTACTGGCTTCGTGATACAAACGACTGAGTAGCCTGGTGAATCTTGAGGAAGGTCCATGTCCAACATAAGACGCTGAAAGAATGATGATGATGATAATGATTTATCTGCGGATCGGCATTTAACAGGCAAAAGCAACTTCATTTTCTGGTATTTTTGAATTCTACAAGTGTCGAAAGGACTCAACTTGTCTCAATCTGTTTTAATGTGTGATCAGGCATGACGTCTTCGGAGTTTTTCTGACGTAATTTTCATTGGTATGTCACAATAGGAAGGTAAATCGTCCAATCAAATCGTCCCATTGAGTGCAAACAAACTAACAAACGAAGAGAAACATAAACCATTAAATTGAGATAAAATGCATATCATTTCAGTATATGGTTCGGTTACTATTATTCCCAAACGTACTTTTCACTCGTAGACGTAGAATGACGACTTAAATCGAAGTGGGGATAAAAATAACTAAACATTCCGATGAGAGATCAAACTACGACTGGTTACTCATGCACTAAACACCGTCTCGTCATCAACGTTTTTAAGTAACATGTTGTGTGGGGGAGATCAATTAGAAAATTGGACAGAGGGGTGACCAATGAATAAATTTCTCCCCTCACCTGAAAATGTCTGTATTTCTGGAAAAAAAAAACATACGAGAACGCTGCCGGTCACAAACTAAGAAACCATTTTTGCATGCACTTAAATCACACATCGAATTCCCAGTTAAAAACCTATGTAAAAGGGGGATCTTAAAAAAAGGTTTTTGTACACATAATAAAGAGTAACTGTTAACATTTTCAGCCTTCTAGCTCCATTGTCCAGTCTCACTTGAAAACTAAAAGAACTATAGTGACATTTTTTGTGAGTCTTGCATAACAGTTTCTTATAGATTTGGAGCCTTAAATAAAGTATTTGTTACCAAAGTAATTCTGGTTGGGGTAGTGGGTTCAACCTCCAAGAAGTTAACTGATGGGTCTGTCCTCCAGATGATAAAGATAGAATCAGGATGTTGTTTGAGCCAAAGTGAAGGTCATGATTTTAAATGCTGATCTCAAGTCTGGCAGGCAGGTTTTTGTCCCAATGTAAAGATTGGCACAGCACTATTCTCTTTTACTCCTATCACTTCTCATCTGGTTTTGCCATTGTGAGTATCTTTGTCGGATTGATTTATCACATTGCATCACCTAATTCTTGCTTTCGGATACTGAATGTTATTTTCAAGTGTTTGTGTAAAAAGTATGAAGATGGCTATTATCTTCTCTTAGAAAGTATTCTTGTCTTTCATACTACAAGTGTTCAAAAATAGTCAAAATTTCGCTCGTTGTCCAATTGAGAATAAGCACATATCAAATTATCAATGTCCTGGCTACGAAAGCAAAATCTTGAAGAGAATAATTGACATTTTCTGTACGTTTTAGGTATAATCAATTTGAAAATAGTGATTATCACACAGAAAAAAGAGAGTAGAATGTTGAAAAAGTTTCGCAATGCGGTTTCAAGTTGTTCACCCGAAAGCTCACACTTCCTCTAATCTCTATCGGAAAGCCGACCATGACATTTTTGTCAAAATATTTGGTGTTTAAACAACAGGGAAGAGTAGGTCCATGCAATTATGTCTGATCCACAGTGTTTATTTACAATCGTAGAGTGCCAATCTGGGTGGCTGGGATAAAAAGTACCTGAAATCGATATACACGAGACCAAAAATGATAAAATCAACAATGTTCCATCTAATAATGCAATTTAAAATTGTTTAGCGCTAGACTTTGTGAAAAACATCAAAGGTGACAACGGCTGGAGTTAGGAGATTTTGAGGAAGAACGTAAAAATGTTAAAATTTGATCAGCAATGATTGACTTTCTCAACTCAAGTGGTACACCAACTTTCATACTGAAATAAAGGATTGCCATTCGTTATTATTCATTTCTGATCCATGCTGTTTACTGATGGCCGTAGAATAATAGTCTTATTTGTTGCATTAGAAAGTAAGTCAAATTGAGATTATCAAAATAATGGTTAAAATTTATTTATAGAAAAATTCATATAACCATCATCATTATTCTCATCTCTCAACGTCCGTCGTTGGACATAGACTTTCCCCACATTTCTCTATCGTGGGTGTCGTGGAGCGAGAATTTTCTAAATCTTCATCTCTCCATCTGATATTCTGCTGGCCTTGGTTGCGCACGTGATCTCTGGGGATTAATGTCGTGAGTTGTGATGTCTATCAGTTGTCTGCCATTCTTGTGATAAAGCAAGCCCAAAGCCCATCGCCATTTCATGAGGCCTAATTTATTGTTAACGTTAGATACAGTATTGGGCTTGTTATTCAATTTATTTCTGTTTTTTTTTTTTTGTTGTTTTTTTTAGCGTTACGTTTTTTCAAGTACATATTTTTTTCTGGTTGCATGTTTTCCTTTTTGGTATACGTCAAAGATGGTGTATTGATAAACTGTTATATTTGTATTTCCAAAATTATTATTGAAAAATATCCAGTGTTCTCCTAAGATGCAGCAGCAAGAGGCTGAAATTAATATCCATCGTTACTTTGTCTGGTTCACATGAACAGATTATAATTCTCATCATCCAATCAATTCCGCCGTACAAAGGGAACAGGATGACACGTGACCCAGCTCTTGTGAACAATCAATAATTAAAGTCATGGTAGATTTCAAGTATCATACCATGTGCAAAATTTGTTTTTACTTTCTTTACTCATATCTTAGGAATGTTTTTCGAGGCTGTGGTTACATCACATCAATAATCTTGTACTTGGTAACACACGATTCAATCTCTCAATCATCAGGGAATTATACAGACTTGCTTATCTAAAACTTGATCTATTGCTGTGTACGAAATGAAATACAAAATATCCGATACATAAAAGAAAGATTTTAGCTTCAATTTTGACAAAAATTTGATCTTTGTTCTACAGTTTTAATACTGCATGTTCAAATTTATTTCAATATTTTTTTTTGATCTCATATTTGTTGCATCAATTTAGGTCTTTGGTACACTTTTTTCATCTTTGAAGCAGTATAAATATGTGAAATTAAACACATCAGTTACTTTCTTCACTCATTGTATATTGCAAAAGCAGCCAACCATTGAATACTCCTTGGCGCCTTAGTCTAATTCAAAGTACTGCTCCTGGAATTTAACACACCGGAGCTTCTTCCAATTTTTCAGAAAAGTCTGTAAAGTCTTCTTTTTTTGACACCTACGGCTGTCTGTTTGCTTTCTCATGACCTCTTCGTTTCCAGAGATAACCTCGTCAACAGTCCAATTCCTTTCGGGAAAAGCCATAAACAGCAAAGAGACAAAATGGACTGGAAGAACTAGAATATACAATGTTTAGCCAATACACCTTCCCAAGAGTGCAAAAATAACTTTCTTGTTCTTTTTAACGCAATAGTCATAAGATAAACGAACTCACTGAAAGGCATATTATTGCCAACCAAGTAATAGAGTATTGTCTGCTCAGGCATGTATATTAAGGTTCCTTCTGATAGGCTGCCAAGTTACATTAACATCGCGCAACCAGTTATTGAGATATTCAAAATAGCTGGGTGCATTGCAGACAGATAATCAGCTTTGATTTATTCTTATAATCCTATGTAACTTGGATATATGTGTTCATTACAAGACTTGTTCATATGCCTGGGGTTATTTACTATCTTCGAAACTTATTCAAGTCTTCTGGACTCAGTTACAGAGTGAATCAAATTTTCTGGACTCGGTTACAGAGCGAATCAAATCTTGTAGGCTGTTATAGAATGAAGCCATTTGATTCTTATTGCATTCTATTATGTTGGGGATTATGTAATTTATGTGGATAATAGTTATTCTATGGTTTGGTTCTGACTCAATTGTGATGGTATGCAACCCAGGGTGGCCATATGTCTTATGCAATACAAATCTAAATTTGTTTGGTTTTGGGACCAAATCAAGTACAGTTAATTAACTTAAAAGCCTTAAATCAGACTATAAAATGGATTAAAATACTTTTACTTATCTATTGCTCATGTACATTCACATTGTATCATATCACTTGTGTGTAAGGGATTATCCTCTATAAATTTCCTTTCAATAACAAATCTTTTCATTGTAATATTCATTAGAAAATTTGCTCAATTTTGATCTCGAACTGGGAACCTTTATGTAACCTCAATAAATATAGCAAATAGCATCGTGACTTGAGGAATGGGACAGAAATCAGGCTCTCTCAGGATGGGATACCAGTTCAAATTTCGTCACGGGCTAATTCGTAATTCCTAATAAATACTTCTCTGGTTGTAACTTGTAAGACAACCTTGGTGTTGTGATAAAAAGGAAAATGAATAAGATGAAAGATAAATTAGCATACCAAAGGGAAGGATAAAACGCTATCACCCATATATGGTGTGTTGGAAATGATCTATTGGAAAGATATATAAAGGGATGATCAAAATCACTGAAGAAAATGTCCAAATTTTCAAAAAACAAAAAAAAGACAAAAAACTGTAACCAATCTTGCATGAACTTGTACTCTTACGACAAACACATATTGGGGAGGAATTTGAAAAAAATTCAACAGTATTTTCCTTCTAAATCTGAGGAACGTAGGTAACTCAAGACTTTTACGTTTAATATCATTAGTCTTAAACAAGCAAGAGTATTAGGAGTGGAAGATAAACTAGATGAACGAATGAAAATACTCGTTTCAAGGAATTGTGACAATTCTCAACTGTTATATTTATTACTAGTAAGGGTGAACCAGCAAAATTGATAAGATGAAAGATAAACTTTCTAGAAATCAACAATGACAATTCTTCATCTGAGAAATTTGAAAGAATATATTTTGAATTGTTCATTTGGGAATCGATTTCATGTCCTCGATATAACTTACTAACTGATGAGGGGAGCTCTCACGGCACGTTCATGAATAATCACTCTCCAGTGGTGTTATTCAGCTGGTAGAAAGACTCAACCAAATGTGCTTGTGTACTGTGTAACCGTATCAATACTATACATAATAGTGTCGGGTAGCAAAGATTATAAAAATACGATAAACCTATTTTATTGCAACGATTATCGTCGAAACCCCCTATCGAACAGCACCAAGGTCATCAACATATTTTCTCACCTCTGGAGAGTTTGTGTCTCATATTAAAAATAGATATCAAATTTGTGCGATGGACACACTGCTACCGCCATACAAGATGTAGGTTTTCTTGATATTTGTCTGATCAAAGTTCTATTCACACTCATATCAATAAACATAAAATGTAAGTACTATGACGTATATGCTTAGTGAATATGTGTATAAGTGCTTGTTTGTGTGTGTTTATGTTTGTGTCTTTCAAATGTTATCATTATATTTTTACAAATTCTACATGAGACAAATTGAGGAAGACACATATATCTGTCTACATGTAGAGACAAATGATTGAATAACAATAGGCAGAAAGATTTTTAATGCCGGGAGGAATTGTTTGAAAATCTCGCATACCTCCAGAGTTGTGGCAAATTTTTGTATTCTACTTAATAATAATAATAATAATAATAATAATAATAATAATAATAATAATAATAATAATAATAATGGATATAATAAATAGCGACACTTGCAGACGACTATTTTTGATTCTCGTCTAATTTAAGATTTATTTGTTTATATAATTATTAGAATAATTTTCTTGAAGTGATTCATTATCTTCGTAATGAACATTTTCACGCAAAAAAAGATAATTGAAAACACTTCTGGCCTAACAAACGATGTTATCAAGGTACTAGACATAAAATGAATGCGACCAAATCATGTTGGATATACAAGCTCTGGAACAATCATCGTCGTTGAGCGACTCTAAGCTTGGTCATTATCTAGACGGGTGACCGGCTGCAGATACCATGTTCTGTAAGTAGCATCGAGATTGTTCTGCGACTGTTTCAGCTTATGATGTGCAGTTGAATAACAGAAATCATCGTCAAATGCATATTGCTATACACCCAGTCCATTGAGGTGCCATTATACCGTGCTTCTCTAGGAGTCGCCATACCCGTCCCGAGTGGTAGGGACAACGACATATGAATGTCTTTTTTGTTGTTTTTCTATTGTAGAGAATCAAACTAAGAGCAAAAGTTTTACAGGTGTATATGCATTTTTGTAGGTTCAGTGAAAATAGAAATAAAACAGCACATCTCCATTGCACTGAAACTTTTAGTATCACCAACGTTCAAAACTGTGACCTTGTTGCAGACAGGGTAGTACCAGTAATAATAGGCGCACTCAAAACCGTCTCAAAGACACTGAGGGCGAGATTGGAGAAACTCGGGATAAAAGGAGGGATCGAGACTACAGACCACAGCACTGCAAGGAACTGCACACATACTGCGGAAGGTACTAGAAATATAAGATGTACGACCCTAAATGTCAGCAGTGGCCTAACATAGGAGGAAGGAGAAAAAACAGCAACTTCCAAATGGTAGCGGAGGTGTGAACCACAGCACTGGCGAGATAGGTGGGGGAGAGATGAGATGTGAGCTGAAGACCTGAGGAGACTAACAGTCACTCAACCTTCAGCGATAACCACTAGGCAACTGGTGTGGAACCTTAAACCACAGTATTACTGTGGTCTATGAGAATGAAGAGAGGAGGGCTGGGGAATTGAGGAGACTTGCTGTCACTCAAACTCCAGCGGTAACCACCAGGTAACTGGAGTGAAATTATTATTACTATTATTATTATTATTATTATTATTATTAATAATAATTATAATAATAATAATAATAATAATAATACTAATAATTCTAAAAGGAATGATGCAAAAAGAAAAGCCGATGGTTCCAACTGTTAGGGGCAGGGACGTGAAGAAACGAAAAGAGTCAACCGAATATGTCAACTACCTTGTGGAGTATTTTTGAACTGACGCCGTTACGGAGCTCAACAACCTAATCAATGCTATAACAAATAATGGTAACAGACCGCTGTAAAACATAGGGTGGAACATTGGCTAACAGGAACAAAAGGCCCAACTGGGAAGCAAGATCGGAAAAACAGATTTCACAACACTAGAAAGATTAAGCACTGCTGAAAAATGAACCTTGAATGTATAGACCACATGTGGGACAAATATTAGGTAAGACAAAAAAGTGTTCCTGCGGCAGGGGAATAGATACACCAAAGACGATTAGCCAAAGGAGCAACACTAAAGAGATATAAACAAAGGACAGCCCAATACACACAGAATCACACATTTTAAAACCACGATAGAAACTTTCACTGGGATTCGAACAGAAAAAAACAGAACATCAAGTCAGTTGCCACAGAGGCAAAGCACTCCTGGAATGGTATATTGGGGCGCGCAGAAAGATAGAAAAAAGGTCTGAAATGGTCAGATAGTATGAAAAGAAACTCTGAGACGTAAACAACAACGAACAAACAGGGTTGAAATTTACCCAGGACCCTAATGGGATCAACGAATATCAGTCTAAGAAATTCACCACAATACATGACACAAAGGTGCGTAGATAAAAGCTGCAGAATCGATGGTTAGAGGCAAAAGAGTCCTCATTATAATAAGATACTGCAAAAAAAGCGGGACCAGGCAAGAAGTTATAGACCAATAACGTGCCTACAACTGATTTAAAAAATCCTGACTGGACAGATAGCGTAGAGAATACACATATATATATATATATATATATATATATATATATATATATATATATATATATATATATAAGGGAGGGACTATCACCAGAGGAACAGAAAGTATGCAGAAGGAGAACCAAAGGGCGAGTGTTTCTCTCTCCATCGACCAGATGATCGTAATATGTCTTGGATATTCAAATGTCTCAGAATATTCAAGTTAAGCAAACCGGTGGTGAAATTCACAGCTAACCTTTTGAAGAACTGGAATGTACACTTAACACCTACAGGAAAGACCTAGCAGAGGTGAGTATAAAAAGAGGCATCTTCTCGGAAGACACTCTGTCCTCATAATTTTTTTTTCTAATTATGATACAACTACAAGATCTTGAAAAATAGCGAAGGATAATAATTCTTCGGAGTAAAAGGAAAAGTCAGCCACGTTATGTACGTGGACGACTTGAAAATATCTACAAAAACGAAGTGAAAGAATACAGTGTACACATTGGGATGAAGTTCAGAATAAAAGAAATTTGCACTAATGGTAATGCAAAAAGGATGGCTTTCAGCAACCGAAGGAATTGAACTACTAAACAACAGAACATTTGCCACACAAGATCAATACTAATCACTGGGAGTTTTCGAATGTGATGCAATAAGTCAGGTAGAAATGATAGAAAGAAAAAAGAAGAGAATATCATAAGAATGTGAGGGAAATATTGAAGACCAAACTAAATCTCCAGAATCTGATAAAAGGAATGAACACATAGGCAGTGTGAGTAGTAAGCTGCAGAGGACTATTCCCTGAGGAAGAACGCAATCGATGAAATGGCAAACGAGGGAGCTTATGATAATGCACAAGGAAATACTGCCCCAGAGATGACACGGATAGACTGTGTGTGAAGAGGAAAGAAGGCGGTAGAGGTGTCAACAGCATAATAGACTGTGTCCAAAGGGCCAAAAGTTGTGCAAGCAAATAGTAAAGACATTGTAAAGGGCGCTCGAAGCAGTGCAACAAACAACAAATACATAATTGAAGGAGGAGCTGCATAGCAAACAAGGGAGGAAAAATGGGAATGGAAAACAAACTATACGGAGAATTCAAAAGACTGATACAGAATGTCGCAGACAAGAGATCAGGGACATGGTCACGCAAACGAAACCTTAAAAGAGATAAAGAATTGCTCATCATGGCAGTCAATAACAAATGCATTTGGACGGAGGATCAACCCAGACTCGATAGGGTAGACATCGTGATACACTTGGAACTCGGCAAACAAATAGAATTCAACCATACAGAAAAGTGGCACCAGCACAAACAGGAGACAGTCCTGAAGAATGGAAGTCACAAATAACTACGGGGATCTTCTTGGGGTTGATGAAAACGACACGCTCGTTTGCTGGTGCACCAGCTCTTTTTTGTTCCCACGGGCGATATCCTGACACCGGTTGAAGATAAGTGATGCTTGCCGCAAATCGTAAGTTTACGTTTGGGCAGCTTATTCCCCAATCAAAAGGATCGGCATTAGATCAAGGTCTCTCATCCTAAGCGATTTAATCTCTTAGCTAGGCGGTGAGCAACTGTGCTGAAAATGGTTTGCGTTTAGGAATTTTTGTGGGCAGTATAGGATTTTTGAGTATTATATGTTATGTGCTAGGTATAATAATACTGCTTTACATCACCTTATTTAAATGATCTTGTAAAATAAAAGCTGTTCATCTTCATTGTTTTGTGAAAGTGGCGTACTTTTGGGAATTCTCTTGGATATTTACTGTACAGGATGGTGTCGGGAAAAATGAAAGTGGGTGGTGAGGCGAAAAAGGTTGAGAAACCCTGTTTTAGATTATCTTCTCACTTATAAAGGGGGGATACAGGGGTATGTTCTGAAAAAATCACTAATCACTAAATCACGGATCACTAAAAAGTTTGAAATTTGAGAGGAAAACAAAAAACAAACGTGAGCACTGTTCAATATAAGCTAAGACGCCAATTTAGCATGAACTTACATTTTAAAATGCCTTTCTCTATAGGGTGGATATAAAATAGAAAAAATGTTTATCGCTAGACATAATTAAGGACAAATGTTTTTTACGCACACACACACACACACACACACACACATATATATATATATATATATGTGTGTGTGTGTGTGTGTGTGTGTGTTTGTGTGTGTGTGTATGTGAGTGTGGATGGCTCACTAATTAACGCTCTCCTATTCGGGGTTGAACACCCTTTAAGAGAGGTAAGTCGTTCATTGTAAGCTCATGCAATGCTCTTCCAATACAGGAATAGAGCATTCTGGTGGATGCGTAATATACGCGTAAATAAACATATCACTTAGATTCAACTGACCGTTCACTTCCGTGGAGCAGAGGTAGGATACCGGCCTCTGAAGCTGGAATTTCGGTCCTGCTTCGTGGTACTGGATTGCCAGCCAGAATCCCTTAAAAGTTAACGCATGTATGTTGACAGTTTGGGTTGAAGGTTTCTAATAGTTCACACCAAGTGTACCGTGTTCGATGGAATCAGACATTATTGGCAGACTGAGAAAGTAATTGCAGACACGATGTAAATTCAGAAAAATGACAGCAAAGTAGATAACACAGACAATGATTTAAATGACTGATCGTAGCGTCAAAATTTAAAGTCAAGTAAAAAAACAACTTTCCATTGAAGAATGGATAAGATCAAATGAATTTTATTTGTAACATCAATGGTTGTCTTCGACTGGAAAAACACGTAAAGTTCATTTTTTTTAGTTGAGAATCTAGGTGTTATTATCAAACCCGTCAGAATTATACCTAAAAAGGTTTTCAAAGCATTTTTCCAAAAAACCAAAAGAAAAGAAAATTCGAATCTACAGACAAAACAGTATGGCCAATTGCGCTAGAACACATAAGGAAATAAACCAGTCGGAATGAAGCCCAAAAATACTTTTTAGAACGGGGCTGGTGGACAACTGATGCCAATCATTACGTCTGCCGGGGCTCCACATTTAATATTACTACTTAATTGGACCGTTTGCGATGTACAAAATAGATTTTGAGGCAACATACATCCGAAATGACGTCACTCATTCCATCAGAATATAACAAAGGGGAATGCCTAGATTTGTCTGAGAGAAACAGTATATGAAAAAAAGAAATACCTAAATAAGAGGACTGGAAGGAAATTCTAAAACTCAAGACAACATAAAATATTCTTAATTAAAAAACAAAATGACAAGTTTCAGACGCTCCGAGTGAAAATGAAAATAATTACAGACACGAAATCCTTTGAAAAACCGGCTCCCAGTGGCGACAGCAGCAGTTAAGTTCGACCATGCAGAAAGGATATTTAGAGCCGGACTTTGATTATGAGTGAAATGAGTTAGAAAGTGTTCATCTCTGAATGAGATATGAAAAGGGGGTGGAAGATTAGCGCCGGTATTCTCCGATAAAATAATTAGAGGGTGGTTGTATTCAAACGGAAAAATAAAGGGTTGATGTATCTAGTGATCTGTGAAATCCCTAACAAAGAACCAGAAAGACAGGGCTATTCTAATGAATGCAGTCCTCTCGAAAGAAAAGTCCAGGCGTTTAAATAATTACTTCGATCAAACATGATCAGACTGAAAGGGAATATTTAAAGGGCAGCGTAAAATGAGCAGACTATTTTGATTCTATCGGAAAACTCTTGAAGGCCATCTAAAAAAAAACCCTCATCAAAAACAGTCAACATAGGTATCTTTTGTTTTTGCTTTTTTTTTTTTTGTTGTTGTTTTTTCAGTTGGTCTGGCTTGCTGGTTGAGTGGCTGGTTAGTATGTATCATATATACAAGTCGAACATTTCATGGTTTTCTTCCAAATAGGATATTTTTCAGGGTTCTTTTCGTTCAAAATCATCCCCTATGAATAGGTTCTCAGAGGAAGGTTCAGTTTACAATATAAGTATCTGCTTAATTGATTCCAGGGTTTGTGCTCGCCTGTTTTTTTTTTAATTCTTTCATTGACAACTGCCTTATCAAGAAGCAAGATAAATTGCTTATTCAGTGATCATCCCTTTTTCCAGTTTTTCAATCAATCACCCCATAAAGGCATACTGCAAAAATACGTTGGTCACAAGACTCTATTGGGTGAACAAGATCTGGGAGGTATTAATGTTTTAGTTTGTATGTGTGTTTTTGTCTGCGTAAATTGTTCTAATAAACATGCTAAAAAATTGAATAATTGCTACGGCTTCAATCAACATTAAAGTAACTTAGCAATAACCGGTCGAGTATAGATATGAATTATTTTCTAATGGAACATCTATCACAGGAAACATATATGGACACATGCACACGAACACACACCCACACACGAGTATGCACACTGACACACACATGCATAGAAGGAACAACATTTGTCAGAAAGAATCAAGCATATTTTGTGCCAACTTATGTTGAGTTTAGTACGGTACAAGACTGCTAGAGTGTGATGTTAACTGAGGACTGAATTTTCTATAGTAATAATAATCAGGAGAGAATAGTTTTTCAACCACGGGGGATAAATTGAGTCCCAGCCATTCCCTGACATCTCCTTATCAAACATGAACAAACTTACACGTTTGAGTACTATGAAGAAGTGACAGGGATAGTTTTTTGCATCGAAATATTTCAAGAACATGTGGCAGGGATAATTTTTGTATCTAACTATTTCATTAATATGTGGCAGGGCGTGGCAGGGATTGATAGATATGGAACATTCTGCTGTCTAACTTCTTCACTCACGGTTAGGCATTTGGTACTTTGAAGTTATTGATTTTGGCCACGATATTCAATCCTGTACGGAAATTAATTTTGACCGAAAAGATTTTTTATTGTAGTTCTAAGGGTGACACTCTCGAATATTTTCTAAGCTTGACTTATTCATATATATTACAGAAGCAAATGATCTTGCTAACCATCCATTCGAGCCAGGCATCCCCAACTCTGATATATGATTAGGTTCAGCAACAACCGGAATACGATTTCTGTATAAACAGCCCAATAAATAGCCCGCCTTTTTCGGTTATAAAATAAACATCTCACTTATGTCATGTATTTCTCCCTATTCGAATCTCTTTCACGTTTATTGCACCATTCCCCCCCCCCGTCTCTCTCTCTCTCTCTCTCTCTCTCTCTCTCTTCTTTCTTCCGCCTTTTTTTCTCTTTTGTTTACAATCAAGAATGCACACATGGCAAGGATTAAATGAATTACTCACCTTGGATCGCATATCCGCATACGATTTCAACCTGCACTGGGGAAAACCGTTTAGATAAATTCGTACAACAATGAAACTAGATTCCAACCAAGTGATTTCTTCTATTTCTCTTTTGTCATGTAAGGGTTTTTCTCGTCAGCTTTTTTTGCACCAGCACGCTGCGTTCATGTTAAACGGAGTCATATAATAAACAAATGATACAATAAAGGAGTGACATGATAAAGGAGTGACATAGTATCAAAGAGAAGACACCAAATAGGAACCAACCCCCACTTTTGATCCAATTCAACGTGATTATTGCAACCTTTTTATCGTGTGTATGATAGATGAATTTTTAGTGGCGAGATATTTTTCAGTTTACCTCAGTTGGCATGAGAGACGTCTCCTAATCTCATCGTCGCTTTTTTCGTAATAACGGTATGGAAAAATTAACTTTATATAATTTGTTTGTACATCGTAACAATTCTGAAAACTTATGATTGATTCAATAAAATTTGAATGGTTGTACCTTTTTAAACTGTCACTTGTTTTAACTACTTCATAATGTAAAACTCCAGTCCAACTAAGAGTGGACTTTGTTTACCCTCATAACGAGAACAACCTTCGCCAAATTCATGGGAGTAAACTCTTCCCAGTTTTTCTATTTCAATTGGGTTTAGTACCCTGAATATGGCGAGGGTTATTCTTGGTACTGGGGAAAACAAAGCTAATACTAACTTGGATTCGAGTTGTACACTGAAAAGTAGTTTGAAATAGTGACCATTAAAGGAAGTACAAATATTAGAATTTTATCGAATCTAGCATTAGGTACCAAAATTGTTAGAAGAGTTACGATACACCAGCACTAGTTAAAATTGGCAACTTTTTTATGGTTTCCGAATGGCCTTGGATGCTTCTGAAAATGAGTTGATTATCGTTTCATTTTATATTTTGAGAGTTTTTTAAGTAATAACATTGGTTCGGGAGCATTTTATATTGTAACTTCGTTATGATAATATTCGTGGCACTTTCCTGTAATCTATTTCCAATTTATCATCTCTTTATTATAACACACCTTTGCTACGAGCACAAACGTAATGTGATGTCAAAGACCAGTCATAGGAAAAAATGATGGAAAATAACAATGCTCAAATCCCCGGAAGAACAGGATTAATGAGAAAACTCTAAACCTGGTAACTGAAAGAATATAGTCAGAAAAGAACTAGACCTCTAAGTTCAATGATGTGACAACAATCCTTACACGAATATATCAAAAGGATTTAAAGCGAAATTGTGGTAGTAGTAACAGGAAGAGAGAAGAGACGATGAGGAAGAAGATAATGACGGTTCATCCAAATGAGTGAAAGTTACGTGTAGATCCATCATGATATGATTGAAAAAATTGACATTCATCGACCGGTGGAAAAATGTCTTATAGAGATGCATAAAAACATCTGAAGTACAAACATAAAAAAAAAGGTTTTTAAATGATATAGAAACGTAAATATCAATCTCTGCACGGTCTTTTTTCCATGATAGTTTACACCCATTAGTTGCAAATGACGGACATATCCGTCATTGCTCTTGTCTAACTCCTGTAATTGACAACTGTATGGTTACACAGGTATTCGTTGTCGATTTTGCTTCCGTTATCTTCTCAGTCTTTGTTTCGGAAGATCATCTTGAGACGGTTGGTGAAGAGTTTTCCCTCGGCTTACCTCTTTGTCAAGCGGTAGGGCTCCGATTATTTATGTAGCCTCTTGGAGGGACTACTGTGTCGGTGGATATGTTGCAATACTCTGAAATATACGGAGTCTATGCTCTACAGTATGATTTCATCAATGACTTTAGAGATTCCCTCAGATTTGAAAATTTTCTACAAACGATACAGTGCGTTGCATTTCATACCCTGCAGCTTTTCTATTCAATTCATCTACCGAATGTAAATGGCCAAGACAGTAATTGCCTAAGTAACTTCTGGTTTGCTGACGAAATAATCCTTTTTGCTGTAAAGCTCCATGATCTCCAAATAATGCTAAACAAACTTAAGGAAGCAAGGAAATAGGTCTCCACATGGACTCCAGTATATAAAACGTCATGCGCAACAAACATGTTGAGGACAAAGGCACAACGATCACAACCGGAAACGGAGAACTGGAGAAAGTAAACCACTGAATCTAAGAACAGCAAATCCCCAAAGAGGAGAAAATCAAGCAAAAAAATCACCCTAGATTAGCAAACTTAGGGATGGAGAACAGAAGTCTGAGGATTAGAATTGAGGTTTAGAAAACTCAAATGACAACATGCTCGTCATATAGCAAGAATGGCATCCCTTTTTTATGATATTTTACAATGTGGATCTCCATTGATCGTATGCAATATTGAGGCCTGCAGAAAAAATACGTGACGTTCTAGACAAGTTTTGGCTCCACGACGCTCAGCGAATCTTGGAGATGTTGTATGTACAACGCCAGCGCTGATGATGATGATGATAACGGTGTTAACACAGTTCTATCTGAGTCAGGGTGTCTATTTTTGCAGTTGATTATCTTGGAATGGACAATGGCTTCTATCTTGTAATGGATTAGTTGCCGAAGTTATCAGGTTAAATGATGTTTTTTTTTGGTTGTTAAATGATTACTTCATTATTATGCCACGTACCATCAGCAGAAGCAGCAGCGGTGGCGGTAGACTTTTAAGATCCATTGTTAGTCCTACACCAAGAGCTATCAGACCTTTCTATCATGGAGTCATGATTTCGGATGTGTTCACAGAGGATCTGCGTTTAGAGTCGTTTTGGGCAGTGGCTGACTGTCATTCTTCCAACATGATCAGCCCATTGCCATTTGAGTTTCCTAATAAATTCTATGATATAAGATTGAACGCACGAACTATTATTTGCAAAATCCGCCTATGTACCGTCACTTTACATGAAAGACTTAAAGGTTATATAAAATCAGAAGTATTGATTGTTTGCGGTCCTCTTTGTAAGTCATTTCAAAAAGAGTTACAAGCCAAAAGGTGAAATTGGTCTTTGAAAAGAATAATCTCTTGTCTTCAGAAAGTACGCGAGACCTTTATTCTTTTCGATTTCAGCAAAATAGCAGCCGATTTAAGCACAATCTAAGAGTCTGAGAAGGGCATCGAATCCATCTACATAATGTGAAGTGTGACATTTTGTTTTTCTCTGTAAAGCACCGGACTCTTCTTCTTAAAGGTAACAGTTTTGCTGATAGAACAATAAAGTCTTCCACTTGATTCCATTCAGTTTCAATAGAACCTCACATCAAATTGACTGGACGGATAGATATTTTACCAGAATTGTTAAGGCCAATATATATATATATATATATATATATATATATATATATATATATATATATATAACTATATATATATATATATATATATATATATATGTGTGTGTGTGTGTGTGTGTGTGTTTGTATGTGTGTGTGTTGGGGTGATAATTGTACAGAAAATCTATTGATGTATATATATATATATATATATATATATATATATATATATATATATATATACGTGAGTGTAATAAGTGTGAGCTTATGTATACATCTATGTGAGTTCGCCCAAAGCTTATCATGGAGCCTTTCAAATGTCACTGGAATTCATTAATAACCTATGGAGATATCATATGGACAATTAAATGCATTTACATAGATGCAGTTAAGAAACGAAAAACATCTCCCAATCGGAGATATATCGATACGAACAGAAGTACAAACAGGCGAGCAAATAGACGACGGGCGGACTGATGAACAGTGTGACGAGTTAAAATAGTTAATAAAGTATTAATAAGGCAAATACATATGTACAGACAAATATTTGTAAGGTGTCTATATATATATATATATGTGTGTGTGTGTGTGTGTGTGTGTGTGTGTGTGTGTGCACGCGCGCACATGCGTATATAGATAGATAGATAGATAAATAGGCAAAACAGAATGGAAGTTCATTGTTTATGGATGTTATACATTTGGAAGTAAATCTATCAACCCATGATTATATTTATATAAAAATCCACATGCACACACATATATGCTTATGTATGCATGCATGCTCGCTTGTGTTTACAGGGATGGAGTGATGTGTATTTACGTTCCAAGAAATCGGAATACTTTCTGTATTTAAGAGGCTGGTCGACCAATTTTGTAAATGAAAGAAAGAAGGAAAGAAACAGGAAGAAAGAAAGAAAGAAAGAAAGAAAGAAAGAAAGAAAGAAAGAAAGGGAAAATAATATGGGGGATTGAAAATGAACAGTGAGAGGGGCGAAAAAAAGTGAGTTGCCAATGGGCAAACCGTTCGATAAATTAGGATATCAATTTATTAAGGATTACACGCATAACAAACAACTGGAAACCGATGAATATCTGAATTAGGTACGATGTTGCTTGACATCGAACTCCGCCCATCAAGTAGGAGTGCCAGCTCGTCTATCAAGAAAATCTAGGTCCCTTAATGAGTCTCCGATTGGCAGAAAACGGGACACTCCTTTTGGTTCTGTTTCAATCTTGAAGGAAAGTCCTTAATTAAGTGAGGAAGTCATATATATATATATATATATATATATATATATATATATATATATATATATATGTATATATGTGTGTGTGTGTGTGTGTGTGTGTGTGTGCGTGCATATAACATCTTTGTACACTTCCTAAATTGCGAGAAAATGATTCAATGTTTTTTGTACGTTGAGTGTTTCTTTTGAATTTTTAATTTCTGTCCATTTTGAATCTGCACAGCGATATTAAAAATGAACTTTTTGCTATGTATCAGATGCTTTTTGCATCCACCGTATATATAGAGTAAAAATCTTCAAATCAAGTCCCAAGTAAAATAATTGAGATTTTGATACTCAAAAATATTTCCCCTTATTTCGGATTTGGGCAAGAGAAGGATAGAGACCGAGCGGAGCTGGAAGTAACTGAGCAGCGTTAAAAAAAAAGTCAATACTTTGCCTACATGTACGAGGTACAAATGCAGTTGGCGCTAAAATACGAATATGATTATTGTTAAATAAACGAAAGGTTTCATGAATTTGTTCAATGAATCTTACTCATATAACGAGTTGCACAAATTGCTATTGCGTCGTATAGATTCCAGTGAGTTCATTGGTATAAATAAAGTGCATATATGTTTATATATGGGTACATTGTGCATATGTGATTGTGGACATATATACACCCAAGCAGCCGGATCACGTACTGGTATCTAGGTTGCAACACAATTAGGGCGTAAGTCGATCGTCAAAAGATAAAATAAAATATACACACAGTATAACATAAGAGACTATGACAATAATACATATATATCTATATATATAATTAATAATTAATAAATGTATCATCCACAGACAGTTGTTTCGTCGTATTACAACTCTTCAATGTTGGCTATAGACTATCCAGTATCCCTTCCAGTACCGCGAGGTAGTATCGAAATTTTTGTTTCAGATCCAGAGGCTGTCATTTTACCCCTGCCCTACGCAGAACTAAACAAGCATTAGGACCGAATTGAATAATATATTTGCTTATGCACAATTTCCCATCCTCCAGAGCGCTCCGTTCCAGAGTTGGGAGAGCATTGCTAAAGTAGCTGACAATGGATGAGTTGCTCTACCTAAGAGTGCTCCACCCTAAAGAAACGGGTGTTAGAGAGAGAGAGAGACAGACAGACAGACAGACAGACGGATAGATACAGAGACAAAGATGCACACATACACACACACACATATGGATAAATATGTATATACGTATATTGTACATATGTCTTCTCCGTCTTTCCGAAGAGATAAAGATGAATGTCATCCATTACGTTTCTCTCAGTGACCCACTAGTTTAGCCCGGTAAGCCATTTGCTCTTCTCCCTTCCCCCTTTCTCGGCATTCTTGTGTGGAGAACTTGAAGCAGACATGACATCCACATTGCATTCTCTACAGCAAATACCAATATCATGACGAAAATATTCGTCATTCGCATTTAAGCCATGGAACTTCAGTGACTGAAATTTCCGTCATCTGCAGTCGATCGGTTATAAGTGGAAGTAACTGCGATCAGACGGTAGCTTAACGTGCTCTCCAAATACTGAAGTATGCATGAGTTCTTCTACATATTTCTGAGACCTTACGTATTCTAAGCAGGTGTAACATCAAAAGGGATGAATGAAAATTCAGGGGAGGGGATAGATATGAACAGACTGGGATAGATAAATACATATATACATACAACCATACATAAATACATACATAAGTACATAAATATGAACTGACAGAAAAGGATAGATAGTGACTGACGGCAAAAGATAGACTGATAGATGAGAACACTGTGAAAGATGAATAGATGTGAAAAGACTGAAAATATAGATAGATATGAACATACTAGGAAAGATATATAGATACATAGATAGATAGGTGGAAGTGAACGGACTGAAAATATATATAGATAAGAACAGACAAGAAAAGATAGATCGATAGATAGATGTATGGATGTGAACAGACTAAAAAGATAGATAGATATGAACAGACTGAGAAAGATACATTGATAGATAGATAGATAGATAGATAGATAGATAGATAGATAGATAGATGGATGTGAACAGAAAGAATATAGATAGATACGAACAGACTGGAAAAGATAGATGGATAGATAGATGGATAGCTAGATAGATAAATAGATAGATAGATAGATAGATGTGAACAGACTAAAAATATAGATAGATATGAACAGACTGAGAAAGATTGAGGGATGTGAACAAAATGAGTTCTAATTATAATGAAATTCCAAACGCACATCTGTAATACATTCGTAATTTACACATAGTGTGCGTATTTTCATTTGTGAACTAAGAGTTGAAGACAGAAATGTCACCAGGATTTTTCCACATTATTATATTGAATTATAAATCTATACGTTCTGAATGCATGTGTATATTCGTGTCTCTGCCTCTGTGAATGAATTTGTGGAAAAAATTGAGTCGTTAACGCCGACTTAACGTTATTATGAGTGGTTGACATTTCCCCATGTGAATTTTTACAAGCGTTGTGCTAATTAAGTAAACGGAATTGAAATTTCTCGGCACTGAATGCGTTATGTGCATGAGTCTGTCCACGTAGGCCACATTGCTGTAAGGTTATAAAAACCTATGAGGCATATTCGCAATCGGAATAGTGGGTATCGTATATTTTACGAGTTTTTTGCAACCGGCGAAACAGAGGAGTTTTTGTGCCTGTTCGAAATCAGTTCATCTGATACAAGAGAAAAATCGTGTTTTTCTTGCCTGTTCACTGATGTTGAGCAACATCAAGACTGGTCATTACTCATGCGGGTGATCGTATGGAAATACCAGCTGAGGATCGTGTAGAGAGCTCTCTGCTGCAACCCTGTCAGTCCCTAAAAATTTAGAACGATCTGTGTTCTGGGTGGGGGGGAATGCAAAACGAGAGACTCCCTCCAAAAAACCCTGACTGAGCTTGCTGAAAGCAACAAAAATGAATCTATTGAGAGACAGAGTGGGGAAGCAAGAACGCACGGGAGAGAGAGAGAGAGAGAGAGAAAGAAAGAGAGGGGGGGAGATATATTAAAATCCACAGCTGGCTCCGAGAAACGATCACACCTTGAATGAAGTCCCCTGCTGTTACACCCAAGCCACAACCGCAAGTGAAACGGAAAAGTGATTTGTGTCGGAAATTGACAGCATTTACTCATGTCTTCGCCCTCGGATTCGCTGCATGGAGATCATTTAGTTCAATATACACTACCTGCAATAAGTAATTGAATAAACAGATATGTGCGTATATACAGCTTTGTTTCAAGAGTTCTTAATAAAAACTTCAAGCAAGAACAACCAAAAAGTATCACAATAAGCAAAGCAAGGCAGGTGTTCAGTCATTACTTTGCGTTTCTGAATACCATATCTCAGGAAACTTCAGTTTTCATATGAATTTAACCGGATATCATTTTTCTATCCTGCTAGCATGTTATCAAGAAATAATCATGGGGAGTGAAAAGGCACACTTACACTGTTATTTCAGTAAGTTGTCTAAGTCGTTGGATAAACTTAAATTGGACTAATACATGTATTGAAACGATATAATCTTAGGAAAGATCACGTATTTGGTGCTTGTTCAAATACTTATGTACATTACTGAATGTGCGTATCATGTGGATCTAAAATACATTTTTGCTTGATATATGTGTTATATTGATATAATGTCGATATATGCGAGTTATATTGGTGTACAATAGCCATTTGGTTCATGTATATATATATATATATATATATATATATATATATATATTTGGTCAGGGATTTGAGCATCTGCACCTAACTTTGAAGCAAAGGTTACGACTCTACCTAGCAGTACTGGAAGAGATACTGGATAGTCTATAACCACTCTGAAGCGTTGTAATACAACGAAAAAGCTGTCTGTCGATACACTATCATCAGTCATTATATATATATATATATATATATATATATATATATATATATATATATATGTATATATATATATGTATGTATATATATATATATATATATATATATTGATTTATGATTTGTTACTTGGTTTGTACCTACAAAATATGCCCATCAGTGAATTGGTTTCTGACTACGGAAAGAAGTTTTCGGCGATTTCAGTTTTAAAACAACTTCGAATGATGCTTTTGCTCGTTATTCCAGAAAAGTATGATTTCAAATCTGCAAAGACACGTAGACTTAGAAAGATACATTAGGCTTAGCAGTTGGGCCACAGCAGAAACCGAATGCCACTTTTCAACCTCAAGACACAACGATATAGAGGATCATTTTAAGGGTTGGAAAATAGTGATTTTCTCTCAACTTTAGACGATTCCGATTAGCGATGGGAGCCTAATGTAGGTCGTTTGTAACTGTCAAATGTCGTGAAACAAATAAGTACGATACACGTATTCATATTTTGTTGATGACGACTATGTTCATTAGCTGGAAATGAATTGGACAATTCATGATATATATGGAAATAGAATTAGGAAAGAATGACAGGTACTTAAAATTAGAATGTCACTTCAAGTATTGAGAATATGAGTGTTACAAAATTATGAGGTGATAAACTTTATATATCAATATATATATATATATATATATATATATATATATATATATATATATATATATATGTCACCTTATGTCGCCTCATATACATATATATATATATATATATATATATATATATATATGTATATGAGGTGACATAAAATGTCAATTTACTGTAATCAGCACAGCCTAATTCTACTTTTTGTTATACACAAATGAAGATAGTGTAACAAGCTTTACATGCGACGTACGAAGATAATGTGACAAGCTTTGCAAGCGACGTATGTAGAGAGTATAACAAGCTTTACAGGCGACGTATGAAGATAGTGTAACAAGCTTTGTAAGGACTTACGAAGATAGTGTAACAAGCTTTACAGGCGACCTATGAGGATAGTGTAACAAGCTTTACAGGCGACTTATGAAGATAGTGTAACAATCTTTACAGGTGATGTAGGGAGATTAAGTAACTGATTTTACAGGGGACATATGAAGATAGTGTAACAAAATTTACAGGTGACGTTTGAAGATAAGGCAAGTCAAGCTTTACAAGCGATGTATGAAGATAGTGTAACTCAAGTTTTACAGACGATATGTGAATTAGAAAACCAGTTTCGGGTTCTGATAAAAAGCATCATAATTAAAATTTCCAAATTACACATAAATAATATAAAATGAGGGTCTGGTTAGTTGTTCAAAAGTTACTGTCGAGTATCCATCATCTTTTGGCAGCACACCGTGTCCTGGGTGGAAAATTAAAAAATTTAGAGATGGGGTGATCAGTGGATAAGTTACTTCTCTTGTATTTCATTATGTTGGAATCACAAAAAATAACTGAATTAAAAAATAATTTAAAAAAACAAGCGTAAATGCTACACGACATAAACTGAGTGATCAATTAAACATAAACTTATATTGCCAACTGAAACCCCCAACTAGAGGCCTATTTTAGGGGTATTTACAAAAAACAAAAGGAACATATTTATAGATATATTAAAGAGGGTATGATAAAATCTTCAGCCCTCTAGCCCGATGGTGTAGTATGTACACACAATACATACAGGATAAGCCAGGTAGCAAACAAACCAGCCGTACGTAAGAACTGAAGAAACCTATGTGGCCAGTTTTAGTGACAGATTAGTTTAACGGTGTCAAATACAGTGTTGTTTTCATTGAACATGAAACCGTCAATACATCTTTGCAATTAATCCACTCGCTTACCCTCCAACTAATTCCTTCTTAATTATATTTTCATAATTTCTTCACACAAGAGTGCATGCCATATTGAATAACACAAGTTCATAAGACTGAATAATTACTTTTCCATATTTACCTGACTCGAGGATTAATACCTTTATTTCATTTGTATATATTTGTGTAAATATATACCTTTCCGTCCATCTTTCTATCTGTTTCTCTATCTTTCTTTCTCTCTCTCTCTCTCTCTCTCTCTCTCTCTATATATATATATATATATATATATATATATATATATATATATGAATAATCCCATTTTACCAAATTTTATACTCATACCAAAATACCACCAAAACATACCATCAGACCCCAACGAACAATCCTCCACAGCTTCTCCCTAGAATAAGAAAAGCAAATACGAAACCACTCTAACCAGTTCTTCCAATGCCTTACCACCCAACTCAAATTCCAATTACCCTGCCCCCCTACCTGGAACATATTCAGCACTGGCTGGTTCACATACACTCCTATACACAAAAACAGGGGATAATCAAAAGATAACCGTTGAAATATACAAAATGTCCGGCAGATGGTCTCCCCAGGGTCATGACACACGTACCACCACTAAGCATACGACACAAATGTTCAATCAGCACACTAACTCCCCTACCCACTAAAAATATAGAGACCAACTATGTAGACACCCGGTACTCGGGCTCCTTAATTTGATTCTCAAATATCCTTGGTACCAACAAATACTCATGCTTCGTATTTTCTTTTGACATATATTTTCCCATAAATCAAATTCTAAATTGAGCTGATATAAAACTACATAAATCTAACGCCTGATTATTTCACCAACCCAAATGACCAAAAGACCTGTAGGTACTCTCCCTGGGGATCGGACACATGTACCGCCACTAAGCTTACCACAAATATGATCTACCAACACATCCACCCCAAACTCAACTATATAAACTCTCAGTTCCTCGTTAATTTCACGATGAAGCATTAAATGAACGAAACGTTGATTTAACGAGCCAGTCGTCTTAAACGGTCATGGTATATATATATATATATATATATATATATATATATATATATATATATATATATGTGTGTGTGTGTGTGTGTGTGTATGTGTGTGTGTGTGTGTGTGTGTATCAACAGAAATACCTGGCATTGCCCGTTTTATAAATACCTATATTAAATAAATCATATTATTAGCTATAATTGCTTTCAAAAGAAGTTCATCAGGACGTTGTTGCTGGGGGGAGGGTTGTTATAATTGACCATTGCATTGAATCTCTCTTAAGAGAAACACTTAATCGTGGTTTCGTACGTCGAACGGGAAGTTAAGATCCATTTTAGCATTACAGTTACATTGGAGACAAAACCCCGCTCTGAACTATTGATATATTAGTATGCTTTTCGCAGAAGAATGATTAAGCAATAATTGTGTTTAAAAATATTTGGCATTACGTATACCTGTTGATGTGATTTTTTTTTTCTAAAAAGACGTAGATACGCCAAAGGTGAAATCTAAGATTCACACCAGTTGTCTCCCTTCTATTTGCTTTATCAAAATACGCAGAAATGTTGAATCTGATGAAATACTTCGACTTACATACATATAGAATATGAAAAAAATATGCATAGTCTATGATCATCTTCCTATTGCTGCAAAAGATGAATAATTGTGCCAAATTTCAGCTTACCAGATGCAAAATAGTGGCCTATAACGTGGTACAGATAATCAAAGAGAAAAAAGTTTCATATATATGAGTGTGTGTGTGTGTATGAGAGAGAGAGCATATATATATATATATATATATATATATATATATATATATATATATATATATATATGTGTGTGTGTGTGTGTGTGTAAGTATGTAAGAGAAAAAAAAAATATATATATATATACATATATAATGCACATAGATATACGTGTTGTGCACTCAGCTCAATCATTTGGAACGTTATAAGAATAATAGAAAAGCTTTCAGTAATTTCGAATACATTTACGTCTTTGTAAAGAAATAATGATTGGAATCGGTTAGAGGTCATTAGACAAGCATTCGAGCAGTTGCAATGGACAGAATATTTAACAGTCAAAAACTTTTCATCAAAGCGCGTGGATTGGTATATTTGTCTGAAAACTCACTATGTGGTAGAAGAAACAAAGTAGCAAAGCAAAGCAGTAATAATATCAAATGGAGAAATACAAGCATAACTCTTGCACACGCATACGCACACTCATGCACATACATACAACCACACCTACATATGCACTTGGTCATTTATTTCAGATAGATACTAGTTTTGCATAAGGAAAAACTTTCTGTTTTCCTTTTTCGAATTCTCAAGTTATTTCGACTGCAATTTCAGAAAGTTTGTCATTATGAGAAAAGTTGAAAAAGAACTTGCCAACAGTTTTAGTTTATTGATTCTAAAGGCCCACAAAAACTAAGAAACTAAACAAAAGAACATTTAATACTGTTTACATCGCGGTAGTTTAAATAGTGTCTGAAAAGGAAATAGGTCAACGCCGAAAAAAACTGCACCATAATTTTGACAGCATCGAATTTCTATTTCACTAATCACTTTTCACTAACACACCCCCCACACACACCAATGCACCCGATATATATATATATATATATATATATATATATATATATATATATATATGTATCTGTATATATATATATATGTATATATATATGTATGTATATATATACATATGTATATATACATATATATATTTATATATATATATGTATATATACATATATATGTATATATATATATATATATATATATATATATATATATATATATATATAAATACATACATATATATACATACATATATATATATATATAAATATATATATATATATTGGCTTTCAAGCTTGCTTGACACATCGCTTATTTTTAATGTTTTCACTCATACTGATATTGTGGGCAAATAGCAGTTCATTTTAAACTTGCTAAACAAATATAAAGATATTCAACAACCTAAAATAGTGAAAAATCTGCCAAGTATTTCGTCATGTTCTTGCCCACATATGAATGACTTTTCCAGAGTTCACTAAATCTTTCATTTCCTACGGGCGTCGATTCGTGTCAAAAAAATGCCACAATCTCATGTATTTCTGAAGCATAGGTTGATGTAATCTTGTTATCATTCAGTCATTTCTTAGCATTATCCCCATGGAACAGCTGTAGCCATTAAATATGGTGGAAGGTTCTATCCTTTTTTCTCATATATGAATGTGTTTATCTGTTTCTACGTTTGTTTTTGTTTTGTTTGTCCTAGCTCTCCTGGCAATACTTTTTCGTCTAAAGTCTGGAAAATGGCATCAGTACTCCACTAAACACATTCCCCAAAAAGATTTTGAAGCTTTTTTGGTATGTTTAGAGTCAGTTTCTGACGGACTCATTAGTAGAGTAAAGAAAACACTAAGGAATGTTCAAATTCTGTAGATTCTAAAAGTTTTCTTTCATTTGATTTTAGGTGTTCTCCAATGGAAAATGTGAGTGATGTCATATATAGAATTTATTCTGATCATATTTATTCTTTGATAAAATTATTTCATATGACCTTTATATTTGACGCTACAGTTGTTCAGTTATCGTCTATGGTGGTGAGTTCCTTATATGACTTCTTCGACTATGCCGCCAGAAATGACAAGGGCATTTGAATAATTTTGTAATTACAGTGTACTTGAGAAGTATCAAAATTATTATGTTGCTTTGCAATTTCTTGTTTATTTTCGAAAATAAATAATTCAGTCACTTAATCTATTTTGAATAAACATACATTGCAAATAGATATGGCCTGTGCGTTCAATGCATACATACACATTAAAACAACCAGCCATACCAGTTTAAGCACTGAAAAAACCTTTGTGGACAGTTTAAGTGGACTGTTTTGTAATAATGGAGAATAATCTATAATTTACACCTAATAGTTATCATGATAGATGCTACAGTCAAGAAATATGAATCATCTTATGGTGAACTACGTGAGTAGAATTCACCTTTTTGAAACAGAATAATATTTACCTGTTCCAAACACCAATTAGTAATCATAAACTCATCTTCATATGAGCTTTGTAGAGAAATTCTTATCAAGAAAAACAAATATAGAATTACAAAACCTCTGAGTTATTCATGAAATAAAATCGCATGGGGATTAGCCGAGTCATGGAATAGTGGCTTGTCTACGACCATGACTGCTCTGACGAGTTCCATCTTCATTTGTATCAAATCATTTCAACTGATATATATATATATATATATATATATATATATATATATATATATATATATATATATGTGTGTGTGTGTGTGTGTGTGTGTGTGTGTGTGTGTATGTGTGTGTGTGTGTGTGCATGTGTGTGTGTGTGTGTGTGTGTGTATGTAAGAGGACAATAATAAGTATGTAATGAGAGTGTGTGTATGTATTAATGTATAAAGCAGATCTTTGTTTACGGAAAGTGATCGGTACTATTCAGTGAAGTATTTATAACTTTCATTCGAATATCTTTTTAAACGAAACAGAATGTTCATTCTGCAATGAACCAGTGAAAAATATTCACTAATTATACACACACACATACAAACACACACATATATATATATATATATATATATATATAGAGAGAGAGAGAGAGAGAGATAGATAGAGAGAGAGGGGGGGGGAAAGATTGTAATAGACTATCAGTTGTTTGCTAGTGCTATACCTTTGGTTGAGAGTTCAAAGTATCATAGTGTCTGGGAAAACTCATGGAGGTTCCCTGACGCTACCACATCATCATTCAACAAAATTGTACACCCGCCTATCATTCCCTCTTTTCACACCCTTCACAATCTGCGAGCTGCTCCTCCTCTCCCCCGAACCTCATCCTTTCAACGTACTTTTATCTTTATTTTTAAAATCTGATAGATGGACAGACGTACAAAGCTTTCGTTTTTTATTAATATATATATATATATATATATATATATATATATATATATATATATATATATATATAGACATGTCATGTCACTAGAAATACTCAAATTTTATCATTCCTAAGATTTTTTTGAATTACTCACACTTTCCAAATTATAATATATGCAATATTATTAGTATAGTATTCTTGGTAATCGTTAATTCTTTATCGTCGGGGGAATGGTAATCTGTTATTCATTTAATCCTCAAAACGTTTGCGCCATGTTCTGATGTGGTGTTGACTCTGATTATAAATGGTGGCACAAAATGAGCTAAACTGTTTTCTTTTTAAATAAGGAATCCTACAGGATCAGAAAGAGGATCATAGAAACAAGCATAAACGGTCATTCGTAACTTGAATTGAAAGGGTCTATTGTGTGACTGATGAAAATTTCCGTATTGCATTTGAGCCATAGATCTACAACAGCTGAGGTTTCAGTTGATGAGTCAACGAAAGAGTTCACCAATCCTGCATTTCATTGACTAACTATCTATTTCTCTTGTTGTTTTCGGAGTTTCTTTTGGTTATCATAATTCCTGTCCGTCATGCAAATTTAATTTTGTGGAATGAATAAATGAATATTAATTACCCGAAAGAAAAAAATTATTAGAGAGAAACAAATCCCTCATCAATGAATCGTAGAACATCCTGTAATTATCTTATTAACTGGATACTTGGAAAGACAGATATTTGGTTTTCATTCATCCTCAGCAGTCGCCGTTTTTTGAGGCTCGTTGTTGGATATAGATCTTTACTCACATTCACCAGTTTTATCATTCTCGAGGATCATGGTGCCAATACCTCTCAAATTCATCTAAATTTTAACTCCATCTTTTTTTGCTGGCAAAAATATCGCGATGTCTAACGGAGTTTATATTGTGATTCTCGATATCGTACGTTCCCTGACATTTTTTCCTTTTGCAATAAGATTACGCGTACAATGCATCTCCTGATTGTCATTTATGGAGCCGAAACATGGAACATAATCAAAAGGCTGGCACTCTAACTGAAAACCTCAAAACATGCGTTGGAGAGAATTATGTTCAATATCACATGGAGGGAACACAAGACGACACAGTATACACCAAAGAGAAAAACAGAAGTCTTGGATATCACAGAATCCATTAAAGAAAGTCAAACGGCAATGGGCCATTTATGTTTCAAGGACGTCAGACAATCGTTGGACATAAGATGTCGTGATGAACTCGACAAGGTGAGGAAAAAATAGGCCCTGGGTCGCCCCTCCCCCATGATAGAGAGGTCTGGCAAATCTTGTGCAGGATTATGTCCAGCAACAGATGTTAAAAGTTTACCGACTATGATGATAATGATGCTTGCCCTCTGAGCATTTTCAGGATTTCTCAATGTGATATTAAGCGTGATTTTCTCCCGTGCACGTTGTATTGATCTTAGTTTGAGGGTCAATTTATTGGTGTAGTTCCGTTCAGCACCAAAGGCAACTGGTAGGGGAGTTATTATTTTTAAAATCAATGAGATCTTCTCGTTGTTTTAGGTCAAGCTTGCTCCGACATCATCTTTGAAACTTGTCTAGGAAAACCTTTTTTCTTTTTTTTTTTTTTTTTCATAGGGGCATACTCATTTTGGAGAGCTTCAATGCTGTATAGTTTGGTCATAAATAATGCCTGATAATATAAGTTCTGATTGTACAATACTCGACTAGAAATAATGAAATCCTGCTATGTTCAGTGTAGAAGGAAACTAACTTACTATAAAAAGGTGGTAGAGGTTTATTCATTTATGAGCGGCACTGTATCCATTAATTCATAAAATTAAAGAATATAACCTGCTTCCGACCATGGATGATTGAACCGCCAATATTGCAGTCATCATCCAGATTGTATCAGAGATACCAAGTTATTTTACAACCCAGTAAACCCATACGCTATTTTATGGTAGTTTTTTTCCGCCTCGTCTATCTTGATGTTTATTCATAAAATCATTTGGAAAGTTCCACTAATTTGACAGGATTATGAATGAGATGACTAATTGATTGGAAATATGAAAGCAATTTAACAAACGATAAATCCTACTTTGGACTAAATATAAATATAAAATGGCGTCTCATTTGATGTACGGACAAAATTATATACAGTCAGCTTGATTTTACACTGGTGTGATTTACGCCAATTGACAATACGTCGGTTTGAAGTTTGGGATGGTACATTTATCCCTGCCACATTTTAGTGAAATATTTCGATGCAAAATCTATGCCTGACACTTTTTCTCTGAAATATTTTGATAAAAAAAACATCTCTCCCACACGTTAATAGAATTTTTCGAGGCAAAAACTATCTTTGTCACTTCTTGAGACAGCTGGTTCTCAAACGTTAAAAAAAACTCCAGCAATTCCCCGTCACACATTATTGAAATATTCCAATACCAAAACTATCTTTGCCACCCGCTAATGAAATGTTTCGATGCAAAGAGTTGTGACAAGGTTAGATTTTGCATCGAAACATTTCATTAACGTTTGGCAGAGAATGACAGAAAATGTCAGGGAGTGGCTGGGATGAAGAGTACTACTGGGAAAATTTGCCCCAATCTTTCCTTTTTTGGGTAATTAAGTTAGTAATTTATCAATTAAGTTGTAATTCATTTGTCTTATACATAAAAATAAATCAATTTATATCTAAAAATCAAGAAATTTATATTAAAGTGCTTATATAATAGATTAATTTAAAATTTTGATCCCTCTAGAGAACGCATTAACGGCTTACAATCAGGGCGGCCTGTAATTGTGTCGATAACCTTTCACAAACACACGTATTTAGATCAAGATGTAAGATCTTCAATAAGTTATTGGTCTAATTATGTAAAAAAAAAAGCCTTTATTTTACAAGATGAATATCTATTTTCAAAATAATCTCTTTTCTTTGCAATGCACTTCATGGAACGCCTTTACAAAGATCACATAGATAAAGCGTCAAACAATGAATATTCAAAACCCAGGCTCAGCCAACTGCCAAGCTTCAAGCTCATTGATCCTTGTATTAGATTTTATAAGTTATAATGGCATAATACAAAGAAGCGTTTGCGATTAATTTGTATTGGAAAATGTTTGTGTCTCCCAGAACAGAACAAAAGTCTTCTTTCATATCTGCTAGTTTTACGCAGAGCATAACACTCTTACGAACTCTCTTTGGAGGATACGGCCTATTAAGCCTGATTGCCCTCTGAAATACCAGGAAAGTGGGGGCCCAGCTAAGTATCTTGACAATCTGCATCATCATAGAATTTTTCTTTTGCTTTGGAAGAGAAAACTTGAGCAAACAGGAGCGACAGCAAAGACCTCTTATTGTACCAATGGATACACGTGTACAATCACATATACGCAATAGTTACAAATCTGAACTTAGAACTATACCAAAAAGAATGGTTGGGGTGGGAAGACGGTGTCACGTTGGTGTTCTGGGGAAAGCTTGCATGCCGAAAAAATCTGGATACATCCGATATTTCACTTCTGGTATAAATATATAAGTTGAGAAACAGGTCACCATTCGCACATTTACGAGTGCGTAGGCAAGAATCTAATAGCTTTCACTCCTGTACACATCAATGGTTTTTTGAACGATTTTTTTTTATAAGAAGAAAAAAATGTGCTTGAATTTCACATTGTAAATCGGATAATTAAGTAAAGAGCACTCAGAGAGTACATGCATCTGTCAGTGTCGTACACTATCAAAAAAATGGGTGAAAATAAAATTTCAAAAAATTAAAGAGCAAGGGAGATAACTTCAAATTCAAGCATATTTATTGATTCCACTTAAAATTTAAATTTGTCTTTTTATTAATTGGTCGTTTTTAAACTCCTTTTCTCCAGTAGTAATAGATTAGATTTTCAGATTTAACCCATAATTCGCTCAAATGCTCCGAAGTACATGGCATAAGCTTCTACAGTTGTTCGACAATATTCATCGAGACCTTTTGTAGATATTGTGTAGACAAAGAGAGACAGTAAGACAAGAGTGAATGCATATACCTCTCTATGGGTAGTGGTTAAAATATCTATGAGCCTTTTCCCGAGGAAATGACACGACAGTCAGCCAAAGACCTTCTGCCTAACTTGATGAATGCAAATTATGAACAGGAAGTTCTTCACCCCTCTTTATCTCTCTCTCTCTCTCTCTCTCCCTCTTTCTCTCTCTCTCTCTCTCTCTCTCTCTCTATATATATATATATATATATATATATATATATATATATACATATATATATATATTATATATATATATATATATATATATATATATATATATATATATATATATATATATATATATATATATTTATCTCTTTCTCTGTGTCTGCTTGGGGGTGATGAAATAACTGTAGGATTTGCAAATGAGCAGAGTTAATAAACACTACGGTTATCGTATGTATAGACGTATAGCTATTGTATCCTTTCTCTCTCCCTATGTCTCTTCTCTCCCCGTTCCCTCTTTCTCATTCTCTCTCTCTCTCTCTTTCCCCCTTCCGGCTTCTGTACCCTGATTAAAGTACCTGCCTACATAGCTAGACATTGATGAAGAAAGCGTACGTATAGCTAATGAAGCACATTACACTCAACGCATGCATTTACATAAAACCACCCCTTCTCTCTCCCTCTATCTATCTCAATCTCACTCTCCCCTACTTTTCTTTGTTATCTCTCACTCTATCTATCTCAGTAACCCCTCTCTCAATTAGAGTATCGACTTATCTAACCTGAGGGTAACGAAGAAAAAAGAGTGAACGTATTTAAAATGAAGCAAGATGAACGATACGCACTACAGTGCATACGTCTCGTATATAACTTAAGAACATAAGGCGGCTATGAAAATTATGTCCTTGACGCGTTACTCATTTCCATTGATGATGTTAAATAAGTAGATTATTAGCAAGAGTCCAATTAATATTTATTGAAAATTGTGTTGCATGCCTAAAATGTCTTAAGGGCTTATCTTTTCAATTCTTACATTTCTTCCCTCTTCATTTTCCATTATGTTTCTTGAATAACATTTTCTTTGTTACCTTCCTTTTTTTTGCTTTCCACCTCTAACATTATTTCATTTTCTTTCTTATTTTCTTATTTTCAGAGACCGTATTTATCGCTATATTTTGCACATATATGCTTTTATTTTAGGTTTATGAGGCAATCTATAGGTTTCCTATCCATTCTTTGGATTACGTATAGACTGTTCGATGTATCGTGTATGGAGCATTATATGGGGTTATCTATTTCCTCTTTATATGTTGCCTTTACGTAATATTATAGTTTTCCTTTCAAGCATTATATTGGTTACCGATGATCCATTCAATACGTTATCTACAGGTTATTTTATGGGTTGTACCATTCTATGAGTCTAGGTTTTTTCTATTCTCAAATATATAAAAGTTATTCATATGCCGATCTATATGATGTCTATAGATCAGTCTATGAGCATTGTATTGGTTATCTATGATTTATTCTATAGATTATCACCAATTCATTATATGCCTGGTTTACAGATCATTCGATATGATGTCTAGGAGGCATTTTATGGGATTTTTACAAAACATACCTTAATAGGGGATTGATTTTCAGAAGACACATCGTATATATATATATATATATATATATATATATATATATATATATATATATATATGTGTGTGTGTGTGTGTGTGTGTCTGTGTCTGTGTCTCAGTGTGCTTGTGTGTTAACTTATTTGAAACTCTATTTGAATGGCCTCCCATTATCATCTCTTGGTACAGACAGCGTGAATAAAATAATTCAATTAAAAATGGGTCTCCTGCAGGAATCGAACCTGTGGCCGATAATGTAACCGCGTTAACTTATCTTCGCTCTTCCAATTCAGTGGAATAACCCAATGGGAAGGCTAAGTCCAAAATGACTGCTATAACCCTTCTCTTCAAAACTTTCTCTTACTGCCCATGTCTGCACTGTTTATTTTTCAATGTGGACAATTACATTATCAAGAAATATATATATATATATATATATATATATATATATATATATATATATATATATATATATATATATATATATATATATATATATATATCAACATTATCAGCCCTTATAAGTCCACTGCTGGACAGAGGCCCTCCTTCTGTCTTTTTCCCTCAACCTCTGCTATGCCATCTTTCCTATTCGTGTTTACTCTCATAATCGGTCGGCCCTTTTCCCCATATGCAGTCATATATTCTTGCTAAGTGTCAGGCCCATATTCATTTTTGTTACCTGATTATTCGTGCATTATTTTTCCCCTAATCCTGAAACCGATCCATGTTGATACTGTTCTATCTCTTGGTCTTTCTTCCTAGCATTGCTCTTTCCATGACTTGCTGTGTCATTCTAAGTTGTTTCCAATCCATTCATTCCCATGTTTCGCATACGTAAGTCATTGTGGGATCTATACATTGTATACTTCGCGTTTTAAGCACATTGGCGAGGTGCTCTTTAATATATCTCTATTCATACCAAATGATTTCCATCCGATCGTCATGTGTCATGTTTATCTCTTCACAGTTTTTTCCTGACTGTATTACCCGTCCTAGGTGAACGAATTCGTCTGCCACTTTCAGAACATCTCCATCTATTTATCTTTAGGCCAACTTTTTAACTTTCAATTGGTCTCCTTGACTATATAAGGAACAAATGTTTCAATCCATGTATATATATACACACACATACACACACACACACACACACACATATATATATATATATATATATATATATATATATATATATATATATATATATTTCCGTCTATCTGTATCAATTTGTGCATCTCCGTGTATATGCTAATGTATCTGGTCGGTGTAGTCACACTCAACAGTCTGTATCTATTAGACATGTGTATAATTCTCCAAATATTTAGTATATCGATTCTATTTTGAAGATATGTCTCATTTTCAATCCCATTTTCCTTCTATGTATCTATACGTAGATAACTATCTATGTCTTGAATGTTTTCACTCTCTGTATTCGACCAATTTGTTCACTTCTTTCCTCTATCTTCCTCTCTCCATATATAAGTATCTGTGTATCCATATCTACCTTTGTCTCCCTATCTATCTATCTATTTATCTATCTATCTATCATTGTATTTCTATATATCAATCTCTCAAGCTGTATCAATAAAATTGTGTGTGTATCTTTGTACCTTCCCCTCTCTCTCTCTCTTTCTCACTCTCTAATATATATATATATATGCATATCAATTGTTCCACGACTCGCGTTCCCCATGCCAACCTATTAATCTATCATTATTTTTCAAAATACCGTTGACTATTTATCCTTACCATTATGTTGATATTTTTTGTGTGTGTGCATTAATCTATTTGTTTATCGATCGTGCTATCTATAGCCGGCGATCGATCAATCCGTCTATCTAATTTGTATTGCAATCCACTTTCTTTTGCCGAAATGTTCTGTCGGCTACTTGCAATTTCCTCTCTATTATCTATTGTGTATTGATTGGTTTATGCGCGAAATGAATAACTGCAGCCCGGAATGGGTCACTAATAGACGATATATCACTCGTCTCCCACAGATATGCATCAGCAATGATAAGTTTCAAGTAATCGATGTAACTTGCTAAAAAGCGTTGGCTTTCTCCTTGAACATAATCTAATCTTTTCAAAACATAAAACCGCTAAAGAAGAGACCATGATCTTGATACGGAACACAACTATATAGCTTTGGTACATGCATGCACCTTGGTATGTTTCTCAATTATCAACAGCAGTTACTTCAGCAATTGCTGTAGCGGCAGTAAAAAGCCTTTTAGCATCTGTAGTTTGACATAAACATTCTTCAAGAGTCGCCAAACCTCTCTGTCATAGACGTCGCAGAACCAGGGCTCCCCCGAAGTAGTTCGGTATACCATCGTTTTTTTTTTCTACTGACAACGGCTTCCTATATGATCTCTGGAGATCCATGCCGTGTGTTGTGATGTCTATTGGTTATCAGTCATTCTTGCAACATGAACAGCCCATTGCCACTTGAGTTTTCTAATCGATTCTATGATATCCCTGGCTCCTGTTTTTCTCTATTATACTGTGCTGCCTTGTGATTCCTCCATGTGTACATTGTGTGTAGGTCTGTTTGAGGGTCAATCCCTTGATTAAAGCCGACAAATATGGATGGATGACTGTATGCTTTTGGGGAGCTAGTGTAACGTTTAAATAGTGAGAAGGTATACATTTGCTATGTAAAATTACCTTTTGAAAACATGTTTCGTTTAGTTTCAAAATCCCTCACTAACTTAATTTGGGTAAAACTCAGCACTCAATTGAAAGAATTCTCGGGAATCAGTCATATGCATCACGCTACTATCAGTCAGCTATGGTGCAGAATCACCATAACTTTTACCATGAGCGGGAATTTAAGTTTTTGACAACGGGTGGAAGGATAAAGATGCCTTTTTTCCATCTGTATATTGGTTGATATTCATTGACTTTAGACCAAAACTTAATCTCTTGCTTGAGCGGTGGTATACTCATTTTTGTACATGAATGAATATAAAGTCATTTTGATTATACAAATTTCAAGTAAATGTCATCAAGAGTAAAAGTGCATCTGAACTATCACCTTTGGATTGAATTAACGTACTGCTGTGAGCTAAAAATATCGGCTATTGAGTTCCATTAACAACGATGTAGGTGTTACTCCCACTGGTGCCAAAGTATGTAGTCATGGCCTGCAGTGTTTTATGATTTGGGGGATTTTATTGATAATCCATAGAATTTTTTCCTTATTTCAACTTTATTATGCTCTGAACGGCATGGTGCTTAAGGTTTGCTATTCTATCGTGCACAATTGCTCATGATTATTCTGATAAAAATTCCTCTTTAAAAGAAAATTCTTTAATTTTTTTCCTGCAAGCACAACGGAAACGTGTATTTTAATACGCAGAATCGAAATTAATAAATCACTGATACTTTTTTCTTTCAACCCAATGATGGAATCGTTCATACCTTGCTCAAGCCCACTCATGTATGAAGGTAAGGAGTTGAGGTTTATTATCTTGAGTCTGTAATTAATAGTGATCATATTTTCCAAAGACACACGGGGATATTTAACAACTTTACATTCTATTGGAATCGTATGTGTTTATGTTCGTGAAACTGCTGACATGAAAGGTGACGTCATACGGGTAGAGGCAAGGATGTTGCTTCTTCGATTCTGGGGTGGCATTTAAAGATATGATTTATTATTGGGAATTGGGTATCTCTGTGATACATATAAGACGCATAAATACGAGAGTGTTTTGGAACTGAAGTCATATCCGCTGCACAAAGATGGAAAACCATGTAATATCAATATTGAAGTACTGGACGTATTTGTCGTATCATCTGGCTGATAATGAAGGAAAAAATATTTAATTTACAATGCAAGTAAATGATACATGTCTTTTGATACTCACGCGTATTTTCTTGATTTGGAATCCCTTTATAACATATGCTACAGACAGTGCACAAGCTTAATCCAGAATCGGTAATGTGGTTCTTTTTCAATTTGAATTTTTTGGAAGAAATCGTGGTTAGTATTATTGACTGATTCTGTTGGACCTATTTTCCTGTCTTTGATGCAATCATCACAGCTTGGGGAACCGGAAGCAATTCGGGGCAATAGGGCCAACTTTTCCTAAAGGCATGAAAACGGCTGAAATCTTTTTTTTCTTTTTCCAGCTGACCTTATTGCTAAAAATGTATTATACATTTATTCGAAGTCCACTTATCAAATACATCAATTAAGACACCAAGACAAATTATCAAAGAGGATAAAATATTTACTTTTTTTTTATAATTTGCCTGAATTTGGCTAGAAAATCAGCCAGTTCTAGCCAAAAATGGTTAATTTGGTAACACTGGATTGTGTATATCGGATCATATGACAATCGATCAGGTTCATGTACGGACATTTTGTCGTATTTTATGGCCCACCAACCCCTTGAAATTGATGACAGCTTGTTTGATTTATACTGCAAGTGGATAGGAACACAGATGTTCGTTACTTCACGGATTCAAGTAATAAAGTTTGGTTTTTGTTTTTTTAAATTTCGACCAACAAAATACAGAGAATGTTTTTTGCAGTCATGAGAGATGTATCATTCAGTTGATGATTAGAAATAAATATTTGATTCAGTGTGTCTTACTCTTTTCTTTCATTCATACAGGGCAAGCAGGTGTCTACCCTGATCTCGTGTCAAGGAAGTAGGTTGACAGTTGCCTCCATTGCCTGCAAGGTTAAAACATTTCGGAAGCTCTACTCTCCAACCTACTTCTTAGCATTATTTAATGGTTTGGTTCTTTGGGACCACTTTCGTTTTCGTTTTTGAATTTGTCATAATGTCTGAGTAACTCTCAAACTTCCTCTCTCCCTGAATATCATAATGCTATTATACCTCAAGTCTGATTCTTTCGAAATAGTTTTCTTTTTTTCCTTTTTTTTTTTTTTTTGGCTATTATTATGACGAAGTTCTGGTCGCTGAATCGTTTACTTTCCTTTTATCTGATTTCCTGGGGCAACATGTGGGTATCATTATTCATCGATCCTTTTGGACAATATTCTTTAGCTTTGTTGACGTCATCCAAATCTTTAAACCGCTGTCTTGTCTGTCTGAATTTCTGAGACGCCGGTTCGTTACAATCACGCAATGATTTGCTCCGGCCACTTTATCACTAATATCACAACATTTCGTGCGCGCGTACTTACATGCATTGAGGGTAAAACTTTTTATTGAATGCACATATACTACACTCGGATTCTAAAGACAGTTCGATCCTATAGCATACTGATACTCTGATCGTTGGCAATAGAGCCGATCCATACACCAATAATCTCGTCATATTTGACGGGTTCTACGTTAGTCTTACCAGAATGCATATCAACACAATTCATCATGAACATAACATTGTGCAGAAATTAGAAAGGGGTTAAAAACATCCATATCCTTCAAATTTGAAAGGGGAAAACAAACATATATGCACAATGGACTTCAATCAAACTATGTACGCAAAATTGCCTGACGTTTTTAAACTCACAAATTCTTGCTCTTTCAATAGGATTCTGCGAATATTTTGAAGGATATCTGCTCCTCAGCATTTCAGACTGAACGTGGTCTCTTTATTATTGGTTCATTGCTAACGGAGCGCTATTCTCAATAAAGTACAAATAAATTATTGATCATGGTCTCAAATGGCGGTATCTGTACGTATGAATAACGTTAATATTTCCCTTTGACATTAAAAGTATTCAAAGTAGAATTCTTTTTGTTTGTTGCTCAGTTGTGTACTCTTTAATGATGAATTCACAAGGGTTCTTTTTTTTATATCAGAATAGAGGAAAAACTATTAAAATAGAAAAAGGTCATGATTAACTCAAGTCCCTCCGAAACTGCTGAGCCATCCTGTAAAGCTTGACCCGAGGATCTTTGGGGTCCGTGAATCATAATCCATTGTACATAGCAGAGCGTTTTTGTTTTTTTTTCTCTTTTCAAGAATAACTCGTTCTATACGTCGCCCAAAATTAAAGACAAATCAGATTATGTATGCTCTACTTAACAGAAATGAAGCAAAAAGGGGAGAACATTGAATGATTTTGTTTTCTTCAAGCATTTTTCTCCAAACTTTTTGATATCTATTGTCAAAAAATGCGAGAGTCCCCGATGGATATCACAGGACTATGAAAGCTACATCTTTTTTTGTCTCAAGTGAGCTTTTCAACAACCATTGAAATCTGGACAAGAATGATAAATCCCCCCCCCGAATAAAAGGGGTCTTCGAACTCGATGAACCTGAGTGTATTGTTAATTTCTAAATTCTGATGACTCCCAAACAAGGGATCTAAAAGAACGCTGACGCCTGTTTTTCGTAGTTTTTTTTTTTTTTTTTTTTTAATCAGTTTTTTTTTTATGCTTTTTGTGTCGGTCTTTGGTGTTTATTCACTGTTCTGTGGACTCAACAAATATTGAGCTTTGGTTGATTTATTTCTTGTCGCTCGCAGCCTAGCCAATCAGAGGGTCCTGGTGAGTGTTGAGGGATCAGGCATGTGACCAGCGTTATTGAGGGCAACAAATAGATTGATATCTTCCCGTATAGAATGCAGTCTCTCTAGATTACCTTTATGATATTTGTTGATCCCTAAAAAGTCAACCATTTAGATATTTGCCGGACTCGACGTTTCTTAACCTTAGTGATCGTACGAGAAACAGATGTATCAAACGTGATTTTGGCGATATCTGAAAAGAAAGATAATAAATGAATCTATCTAACTGCATCATCGTGTCATTGACATCAGCCTTTCAACGTCCGTTGTTGGGCATAGACATTTGCCATTATCCACCAGTGCTCTCTATCATGGACGTCGTGGATCCAATACTTTCTGAATCCGTCTAGTTTTTCACATTATTTTTTTATTTTTTCCCCGATCAGCTTTGCATAAGATTTCTGGGGATCCACGTAGGGAGTCGTGGTATCCAGTGGTTATCTCACATTCTTGCTACATTACAAGCCCATCGCTATTTGTGTTTTCTAATCAATTCTATGATGTATATGACCCCCGCTTTTCTTCGATACCCAATGCAGATTTTTTATCCCTTTTTTTCAAAACAGCATTCGAAATTCAAGTTCCCAATACGGTTCAAATGATAAACTCTTAATGAAATACGCAGCTATCTCAACCACAAGGCAGGTTGTTGACTTTTAATTTCTACTAAAATTTGCTTCTTATCGTGCAAAGCCAAAATTGGGAAATATCAGAGTAGGAGGATTATATTGCGTCTGTCTTTCATATAGAAAAATCCTGCTTGCTTTGACCTCAACATATGGTTCAAACGTATCCCATCATGAATATAGAAAAATTTCCATTGATTAAAAGAACAGTTTTCTTTGAGCATCCAATTTAAATTACCACTATCCGCTCAAAGATCCAGGCATTAATCCCTTTCATTGTTTAGCGTTGAAAAGGTTAAGGGACATATCTGTTATTCCTAAACAAAGTTATTATCATGGAAACAATTACTTCTTTTTTAATTAGGATCACATGGGAGAAATTAGCTGCGAAAACTTACGCTCAGGGTTACGATTCAAAGTGGGTCGTATGATTCACTTTTGTTAACTTTCCGTTTAATTTTCAAAAAGCAATCAGCCCAGCCACTCCTTTGGGTTCGAGATTGAATTTTATGGCCTTCCCTTGATTGAGCAGAACCAATTTTCTCTGAGTAAATGAAATGACAAGGGAATTATTTTGACACTAGTTTATCCCCTTTGAAATAAAATCACGGATATATTGCAATACCTTAAAGAATACGGTTTTGATTAGTCCATATTATGATATAGTACGCTTACAGCTATTCGGTGCAAGTTCATGTGACTAAGTATAAGCTGGGAAACAAAACCTTTTAAACCATAAGACCATGGATAGTGTGGCTCTGAAATGTATGGAAAAGTTTTGAATTTTACTTTCCTTGATCAATTAGTATAGGTTTACCCAACAATCCAGATGTGAAACATTCCTATTATAGCCTTTTATAGGCTGAAATAGCGTGAAAATGATAACCACGCATCTTTATGGGGAAAAACTTTGATGATCCCCAGACCCCACAAAATACTTAGGATGGTATGAAAGACCAAGTCATAGTGGTGGGAGGTACAGGAGACTGGAGAATATAAGAGAGAGGAAGAGAGTGTACTCTACCTCTATAATTGACAACTGCAAAACATAGTTTGAACACTACTTTCTCTCTTTGCTTTTTTTTCCAAAAAGAACTATGACAAAAAAACGAGCATTACTTTCGAAATTCAACAGATGATTTTTTTTAAAGAAAGTAAAAAAGAATTCATTGGAAGATGGTGGGTAGGATGTATTTTTATGAGCAAACTAGTTACATTTGTGTGGAAGAGTCTATATTTGTTGAGAGGAACAGAAAAAATATAGGGGTTTCTTATATTAGTGAATTCTAATACTTTGCTTACCTCGAGAACATTTTTTTTTTCAATTTTAAAGAAAATTTGAAGGCTAATGTTTTAACCCTTTTTGTCAAGCTTGTCGAAAGAGGAAATATAAAAAAGGGATAATCTAAGGACTAAATGGAGGAACCCTGAGTCTGAATTTCAGTAGTTGTCTCTTCTCATAATATTTTTTTCATTTTCGAAAGAAATTATAGGATATTGTCGAAAAGAAGGCCAGACTGATGCTACATAAACTTCCTGAAACAGACATGAAGTGTAAAAGTTGGAGCATTTCTCCTCGAGTGCACCAACAGATAAAAACAAAAACAAAAAGCAAAACACATGAAAAAAGAAAAAAAATCCAACGAACACGAGTCTGAAGAAGAAGAAGAAGAAGAAGAAGAAGAAGAAGAAGAAGAAGAAGAAGAAGAAGAAGAAGAAGAAGAAGAAGAAGAAGAAGAAGAAGAAGAAGAAGGAGAAGGAGAAGAAGAAGAAGAAGAAGAAGAAGAAGAAGAAGAAGAAGAAGAAGAAGAAGAAGAAGAGCAAAAACAAAACAAATTGCTTCTTTGTCGGCTGATGACTCCATTCTCCTTCATTTCAGGAGTTGAATTTAATCTAATTACGTTCTAAGCACTTTACACACAAAAATGTTCCCTTAATGTTTTTTTTTACTCACTTTTTCCTTTATCATTTTTCTTTGTTGTCTTTTCGCCACAAAGCTGCATTATCTTTCGTTTCTAAACCCAAACTTGTTTTTATAAAGGAGTTTTAGGAGGCTTTTCTCATTAAATATCACTCAGCAATTCATACCTCATCTGGTAATTTCTCTTTTTGTATGGTTGCTCAATTTTCGTTTCGCTTTATCTCTACGCTCTTTAACATTCCATCTTTTGTATAGTCTTTTTCAAATCGTAAAAACTATTGGCTTTTCTGCAATTCAAACAAAACAGAACGATAAAAGGGATCAAATCATTCTTTAGCATAGATTTTATATTCACTTATAATTTTAGTAATTCCCAGACGAGTGCAAAACGGCAAGTTAAAATGTATATTTGAGAAAAGTTTTGATTTTTAATTGCTTACGAAAACGATTTCAATTAAAAAAAGAATTGGATCTTCTGCCTTGGTCCCATCACATCAATAATCATAGATATTATAACTATCCGTATTATTGTTTACTTAATAAATGTAGTTCTTTTAAAGTTGAGAACATTTTCGCAAATCAGCTGTTATTTTATCAAGATAATAACTTGGAAATAGGGTTTGGGATAGGTTTAGGCTTAGAGTTTGTCAGTGAGGCCAACGATTAGTTTCTCTTGTACACTTTCAATTTTATCATG
>OY735220.1:45761092-45956092 GCA_963457665.1 Thysanoteuthis rhombus | reverse complement strand
CACACACACTCACTCATATACATATATACACACACACACATATATATATATATATATATATATATATATATATATATATATATATATATATATATATATATATATATATATATATATATATATATATATATATCAGCATATACCCGTAAAGTGACTAGATTATTTATGTATGGATTTACACTGAGGGGCATGAAGCATATATTGTTAAGTGATTTCTTCCATAATTCTTATCTGAAGTTTCAATTCAACTCAAACTGGGTGATCAGACATAATGTCTTAAGACACAATATCGATAACACTTATCTCATTAAAAATAGAATTCGTTTCATAAAAGATGTAAGATGTTTCTATCTTTTAAAATAGGAAAATATTCGACCAAATTTGACAAACTGGCCTTTTCTTTTGAATTTGACTATGAAACCTTTGGTTCAGCCATCTTAAATATTCAGTATTAGCGATTGCATTGATATTTCTGACTAGAAACGCCATTTTCCGTTTCTGGTGGTTATATTTTAATAAATTGGTTACTTTTAAATGAATAGGAATCAAACCATCGGATTTTACACTTGAATTGTTTTTTGTTTTTGTGTTTTTTGTTTTCGTGTTTTTTGTTCTTCTGTTAACTTTTTTTTCTCAAAGACCAATCCATTACAACGTTTTGCTTATAGCAGAACTCTGACATTATTGACAACCGAACAGATAAACATACTAATTTGCGTATATAGCTTTATATAGATACATATACATGTAGATGTATATGTGGATATGTTTTACTTGTGGATATGGATGATCCAACAGAATGTAGATGAAAATGACACTTGGAAGGTGAAGAGAAAAACTCAAAAAGTAGGTGTTACATCTCGAAATATTTTTCATTATTCCGTGAACGTAGTTTGATGCATTTTGACACGGGCCATCCATCTTTTTCAGAGAAAAAAATATTTGCAGCGATTCACCGAGGGAAAAAAATCTCCGTTTACATGTTCGATACTGAAGAATACAAAGTGAATATTCCTGAGTTTTGTTGCTCAGTGGGAGTGAGGAGGGTGATTGTATCTGTGAAAGGTTTCAGTCCCAAACTTTTTGCCGATTATATACAAAGATCAAGAATTACCCATGATTATTTAAGAAAATAAGTAACCCCCCAAAAATGGAAAATCTCCATTCACCGAAAAAACTGTTTGTCCATTGTGCAAACTGAAAAATGCAAATTACGGTTCTGTTCATAGATTACCTGGTGGTGAATTATTCAGCTGAAAACCAATTTTTAAAAAGGGCATGCTTGTTCCTCCTGTTGACCCCACCTTTTCTTTTCTCATCTTATCTATTTCAGATTTTTCATGACTCGATCGTTACTCCTTGTTTTTTTTACTATTTTCGTTCACAACGACCCGTTTGAAACACAACGAACCTTTTTTCGAAGCCCTGCACAAATGTATGCAGGTGGTTATGCTACAGATAAAGATGTAGTAATGGTACACTCTCTCAAGGAGGATGTGGGCCATTACAAAAAAAAAACGATTATTTCCCAGAAATAATAATAATGTACATGTGCAGCCAAAATACTAAATCTATCCCTAAAAGCTGGCTTGTCAGCGATGTCTTCAATTCTTTACTGAAGCCGTCATTCCATCGTTTCACTTACCACAGGCCCAGAAAGCCTTAAGCGGGCTTATGGTTAATTACAAGAAGCAACAAGAAACAAGATGAAGCAACGAGAAGCAATGAGGAGCAACGAGAAGCAATGAGGAGCAACGGGAGGCTTTTCGTTTCGTATTCTACCTCAACTGTTGTTTTTTTCCTCCCATTTTTCAGTCTAAGATCCATTTCAAATGTGTCAAGAACCCAGTTCAGAATACCTGCCGTAATAGATTGTTCAACAAGTTACACTCTCTGGTACCTTTGTCGATGACAGTACTACGACAACTGCAAAATCAATCTCTCAAATTCAAAGACATGGAATAGTAATTATTAGTCTTATTATTATCATAATTATTTCATGCATTTTCCTAACCCCTCTAGGTGTGATTTGGTAAACAATGGCGTCCTTCCGGTCAAACACAGAATATAGCTTAGGATGGAAATAATAAAAAGATCAACAAAAAAAAAGATTCTGGTTGTCACCCAGTAGAAACCAACAATGATCGACGTTTCTTTTTCGCAGTATGCTGAGTTGGGGGTCATCAATTAAAAAGATGGTGGAAGAGTGATTAATGAATAAGTTACTTCTCTAGCTTTTCTGTTGGATAGATATCGCTGAAGAAATCTGAATATTCAAAAAGCATCCAGAAAAATGCTGCCTGAAACAAAGTGGCTGTAAATCTAACCCTTCACTAAGAACCCTAATTAGGGACACATTTCCAAAAACTAAAGAACTGTATTTTTTTCTCTACATATTCGATAGAAGAAACGTTGAAATTTTCAGCCGTGTTGATTCATTGATGCGCTCTTTACGGGCGATCAATACATACCTAGCCAGACAGACAGACCCAACAAAAAAAAAAGCAACAAAAAATCAATGCCGACAGTTTTGGTTGACGGTTTCTAAAATCTTTTTTCTCAATTTTTTTTTCTTTAGAAGCGGCCTAGCAACCACATTGATGAAGACGGCGGCGACAGTTTGAAGTCGAGAAAGAAAATGGAGAACAATTATCCGAGTTAAAGATAAACGTCTTCTCAAGCAAGTGTGTCAGTGGGGCACGTGTGCGAAACCGAGGCAAGTAGATTGTGCGCATGCGCACAAAGAAAACCAAGGAACCGTTCGTCTGATATGCCGGAAAAAAAGAGATCAAAAAGAAACGAAGAATGGTTTCGGTAATATAGAGAGACACGCATACATATACTTGAGAAAAAGATTAGTAGAACGACAAACTATTATTTATATATATATATATATATATATATATATATATATATATATATATATATATATATATATATATATATATATATACTCACTTGAAGTATAAAACGAATAGATAATACGAGCCAAGACTTTGAATGTGAAACATAGATATTATCTGAAAACTGAAAACATACTGAGAGTCACTCAGAGAGCCATGGAAAGAGCAATGCCAGTGGTGCACTGAGAGATAGAAAAAAAGATTTGCAGGGATCGACGGAAAGACTAGAGCGGAGGAAACCATAGTAATAATCGAGGAAGAAAAATGGAGATAGGCTCGACCTTTGGCGAGATGAAATGGAAATAGAACAAACACTTAACCATTTGGTGTCTATGGTTTAGGAAACTGAGGAGGCAGGAGATAAAAAAAGAATACTTGTCGATATGATGTGGCAGTCGCAATTGCAGTTGACATGGGTGGACAAGGAGGGAGGACTTTGTCCATCAATGAACGTACTACGGCAAGTGCTGCTGATGATGTATTCTGTGCGTGTGTACGTGCTTGTTAGATGGTTAAACATGCATGTATATCTTGCTCTCCGTATATCCTTCGATCTATTCTTACCTTGCTGGCCGGAAGGAAAATGTTTGTAAGGTTTCTTAGCTTGCAGATTTTTTTTTTTGTTGGAGATTTCTTTGCTTTGGTCCTGGAGGGAGAAGATGAATCCCATCTCCGAAAATGTTCAACTGACAAAAAATAGAGGATGAAATTAATCTTTCACCCCTATCCTGAAATTTCCACAGAAGCCGAGTTCATGTGCCATCAGGTTTATAAGTTCTTAACATATATTCTACTTCAATTTACTTGGCGTATAGAGATACAAAGAGATAGGGGGGTATTATAAAGAACAGCTAATAGCATATACATATATATATATATATATATGTATTTATATATATTGATAATATATATGTGTGTGTGTGCGTGCATGCGTTTGTGCGTACGTTAGGTCAGTATGTCAGTGCTATCTAAGATCTAGATAGATGACCAAGGGGGCATAACAGGTGATGTAATCAACTGGGGTTCATGTTTAGAACTTCCCGTGGTGATCCGTGTAATTCTCCCAGAAGGTGACCGATCCCTACACTACGATCAATAATGCGAGCCAAAGGCCCCACCGCTGCAAGCAGCTCTCTGACTGGCTTGGCTGCAGCCAACAAGAAATGAATTAATGAATATAGATATATATATATATATATCCGATGACTCTCTACTCCTTATGACGAAATGAACGTAAGTAGATGCAGGTCTGGATAGTCATTCAATAGAAATCGCAATGTGACTAACTTTTTTTTTTAAGCATATCATGTACGGTATGATCAATTAAAAGATTGGAAAATGCAATTATTAATTGATAAGTTACTTATCACACCATTTTTAGCAAGGATCATTTTTTAAAAAGTCTGAATTTTTTAGAACAAACATGAATGTTGACACAAACTGAAGGTCAATTTATAATATATTTACGTTGCAAATTGACTTTTCCCCCAGCAAAGCATAAAAAAGGCAACAAAAAACTGATTTTGTCTGTTATAATGATAACAAGTAAAAATTTAGATATCAATTATATTGTTCCATACATAAATAGCCAGCCAATTAGCATAGACTTATACTGCAAACTGACTTCCCATACAAACTAAAAAACCTATTCAGGAAGGCGATTTCAAAAAGATAGAAAAAATCGTTTTTGTTCATCAAATAGGTAGTAAGTGTTGAGATTTCCATCCCTATAGCTCTTTGGGGGCTGCCTTTACGCGTTTTCGATACATAATCGGTCAGCTTAGCAGAAAGACTCACTTGGAAACTGAAGAAACCTACGTTGATTCTGGCAGTTCTGGTTGACGGTTCCTAATACCCTTGCCTACAAATGATTCTCCTTGCACGCCCACGATGGATCAATTCGTTTGCCCGAGGCCAGAACTTTTAATTAAACTCACCAACAAGCAGATCTCTTATCTCAATGCAGAGCCAGTTCATGAATTGTGTAACAATAATAATAAGAAGGACAAGAATGGCAATTATCCAAATGACAAACAAATTAATATCTAACTAAATCAAACAATGTAGAAGATGGTAATATTTATCCCACGTCCGTTCCGTATTCATACTGCCAAATCACGTCTAGTACGTCAGTTCTTACACGATCACCGAAGTTAAGCAACATGTAGCTTGGTCTAAGTTCTTAGATGGGGGATCTTTGGGCAGTGCCAGGTTCTGGAAGTAGGCTTTTATCAATAGTTGCCTGCGCCTATCCGGGCGACACTTTCGATGAGGGCACATGCAGAAAATGCTGAGGAAAATATATTCATTCAGATGTGGTAATTACCATGATTGGTGTCTATTTTAAATCTTCAAAAAAGTCCCCCTTGGTGCTCCTCTCAAATTTCCTATTCCTAAGGAAGAAACTGATCTCTACAGAATGCTTAAATTCGGAGCCTAAGGCCGATCCCTACTCTTCTAGAATCTTATGACAGGAAAGGAATGGATCCCAAGCTACGCAAGCCCCAGTCTTTCTGCCATATATGTAACTTAATGATGTTGTTCACTTAAATATATATATATATATATGTGTGTGTGTGTGATTTTATTATCCAGATCTTTGATTCTCTACCATAAAAAACAACCGTCATTATATTTAGGAGAATAAACCTTCCCCTACCATGATTTGAAATCTTGATCAACCAACTGGTTGTCAATCGTGTTTCTTACCAAATAAGGTGAATTGACAAATCCTTCATATCAATCAAAATGTATGTTAGAGATACGCTTATCACATTCTGATAAGTGAATACAGGTATAAAATCAACATTCCCTGCCCAGATTTGAAATGAATGCGATAACCTGATCTCTTACCGACTAAGCCGAACTGTAAAATTTTACACATCTACAAAATTATCCCTACGGATACGTAAAGGCTTATTACATTTAGATCAATAAATATATCAATTCTAAAAACATATTTTAAGAATTCGAAATGTAACCATCTTTTGCAGGAATATAGGTAGGAGTAACGTTTGACCCTGCATAATCTTTCATCTTAGGCATTTATAAGAACCTTCTTTTTGCCTTTCATCACAAATATTGAACTCGCTTTATCCTGTTTTATATTTGTGTTTTTAGTTTGTTTATATATCAGTTTGTGTGTTCTGTCACTCTAAGTCATATCATTTTGTATACAGACTCGAAAATGTCATTAGTACTCAACTAGACCCTTCTTAAAAACTTTCTTTTTTGTTGCTGGAAAAAAAACGAACGTTTTTTAACCTCTCGGGACGCTTATTTTGACGGTTTTATTATCATCATCTTGATTTTCCAGAATCTAGATATTTCTGGAATATTTCAAATGTTTCCCGTTAAAACGTCACTGATGTCTCAAATGGAATTTTTTCCGACCATATTTAGACTTCGATGAATTTCTTTTATAAGAGTTCAATATCCGACACTATTGTTTTTCAATTATTGACAGTCATTGCAAATGTTTTCTTAATATCAATAAACGCAGGTTTTACAAGTATATACTTTTGATAGTTGTACCATGAAAGAACAGAAACACTCTTCTCGTCAACACTTTCTGTTCTAAGCCAGAGGAAGAAACTAAGAACAATATTCAAATTACTCCAGATTCAGTTACAAATTATGAAGAGCATTTAATCAGTAAGACTTCTGCTTATATCACAGCTATTTATTTTTTCTGCTCCAATGGTTACCCAGTAATACAAGACTCTCGGTGAGTTTAGAAAAGAACATCAAAATCATGATAAGATGATATAATATGGTGATTCATGCCTTTTACATGCCTGCCTGCCTGTCCGCCTGCTTGCCTGCCGGGTGGCAGAAGTAGCTGCGTATTTTTACAGATGCTTCAAAAACATCAAATTAAAATGCAATGTTAACAACTGTAAGGATAAACCTCTCTCTGACTTTTATTCCAAATGGAGATGATCACTGCAATTTTTGTATTTTATGTATGATAAATCAACAATTGTAAAAATAATAGAATATCCGGTCAAAATGGGCCATTTATGTTTCAATCAGCACTGCAGAGCCTAAAGATATTCTATGAAGTGATTTATTTCTTAAAATTCTAGTACAGTGATTCTGAGTCTTTTCGAAGTTTCAACTCATCTCAAATTATTTCTATGTGCAATGATTGGACACAAAGTCCCACGAGTTTGCATGATGTAATATTTGGTATTCCATAATAGCAAAGAAAATCAACCAATGGAATCATCCTATTTGAGAGCATATAAACAAACAAATACATAAACAGAAGCGTAAAAGGTCATTACATAGATATTTTCTTAGTATGAACTTAATCATATTCGAATAAAATGAGCCTTAGTATATTTAAAAAATAAATTTCGTAAATATGTAAGATTTGGCAGTTTGGCTCAGTCCGTTAGTCACGACTACTGATCATTTGATCATTATTTCAAATCACAGTAGGGAAATGTTAATTCCATGAATTTATTTATTATTCAGAATGAATAAATGCATCGCATATTCCAAGCATACATTTTGGTAAATATGATAGACTGTATGTATTTAGCCCAATTGATGAGATAAAAATCACGACTACCAATCATTTAAAATCACATTTTAGGCTTGTCGATTTTTTTTTATTCGACTAAGTTTGGTGAGGATGATTCTTGTTGTGCTTATTACGATAGAAAAATATGCACGTGTGTGTGTATATATTTTTTGTATATTCATCGTTATCATTGTTCAATTTTTTTTATCTTATATATTTGCCTCGGTTCTATTGGAAAACCACACCAACATACTGATAAAAAAAAGCTTTTATTCCAAATATCCACATTCCAATCACGTATATCAATTTCCCCTGCGACGTGAGGTTGCCCTAAAACCAACTTGTGGAAACGTGTACAACAATTCGTAAAGCATAAAGGATTTAAATGAATATTAGCACAAAGAATTGAAAAGAGTCTCCTCTGGGCGTTTATCAACAGTTCAGTGTAACTACATTCCTATACGGCTAAGTAGTGGAACATACAAAACATCTGAAATATAAACATTCGAAATATTAAGTGGACACTCAAGCAGAAATAGAAACAATGGTCTGGTTAGTCACTAGTTAGAAACTGCTACGTGGTCAATGTCTTTTGGCAGCATGCTAGGACAATTATAAAACTGAAAAAAATACTTTAGGTTGACGTTTTCTATCATAGATTTTCAAAATTAGATATTGACATCAACACACGTATATATACATGTATATATATATATATGTGTGTGTGTGTGTGTGTGTGTGTGTGTGTGTGTGTGTGTGTGTGTGTGTGATATGGGTTTATAATTCTACAGGTATTATCAAACCATTATGATATTTGAAACTTCTTTGTGTGATATCGGGAGATCATTTCAAAGAGTTTCAAATAATGTAATGCATATATATATATATATATATATATATATATATATATATATATATATATATATATATATATATATATATATTTATATATATATATATGTATGTATGTATGTATGTATGTATGTGTGTGTGTGTGTGTATGTTTCGAGGTAAATCCATTTTTCAAGAGTGGTGGTTGATATTGAGCATTAATCCGATTACGTTATAAATTTCTATTTGGACACTGTATTTGAAATAAATCCTAATAGACTTAAATCCCCTCTTGGAAACCGCTTTTGATATCAGTCACCACTTTTGTGAATTGGATCTATCACGAAACATGTATCGAGTTTTTCCCTTCTCTAATCTTCAGTAAATATCACTCTGTATTGTAATAATAATACATTTAACACTTGTAATTTAACTGAGACATTAGATTTTGAAATTTCAACTACTGTACTTTTTCCATCAATTTCTTTTTAAATAAAGTACCATTGTTGATACATATATATATATATATATACATATATATATATATATATATATATATATATATATATATATATATATAGAGAGAGAGAGAGAGAGAGAGAGAGAGAGAGAGAAAGAGATAGTCTAGAAAGTTTTACAGCGGTAAACACGAGACATTGGAAAGCTTTTTCAGAAAATGTTTGTCACTATATATATATTTGAGTCGTATTGAAGGCTGGTCAAGTGTTTGTTCAAATCAATGAATTCTTTTTGTTTTGTTTTTTTTTTCTTTTGTCTGTATGCCCGTCTGTCATGGCACAACTCAAAGACGGTTTGAGTTATGACCACCACAGTTCCTGGGATTAGCAATGGGTATGATGAGCATGTTATTCAATACGTGAAAACTTCGATTTTCGTACTCCAGGAATATTCCGAGAGCACTCCATATGCATTATACATTATGAATTATATAAATTTCTCCCTCTCACTGAGAATTGGAATTTTTGTTCTTTCTTCGATATTATGCAATAGTACAACGCAAACAGTATTGTAAAATTCTTACAACCGTGCCATATCGGAATTGAAATCAAAATTTTCTATTATCATTGAAGTATCTATTGTAAACCGTAGCACGAGGTTGAAATGTTGTTCCATGAAAAATCAAAATTTCCTTATCAAATGATGGTTATTGCGTCTTCTCTTTACACTATTTTGGCTGACGAAAAGTCTTCATTGGAATTATATACTTTTGGATTGTGAGGGAAACCTGAAGCGAAAATATCATCTAGCGTTTGTTTTGCCAATAGCCTCATCAAGATAGACGCTGTTTTTCCTCTCTCCCCTAAATCTGAACTTCCTGTACCTTGCACCACACAACTTCTGATGACTCAGCCCAACGCACCATCATTCCCATTTTAAGGTTCGGGACCACTCAAAAATTTTTCCTGTATGAATTAACGGTAATAGCTTTTCTACTTGTTTACGAACTTTTTTTCTCTCTCTCTTTTAAAGGGAATGCTCTATTTTTCAGTAGCTGGGAAAATTTGTACCTGGATCCCCAGGGAATTTCGTTAGTGCTCTTAAAAGTGAAAATGTGTTTTGTGTTTGGAAATTTGACCAAACATTACATTTCACAAAGGACCTTATAAACTAATTAAAAGATTTCAAACAGGAATTTTGGTACGTTTCTTTCTCTTTCCTCTTCTTTAGAAACCGTAAACCAGAACTGTAACCCAAACTATCGACATTGGTTTCTTCAATACTCTTTTGAATTTTGTTAGGCATGATCAATTAATCACTATATATTATATAGTCACATTATATTTACTCGCCTACAAAATTGAGAAAACACGAAAGTTCGCCTTTGACACAACCTGGATACACAAAAAAATGGATATGACGTGTCCAGTCCGATTGAACATGCGGCCTGGGTAGTGATTCCGAATTCTGGAACCAACAACACCTGATGAAAGCTGGAGGGTAAATTGCTGAAACGTTGAGAAAAAGAGAAACAGATTACAGGTGAGATAGTCTGACCAACTCATACGTATTGATAGGTTTCTTCTGTCCTTGAGTAGGTCTGTCTATCTGGCTGGGTGTATGTATCACGGATACAGGCCGCTCTAAAGGAACTAGACGGCTCAAAGCTTCAACATCTTTTTATTACTACGTTTTGAAAAAAAAGTCTGCCCATAAATAGATTTTTAGGGGTTATCGTATATTAAATTGATCAGTAGTTTGGGTCCGGCAGCATTCACGTTGTTTGGTTTTTTTTTGTTTTTGTTTTTTGTTTTTTTGTTGTTTTTTTTCTATCAGACGATATGTAACTTATTCATCGATCCACCCTTTTTCGAGTCGTTTAATTGACCAAACAGAACTGACAAAAGACGTTGGTCAAAGGATGGTTTTTATTGAGTGACTAACCAGACTTTGGTCTTTATGTTGCCTCATACAGGAGCTGCTGTGACAATATATGTTTTGCAATACTCTGATATATATGGGGTTAACACCTTGTAGAGTGAAAGCCTCAGTGACAATGGGAATTGCCATATTCCCAGACCCTCTTGAAGTCAATAAATGCTCCAGCAAGTGGCATTTTATATTCAGTTGCTCTCTCTTCTAGCTTATTTATGGAATGGAAATGGCCCTTGGTCAGGTAGCCTCTTCTAAAGCTAGCTTGTTCATGGTTTCATCTTGCGTTTTGGTGATTCGGTTGGTAATATCTCAAGTGAAAAGGTTGTAGAAATATTGGCTCTGCGATGCCCATGATGAAGAGGCTCCGTGAATCTTTGGGAAAGTCTATGTCCAACGACTGACGATAGAAGACTGATGATGATGATGAACCAGACCTGTTTATTTAATTCTAGTTTCTTCTCCATTTCTCTCTTTTCTCTCTTTTCCCGTAACTTATCTTCGTTTTTTTGCGACTAAATAATTTACTTGTGAATTTGAATAACAGAAGTTTTGCTTTTTTGATGCGTGCGTACAAATTATTCTTTAATCTCCGAGGATTTCAGCTTTCTTCCTGTTTGTAATTTGATTTACCAATTATTGTACGTAAAACAGAATTTTGAATTGTTAACACGATTTTCTATTTCTAATTAAACATCGATGTCTGCTGCATTAATTTTCTGTCAAGTGGTTTTGCACGCAATCGTTTCTCAGGAGTGTGAAAAGAAAATCATTAGCTTCCATTTAAGCGTTACTGAGAGACCATCATATAAAGTTGTAACATATGATTTCGTTATTTGAATAGTAAAATGTAACATGATATTAGAAAAACGATAAATATTTAATCTAGATTTGACCCATTTGAACCTGTAAGTTTTTCTTTTGTGCCCTCTATTGATAATGCCTGAGGTTTACAGGCAACAAATTCAGCGAAAGTGCAGTTTATGCTTTTTATATTATTGGATTTTCAACAACATATGTGAAGTTCCGAATGCTTTAAAAGATGATAATATACCAATTACTAAAGCTTTGACACAGTCAGCTGAGAGATGTGGGCGACAACATGGAATATTTCAGTCAATACATGTTAGACCCATTTTTCTCACTTTTTACTTTTTTTCCTTGCTTTCATATGGTAAAAATATGGTCACTTTTGAAGTTGTTAAATCTCCAGGAAGTGCTTGAACTATTGCTGATAATTTATCATCAATTAGAATAGGTACTGGTCTCCTTCGAAGTCTGTTATAGACATTCATATTTCTAGACGTAAACATTCTGAAACAATACTGAACTGTTTGCATGATAATAGTGTCCTCACCAAATGTTGATATCATATCAATATGAGTAACATTATGTATTAATTTGAAATCGTACTTCAAAATAAACTAACTTCTTGGGTAGACATTATTGAAATAAAGCGCAAATTCAGTATTAGCGAATTATATAGCTGTTTACTCTGAAACTGCGGAAGATTCAATTACATTAGCCATGACAATATTTAATATCCAAAATGGCTAGGCTCCCCTGGAATGGCTAGAATATAGCAACAAAATTGGCCTAAATTATTGAAAAATAATACAAAAATGGGTTAAAGATAGCGTTAGATCTTGAATTTTTGCGCTGCTTAAACAGGAAAGTGTTATATCTAGCGCATAAAACTCTAAAGTTGCATCATCGGTTATATAACCATTTTTTAAATGTGTGTGTGTGTGTGTGTGTGTGTGTGTGTATGTGTGTGCACTGGAAGGACTTGACAACAGGCCATTGTACAAAATTATTATTGGCCATATATATGTATCCGTCAGCACGCTAGGAATGGCGGTTTCGACTCTAAAGTTGCATGGGTGAGTGGTTCTTGAGAAATCTAAGAAAAAAAATGAAAACAGATCATTGATTTTTGATCCGAAATTATAGGTCTAACGTTGGACATAAAATATCTAAATTGGCAACACGGAAGAATAGTAACAGAAATACCTCGAAGTCGTAGTTTCATACCACGGACAGGAATTTATTTAACATGACTGTCTTTTTCAAACATAGCAAGGCCCAGTCCTTCTGGATTGTTCACATTTGAAATAGGTACTGCCCTAGTTCTCTGCAACGTGAAAAAAGTGACAGTACATTTGGCACAACCTAATAGTTTTCATTCCCTATCTTCCCTGAACGCCTGCTTCACCGCCATCTTTATCATTTGATTTGATGTACTAGGATTATCAGTACGATATATGCTGGCAGTCCTGGCCATACATCAGCAGGATTCGGAGGGATTTTGGAGTGAAGGTTTTTTCTTTATTTTTGTGGTTAAAAATAGCTAAAACAATGAGCTTAAATTGCTGAACAACAGCATACAAATGGGCAGAAGATGAACGATTTATTTTGACGGGTTGGATAAAATCTAAATTATTGAAAATCTACATGTTTCTGGAGGCTTTTTCTATCTTCATTTTGGATGTTTCCCATAGTAAAACTCCGGTGATATTATAAATATATCCTTTCTCTGTCCCTACTTATTTTTCGATGTAATATTTTTACATTATCCAAAATTTTGACGCTACGGTTCTCCAATTATTGACTGTAAAGGTGAGTCTGCTTATTTCCAGTTGGACAACTGGTGAATGTGAATATCCCCTATGGATGACAGTGAGACGCACAACAAGAAGGATCAATCCTTATCTATTTAAATATCCATGACATTCCAGAATGCAATAAAGTCCGAATTCCGAAAGGTGTCTAGTCCCAAAAGTGTCCGATAAGAGATTCTGTACCTGAATTTGACGATATTTCATCTAATTCTATATTCGAGTTTCTTCATCAATTTGACGTGTTTCCATGAATGTTAGATTCAACTGTACAACACCAGAAGATAGGCCAGCCGAAAAACTGCATTCAAATTTAAGAAGTAAAGATACCAGCGCAAATAATCAATGAAATAAAATAAGAATTCTAGGATGGACTCTGATCATTACTAGGTCAGTTCTCCTTCCAAAGGTGCATGTTCAGAAATAGCCAAACTTTGTTTTTTGTCGAGCAGTCTGCTATAATAGTCAGGGGAATAGTCGTACGGGTTTGTTTTTTTGGGTCTTGTTTTCTTCATTGCTATGAACTTAGATATTTTATATCTAAATTATGTATAGATCCACATCTATTACCAATTCATGTATAAGACCGTCGAGCAAACTAACTTCAAACTTGACATTGCATTGTCCTGAATCATCATCAGTTTTTTAACGTCCGTCGTTGGACATAAAACCCCACCAGGAATCGCCACATCTCTCTATCGTGGGCGTTGCAAAGCCAGTATTTTTCTAAATTTGTCCAGTTTATCTCTCCATGTTGTATTGTGTCGGACTCAGTTTTTCATGTGATCTCTCGGAATCCATATTGTGAGTCGTGATGTCCATTGGTTGTCTTTCATTCTTGAAACATGGCGTGCTCATTGCCATTTGAGTTTTTTAATAGATTCTATGATGTCTCTGACTCCTGTTTTCTTCCTTATATACAGTGCTGTCTTGTGATCTCTCCACGTAAATTTGAGCATGATTCTTTCATGTGCACGTTGCATGCTTCTCAGTTTGCAAGTCTGTCTCTTGGTTAGGTTCCATGTTTAAGTTCCATAAGTGACTATTTGAAGGATGCATTGGTTGTTTACTCTTTCTTTTAGGATTATTGGGATTGCTTTGTTTCTGAAAGTCGAGCTTGCCATCCTAAGGTGATTCTGTGCTTGACTGATAAATCTAGTGAATATCAACTTTGAACAATGGCGATTTGTTGAGTAAACGCAGTAATACGTATATTTCTTTACACCCAGTTGAAGTTCGATGATTTTTAAAAAATCTTTAAATTTATAGGAAACTGATGATTCTCATTATTTTTCCTGAATGCCGGAATCAACCCAAGCTTTGATATCTATGTTTACCTACACTAGTATTATTTGTACCGTATTTACTGACGTATACATTGACCCAAAACTTGAAGTTTGATTCAAGTATAGTCTAACGTTTGACAGATTAGTCAGGTCTTCAAAATGAGCTAACACTGCGTTCATCAGACTGTCTAATTGAAAGGGTCTAGGCCGACTAATGATGATCATCGAGGAGTTATTTCTATGCTTAGAAAATAGACTTATACCCTGGTATACAAGGGTAATACTGTCTTTGTTTTGTTGGTTAAGAAATGATTATGCTTAATATCAAATGGATAGTGTATCAATGAAGAAACAGACTCAGAAGTATTGTAAAATCAATTAGAAAACTCAAATGGAATTTGGCTGTCAATGTTGCAACATTGATGTACATCTCGACTCACAACGTGGATCTGTGGAGACCACCAACAGATTATTTTATGGATTGGGATGCAGGAAATAAGATTGCAGGAAGACTTGAACAGATTCCGAAAATATAGGTGCACGACGACAAGATCTCTCGAATTTTGAGAAAGGCCTATATCCAACAACAGCCGTCAAAAAACAGACGATCATGATCATGATAAAGAAGGAGCTCATCTTGTAACCTGCCTTGCCGTTGAGAGTTCAGTCACTGGGATGGGTAGTTCAAGAAAGTCATATACTCTAGTAACAAGCGAAAACCAGCAATGCAACATCGCAAAGATAAATTCTCTAGCAAAAAAAATCTATACACGATATTCCCTAGCACGGACAGCGGAACGAGAGCATTTTACCTCTTTTGGAATGCATATAGGGTTGGTTCGAAATTTTCAAGTACGACGATGCTTGATGAAGGCCTGATGGTACAATGACCAAAATACCGTGAATACGACAACGAAAATAAGAGAATAGTCCAAGTAAAATTAGCGTATCCTCACATATTCTACTTAACAATGTCGGTTTGTAATCCCTCATCCCAAAGGACAGAAATTATCTATTATTACCTAAAATTAAAATGGTATGTTCTACTGAGACGGTAAAAATGCTGAATCTAAAGTATAATAAAAAAAATAAAACAAACATTGGTAAAAACAAAAGCAAAAAATGATGGAAGTCAATCTGTGGTCAGCACAACACTATTCTCTTAGCTGATTGCAATGTAAATCTCTATTATTCACGTATATAAAACGCAATGTGTATAGAAAGCTATTCTTCAAGCTCACTACAATGCAAATCTCTATCTACATATATAAAATGCAATGTGTGTAGAGCAATCTCACTCCTATGCAAATTTCAATTATCAACGTATATAAAACGCAATATGTACAGAAAGCTATTCCCAAAACTCACTGCAGTACAAATCTAAATATAATTTATGTATATAAATGCTATATGCATAGAAGGCTATTCTCCAGTCTCACTGCAATGCACATCTACAATCGACGTATATAAAATTTGTGTTCATATGTTTCGCATATGCCGTCATTTTGACGGCACGGGTTGACTAGTCTTCTTATTACATGAATCAAATTTGTTGGTTTGTTTGTCTGTTTAGCCGGGGAAGAGGATAATAATTTATAAATCCATGGTACATTTTTCTCTAAAATCAGAAATCTGTCTTCTGATATTTCTCACCAAATACCCCACTGTCTGTCAACTTTGACTCTGCACCCGTGACACCCCAAATGCAAGTTGTTCAGCAGTTTTTATAGAAGTCTTTTAAAAGCACGAATCTATTTCTCTCGACAAAAAAAATTTTAACAGAAAATCATTCAGTCTGGGTAAAATACCCAGACTCAACGATTTTCTGTTTAAATTTTTTTCTAATCTAAATGAAAAGATAATAAAATCCGATTTGATACTAGAATATCTATTCGCATAATTTATCCATTTGTAAATAATCTTGTCATTTTTACTGGTACTAAAGTAGTGATAAAATAAGACGCGAAACTTGATAAGTCAACACTACCTCCACGAAATAAATCTCTCGCCTTCTCGCGCGCGAGAGGTGTGATATTCCAATGCGTGACGTAATTACGGGTGGGAACGTTACTATTAGTTACCAGCTAATTATGAAAGATAGAAATTAAAGATTAGCAGATAAATCAAAAAGGGGAAAACAAACAAAATTCATCTGGTTAGTCACTGAATAAGAACTGTCTTTTTGGCAGCGTACTATGTTCGAGGAAATCAAACTGAGAAAAATTAGAAAAAAGGGGTGATCAATGAATAAGTTATTTTTCTAGCCTTTTGATGAGCAAAGATCATTTTAAAAAAGTCAGAATTACAAAAACGAAAAGAGAGGTGTCTGACTGAGCAGACACAAACTGAAGGATCGATTTGGCAAGAAAAAAACTTACATTATTAATTGGACCGTACATAGAGAACCTTTTCCGTTGAAGAGGGGGCTTTTTTCTAGACATAATAAGGAGTGAGCGTTAAGATTTTTAGCCCTCTAGCTCAATTATTGCATCATGTAGGTTCGATACATTCCTAGCCATCAAGCAAGACTCACTTAAATATTGAAGATACTCATGTCGACAGTGTTTTTTGTGACAGTTTTGGTTGACGATTTCTAATATTCTCATGCAAAATTCTCCCCGATGTATAATTAAGATGCTATTCATATTACCACCCGTTGACCTGAGTAATCGAGTGACGAAGAACTAGAAGGCGTGGTGTTGAAGACGTTTCTTGTCATTTAGAAGCCGTATAATTGTGAGAGTCTTACGTAGGACGACATCCAAGGTTGAAAGGCCTTTTACTTATTTGAGATGCGTGTAATACAGTTAAACCTCGATCTGGAAGCATTCATTGCAAAACGATGCTGTAAGTTAGCAAGAATCAAAAGAAAAAGAAAAAAAATAGAATAGAAGAGAGGACGAAGTTGATCGAATGACTATCAGAAACCCTTGACCAAAATAGTGTTCTTCAGTTTTTTAGTGATTCTGGCTGGCTATGTATACGTTACACGTAGAGGCTGCATAAATAGAGGTATAGGGCTGACAGTTTCAGGGTTTACTCCTAATCAAGCCTTAAAGATATGACTATGATTTTAGATGAGTTTCCAGGGAATGGAATTTATCATGTAATTTTAAACAGCATCGGTGTCTTAATCTGTTTCCAGCGGCGTTCATGCTTTTTTTTTCTTTCGAAAGTTCAGATTTCGTTGATACCTTTTTTTTTTGCATTTTTTTTAATTGGTTAACCACAACATGGTATGAAACACCTTAAACTATAAATGAATGCAAAAAATAGTCAAAATAAATAAAACAACGTGTCACAATACTCTATCAAAGTTTAATGGATATTTGTGGTCATGTGAAGAAATACCATCGAACATAAAAAATGGCCAGAATGAATTCTATTTTGCCACGGGAGGAGATCTAAAATAGAGTAAACGAAACATCAAGATGTTTGTAGATATTCTTTTTCATTCTGGAAAATCTAGATATCATTGATAAATCTGCCAGAATTAAATCCCCGAAATGGCCGAAAAGGGCTTTTTCCAAAAATAAAAAAAACATCAGGTGTTCCGATCAAAAGTATTTCTTAGTTGCCTAAAACGAAAAAAATAATTATATGTGATTAAATGTCGATTTCAACAGGGGGCCATCCATTTTATGGGGAAATGTAAATATATCTGGGTTGGATTTTGAATTTGAGTCAGGAAAGCAATGATTTCGATGGTTTCAAACTGAATCACGTTAATCTACAAATCAGTTCTTGAGCCCAGGATACTATCAGTTATAATTTTCACTAGATATTCCATCGTAACTAGTCTTGAATACATTAACTTTGTCAGTCGATGAAGTTATTGCATTGTTTTTTAATAGTTTCTAAATAATACATGATCTCAAAAGTACAAGAGTCCCCGACAGTAAACAGTCAATAATGCGAGAGAAAGAGACAGAGACACAAAGAGAGACTGAGAAGGGCAATCAATTGTTCATTTAGACTTTTTAACATTTTTGAAATGTTATTTATGTTCAGTATTCAGGTGCCCAAGAACCGGTATAACAATTTTCATTCTAATCAGTTCAGGATATTCAAAATTCAATATCTTTGGCATCTTGACATATTGCCATTCACACATAAAATGTAAACAGAAATTTGGACCGATCGTTACTCAGCGTTTTTCAATTCCTGGGGTCTTTATAACATTATCGAGCCAAATTCCAGTAAAATTGATCCAAATTTGTGAATTGTCCCTAATTGTGGACAAAAACAATGTTTGCTCACAAAATGAAAACAAGCAATCAGATCAGCCAAGACACGCCATCACCCTAATATAATCTACAGGTCTACACACTAGATATTGAAATATGTTCAAGACTAACGAAGTTATCCAATTGAGAAAAAAGTCACATCGATAATGACAGCAAACACTCATAGCAGAAACCACAGAAAATTTTGAAAGCACCCTAAAGTACATTTATTAGTATCTATACAGAGATTTTGCCTCCTAGCAAGGAGCATCACTTTTTCTTATAGCTGGGTACTATTTGTACAAAACCTCCAACTTTGTAACATTGTTACAATATGCAGTCTGATGGGGACAATTTAATTGAATATTTCATTTTTTTATTCTATAATATTTCATTTTATATTCGAATGGTACATTTGTTAAAGATACTCTTTGCTTGGATATATGTGAACTATACCTAAATACTTGATCAAAGATAGGATATGTTACAAAGTAAACGTTTTCAGTCACAAAAAAAGGATGATAGAAACATCTTAAGTACATTTATTATACCAAGATAAAGTGTTGTCCCTTGGACCCCCTTCGGGTAGATAGCCAGTCACAGCCACTTATTTTGGAAAACATTCAGAGAAAGAAAATGAAAAGGAGTTGTTAAAAAAGACAGTGCATGAAGATCCTAACGGTGAAAATGAGAAAGACAGACAGAAAATATGGCGAGATAAACTAGAAGTAAGAGGAAAATAGACAAGAAAACGCCAAATGATCATTTAGTTCTGTTATCAGGTGAAAAGGGAGTATAAGTGCGCATACATGGAATGAGAGACAGAACGTCGCAAGGTCAAAATACCTCCACCTTTACGGCATGTGATTGAAATGGTGCCGTGACCAGGATATCTGCACTTGGACACACACTTCATTGAGTTCGCTGTTGACGGAATATCGTGGTTCAACTGAACTACTCAATCAAAAGCCTGATAATACAGTAAACACCTAGGATAGATGCACGACTGACCAACTTAACAAACACTTGAGGGTGCAGTGAGGTCACAAAAAACAGGGGATAAAAAGAAAAAAGTACTCTGAAATACACCACAAGCGGACGCTGAGGGATTGAGTCAACATTAGAAAGATATTGTGCTTCAGACCTTTGATGAGGCATAGTACAGTCTGGTATTAGGCCACAAATTTGTCATCTGCTTGGTATCTTATAAATACGATTTTAAGATATTCTTTCTGTTACATCTCACCTTAGCTGTACAGAAGAAGGCATGACATGCGTTATTTGGTTTATTTGCTAAACTGGTTGATGATTTTTCGTGAAGTAATAGAACAGACTGACCAACTGTTTCGATGGGTATGGTGATAGGAATTCGATTCATCAGTGGAATCATTGGTTTTCTGTGAAGACAGAACATGGCTCAGATAACTGTGTCGACAAATATTGTGAGAGCATCTCACTTCTGTCGACTTGATAACTCCTAGTCTCTAAGTCATGTTACCGGATGGAATTTGGTAATTTCTACCGGAGGGAATTTTAATTACTCTTGATGGAACTTCTATTTTATCCGTGATTTTGTGAGTTCGAATTCATGTTGCGTTTTGTTAAATGTATACTTGTGTCAGTTTTTGCATATGTATAAGCGCGTTAGACAAGCCCTTTGCAGTTGAAAAGGAGAGAAAGAATAAACGATTATTTTCTTTCCTCTGCTTTTTGAAATCTCTCACTTTGGACAACGAATTAATCTCTTAAATGACAATATTTGTCTGTGGCTGGTAAATCGCTACCATTATTTTTCTTTGTCGGCGAGAGATTCATAAATATATTAATGTCTGCAGATATTACCAACGTTTCTATCGTATTGTGTACGTGTGGAATTTTTCCATAAAGATATATTTTATCGAAAAAGAAGAAATTGTGAAAACAAACAAAATAGGAACAGGAAAAAGATACTTTGAAAAGTGATACACTCTCGTTGAAGTGAAGAGACTAAAGACTTTCTTTTTGATTTTCGTGATAGAAAGGAATATGTTTTCTTTTCCGTTGCATTTCTATACAATTATTTTTTTATTTGTCACGCTTTTTTTAAAATGTTTACGATTGCATTTCCTCGCCTGTGTGCTCTGTTTATATCATTATTTTTGTTGTATTACGAAAATATATTTTTGATGGCGTTACCGTAAATGGATACGATGGTCATCCGTGGTAATATTGCATAATCACGCGTCGAAATTTAGGCAACAGTTTTTGCCTGTTATGGAAATGGCACCAACAAAATGAAATATGTTTGCGGTTGAGTGAAGACTGCATTATTCAATTTAATTCTTTTTGAAAAAAAAAACATTTAGAACGATGGTTTACGAGAAATGCTTTGTATCAGAAGTTCAAAGGACCAGATTTTTGGTTTCTTTCTTTATTTTCGTCACAGATACACACTGAGGAATGCATTTGTTTACACAGACATGATTGTATCTCTCATCGTTTTCATTGTTTTAAATGACTTTGTGTCCGTCCATGCATTTTATTTTTAACAGAACAAATATTGTTAAAAGCAAAAGAGGTGGCGATAAGTAGAAAAAAATATTTTTCGAAAAAAGAAAGACGGATTAAAGGATTTTATAGAGATATAGCAAAAGGAAATATACATCAAATGAGAGATAGAGATATAAGTTGATATTGATATGTTTTAGAGAAAAATACATTCGACAAGACATAACGTATTTTTTGAAGGATCAAGGAGAAAGACAGCTTTTCGAATAGATCTGCAGGAAACAAACCTAGAAGGACGCAACGTGTGCATGAGAGAATCATGCTCAACCTCAAAAATGGGAGTCAGAGACATCATAGAATCCATAAGAAAACTCAAATGGCAATGGGCTGGTCATGTTGCAAGAACGAAAGACAACCGATGGACATCACGTCTTACAAAACGGATCCCCACAGTTCACATGCGAAACCGAAGCCGGCAGAATACAAGATGGATAGATAAACTAGACAAATTCAGATAATACTGGCTCAGCGACGTCCATGATAGAGAAGCATGGCAAATCCTGGGGAAAGTCTATGTCCAACGATGGACGTTAAAAGATGATGATGATGATGATGATGATGATGATGATGATGATGACGGGAAAGAAGTCTCATATAGGATAGTCGCCATCGATATTGAAAGAAGGAGTTCACAAGGTGGTTCTTGGAAAAATCCTACACGAAAAAATGGTGGGATTAAGAGATTCATATGAATATATTTTTGAGATAGGGTGAGAATGTATCTTATAATATGAGACTGGTGAGGACTATTCCATTGGCTAGTTCATTTTCATTTTTGAATGACACGTTTTTTTTAAAGATATTCTTTCTGTGGGTGTATGTGAACTATACTTAGATACTTAATTAAATAAAAGATACATCACAGGATAAAACTTCTCAGACTCCAAACGGATAATAAAAACATCATTAGTACATTTATTATGACAAGACAAAGTATAGTCACTTAGAATCCCTGCAAATAGATTGTCAGTCACAGACACTTAATTAAAAAGGCATTAGGAGAAAGAAAATGAAACGGTGTATAAGGATTCTAGCGGTGGAAGTGAGAAAGATAGACAGTAAGTTCAGTGACGAGAGAAACGAAATAAAGAGGGAGGAAAAAGAAGAGAAAAATTCAATGATCATTTAGTTTTGGTATCAGATCAAAAATGAGGATATAAGTTTATTTAGTAAAGACATAGCGATATAAACAGACCCCTGCCAAGGGTCAGTCACCAGAGAGAGAGAGAGAGTGAAAATAGTAGAGTTGCAGCAATAAAGACACTGATGATCAATCTTCGTTTCTCTCTCTCTCTCTCTCTCTCTCTCTCTCTCTCTTTCTCTCTCTCTGTCAGGGTGAGGATTTCGTTTGTGAAGACCATAGATGTATTTTCAGTTTGCTGAAGTGAATGAAAAAAATTGAGACTTTGATTTTGAATCCCCACGTGAGTCCTGCGACTTTTGCTCCTTCCCTTACTACAGCCACTGTGTGCATGTACACAATGGATTGGAGAATAGTACATAGTTGGAATGGTTAACCCGTCATTCATCATCATCATCATCATCAGTCTTTTAACGTCCGTTGTTGGACATAGACCGTCCCAAGGATTCGCCACGATTCTCTATCATAGGCGTCGCAGAGCCAGTATTTTCTGAATTCGTCAAGCTCGTCACTCCATTTAATATTCTACCGGCCTCAGTCTTTATGTAGCCTGATAAAGGAGCTGCTGTGATTGTATATATGTTTCAGCACTTCAACATGTACTGGATCTACACCTTGTCAAGTAATGGCTTCCATGACTTTAGGGATTTCTACAGAGTCGAACGCCTTTTTGAAGTCGATATATGTTACGGCGAGTGGTAGTTTATATTCTGCTGCTTTTTCTTCCAGCTGATTCATCGAATGCAGGTGGTTCATGGTCGAGTAGCTTCTTCTAAAGCCAGCTTGCTCTCGTGGTTGGTTTTCATCGAGTGTTTTTGTGATTCGGTTACCGATGATTTTTGTGAAAAGTTTGAATACTCAGTTGAGTAGGCTTATGGCTTGTAGTTGAGATCTTTTGGGTTTTTTTATATAAGAGCATCATGAAAGCAGAGTTGAGAAAGCCTACTCCAACCCACCATTACGATACACTTTCGATTTGTCTGAGCCCAAAGTTGAGTTGGTTACAAGCCCAAACAGTAATACGTCCACTCTGTTTCAGTCGATGAACCAAAAGAATTACGAAATGCAAGACTTTTTTTAAATTGTTTAATTGATCATCCCTAACATGACAAGCTGACAAAAGGCATTGGTCATGTGATGGTTTCCGTTGAGTGACCAACCCGACCAGTATCATTTCGAATCAATTGGTCAAAGGTTAATGTTACAATGCAGACTGGCCCATTCAGTGATATTTCAATTGGATAAAATTGTAAGGAAAAAGTCACTATAGATGATGATTAATGGTCTTTCATTCAAGCCGAAGTGTATATAAACATTAGTAACGTAATGGACTGTCCAGTCTGTACTCAAAAGAATAGCTTTCTACGCCCGAGGGACCATGTATATGTATTTATATTCTTTGACATCCGATTGGGAGTGGTCGTTGGTATCAGAAATTTAAGATGTAAATCTGAACATAATACTATATAGCTATAGTACAAAAAGGCTACGAACCAGTAGTGAAGAGTATCAGACACCATACAGTGAGTTTTAATTTCCAAAACCATCGCGTTGGTTAGTGGATATACAAATATACAGAGAACCTTCGATTTAACAGACAAAAGGGTCCACCAATTCCAAAGCCCATTGAATCCGTGTATAATGTAGAGAAACAAACGTCGTACAAAAGGATAAGGCTTCCCCACTTAAAATATTCTAAAAATTCCCAAAAGTATGAGATGCTACACTCAGAGCACTGGGACCTCGAAATTCATGATAAAAGAACTCGAACTTGAATATCACCACTAATCTATACTAGCCCCCTTTTTATATGTCTTCTCCGAACAAATCATCAGCGGCAGACGACGTGTCCTTATGTGGTCCTGTCATTCTGCAACGTGTCACGTCAAATATGTATTGATTAAAACACTAGAGAATCTAGGGAAGGGAAAATTTCTAGTACAACTATCGGAATGCACATAGATGTATAGTTCATATTTTCAATCTCTCATTTATAAAGTGCTTTTTTGGTTACTTTTTAGAATTCCATCCACCAGGGATAGACTTGAACAGAAAACAAACTCCCCATATATATATATATATATATATATATATATATATATATATATATATATATATATATATATATATATGTAATGTACATATAGGTTATTTACCCCCTCAGTTAAGCAATCTCAACCTTCAATAACCAAAAAATCGCAATAATCTAATAAAGAAGGGTCCACAACCAATGCATCTTCCTGATAGTTACCCATGGAGCTGAACCATGGAACTGAACCAGAAGAGGGACCCAAACTGGAACCATACAAAGTGCTCTTGGGAGAATCATGCTCAACCTTATATGGAGTTATCATAAGACAGCGCAGTATATGATAAAAAAAAAAAACAGGAGTCAGACACATCATAAAAAAAAAAATGAAAAAATTCAAATGGCAATGGGTGGGTCATGTAGCAAGACTGGCAGAGAACCGTTGAACATCACAACTCACAGCGTGTGACCCAAGAGATTGAATGCGAAACTTTGGCCGGCAATAAATAAGATGAGTGTAAAGAACAAGACAACTTCAGAAAGCATTGGCTCCGTGACACCCATAAAAAAATTTGGGGGAATCCTGGGGAATGTTTATGTCCAACGATTGGCGCAAAAAGGCTTATGATGATCGACAACGGTGATGATGATGACGATGATTTTAAAACAAGTGAGGTCATCGTCACTAAATGTGGCGATATAATGCTTCCTCGTCCTCTTGTAACAGCAAGAATGCTAAACTTGGTTTTAATTTTGGCCTTTGAACGAAAATATTGATGGAAGGACGGTTTATATGAATTATCTTCTTTTTATCAAATCTTTTCGTATTAATTCTCTTATTTCTTTCCACCTTTTAACATCATGTTGCATGCGTCATTTTAATCATTGGGTCATGTAAACCTCACTCTTGGCTGCACTTCTGTAAAACTGGCAGGCATCAAGTGCCCAGTTTAGGATGATAATTGCATTATAGATAGAACCCCCCCCCCCATTGTTGAACATTTATTCATTTCTGAAAGATAGTTTTGGGATCGCTCCGAAGTTTAACGGATTGAATCCACCCGAAATTGAACGGAAAAATAACTTCTAAGAGAACTATTTTATGTACGTTGGATAATAAATTATCTTTTTTTCATGTTGTACTTCACTTACTGAATGAAAACAACTTTTTAAAAAACTCGCTACAAACGCTAAATTTTGTTTTTCATGTGTAGCTAAAATTCATGAGTTCCAATAGCATAACATCCAACTTTAAAAAGTGTTGTATCATAAAGATCGTCTTGAGGATTTTTTCTTATTTCTTTTAAAAAGAGACGTGTTCAATATGTATCAACTATTGTAATAATGTAAATGCAAGATGGAAGCTTGAACTACACTCCTGCTCCAATTCAGACTCAAAATGACTGCAACGTTTTTATTGGCTGTACTATAGATGAATTTGCATATATATAAGACGTGTCAGTTTGCTCCCGTGTGTAAAAAGAGCTGCCGAGCAACCGCTTGATCGTGATTTGAAATCACACTAGAGAGATGCTATTTTTTATATGTTGGTTCTATCTAAAGTAACGAGATAAACAAACAGTAAACTGTTCACCCCCATCCCAGATATGGGGAATTTTTTCTCAGCTTCGATACGTGAGGAAAGCACAGTTAACTGAAACTTCGAGTGGGATTTGAATAAAATTGCTTTTAGCTACTTTTCACCAAGGTTTTTTTTTCAAAACACATGATAAAAAATTACTTCCACCCAACATCTTCTTTAGATTAACTCTTATATGGTAAAGTAATTGCAGAAAATTATTTTGCTGATTGAAAAAAAAGTAACGAATACCTCTCAGAAGTCGGCCAATTTGCTACTTGCAACCCAATTCGGCAATCCTGACCTGCATATACAATTAATGTAGTGAAAACATGCTAAAAAAATCTTTATACATTACCGGAAAAATTTGAAAAATTCTTGTTTTAATGGGTGTGAAATAAACGTCTTTATATGATGTGAATAGTTACGGTATTTTACAGATGCAAAAACAAAGAAACATTTTTTAAATTATTTGCTCTAGAAAACTGCTATCATCATTAAGTACTATATACAGTACAAATGTCAAACATGTGATAAATCTTGAAAGAGAATGCTACCGATTGATGGAGATCCCATCTTACCATCTTCATTAGCTATTGAGTTTCAAAAGGCGTGACTGACACGCCAGACTGGGCCGGGCCAGGCAGGGCTGAGCTGAACGGAGCAGATCATTGTCATGTTGTTTTATCAAATCTAAATGATTTTTCTTATGATAAAAATTGCATCTTTATATTTCCAATATTTTTTGACCACTAGGTTCGACAAGAGCAACCTTGCCTACTGCTCGGTCGCAGTCAAGTAGGTCAGTATATTTCGTTTGTAAATAACATTGCATTCACCTCATGAACAGTTCGCATTTTTTTTTCAACCAATCGACAAGCCGATAGAAATGGGAAGTGAATTTTACATACTTCCCAGACAAGGTTAGATATATTTGCATTTGATTTTTTTCCAATAAAGTTTGAATTTTGGCGTAAGTCCAGTTTTGGAACTTATTTGGTAGACACCAAATGAAATGCTCTTTCCCGTTAAAATATGATTTTAATCGAAAACCAGTCAGCATTTTTCTCAGATCTGAGTGTTTCTCTACAGGTATAAAAACATAAATCCTGGCACGCACGAATACACACATGTACACTCAGACGTATGTATATACATGTGGATGTTCTCAATCTCTCTCCAACTCAACCCCCGGCACATATACAATTTCATAGATAAACAGAGTGAATCCAAAGGAACGCATATATTTGCATTTATATTCATACTCATCTTCTGTATTTTACCCACACCAAGAGGAAAAAGATACACTCACACACACATACACGCTCATGTATACACACACGCATTCACATATCATGTATCTCTGTGACTACATACATTATAATCATAATCATCTTTGGTTATTATAAGTGAATTGCTGTTCAAAAGCCTTTCTCTTCTCCACCCATGACGACAGCGATTGCGTTACTTACTAGAGAACTTTTTCATCCTATCTTTCAGCATTGCATCCGTCCTCCATCTATTACGTTGATTCTCAGATCACATGTTGTTTCATTTGTTGTTAAAGAGTATATATACATATATATATGTGTGTGTGTGTGTGTGTGTGTGTGTGTGTGTGTGTGTGTGTAAAAGTAAAATATTAACCGTGTATTGACGGGTGATCATTTCAAATAAGAGTTTCAATATAATATCACGCAATCAATAATTATATATATATATATATATATATATATATATATATATATATATGTTTGTATGTGTGTGCGTGTTTGTGAATGCATGTGTGTGTATGCATATATAAGTACATTCATATACATCTATATATGCAATCACACACATATATTCTTAATCTATGTAATCCTTCCTTATTTCAATTTGTCAGATTATAGATGTTGATATATATCATAACAGATTGCATTATAGTATATATATATATATATATATATATATATATATATATATATATATATATATATATATATATATATTGGAAATGATATCACGTCGTTGCACGGTTAATGAATCACTCACCGAAGACAACGTAAATACAATAAGTAAGTTTGAATTCAAACAGCCTCCTTTTCTCCAACAGTTTACTCTATTTACTTTGTCTAGGGTGAGTGATACATTCACCGTGTAATAACGAAAGATTATTTCGGATTAGAGTTTCAATATAATACAACGTAATTTATAATCATACTGTCAGAACATCTATATATCCATTTCTTTATACATGAATATATATATGGGAACGTTTGTGTGTGTTGTGTGTATGTCTTTTTGTACTTGTGTATATATATGTGTGTTTGTGTGTGTTTGTATGTATGCGTGTGTTGCAGCTAATTTAAGGTCTATGTATGTATAAGGTCTGCATGCTTCTCCATAGTTTGCCTATCTATGCACTATTGACCGAAAGTGTAGATGCACACAAACATACAGATGAATACATCTGCACACGCATCTACAAACTCAAATAGAGATTCACATACATAAACACACGTATATGTTTAGGGATGAGGCTGTGTGTATTTATTCAATTATGCGTATGTATGCCCGTGCACCTTTCTATGTGAGCCTATGTGTGTGTGTGTGTGTGTGTGTGTGTGTGTATGTATGTGTGTATGTGTCTGAATCTCTATTTGTGTCTGTGGATGGATTTTCCCCGTCCCTAGTGCATAATTATTATCATTTCCCCCGCACCATGGCGCCTGGCTGGGGTATATACCACGCTACCCTTAACCAAGTTAGACCTTTTTCTTCTTCCCAATACTCCACATTCACAATCGATTTAAATACATTAAAATAATCGATGGCCCAGAAATAGCCAAACTTACTGACTCAGCAAATAATAGGCCAAGAGTGGGTTTCTTCATGTTTTCTTTTTCTATTGTTTCCTGATGGAATTTTTGTCTGTAAGATTCAGTTTCTGTCCAACTGACGTTCACTCTTACCTTTAATATATGCCAGGCAGGTGAACTTTAGTGCTTGGGTCTGTTTATGGCATTTGCTCCTCAAGTTTATATATAGATTTCAAGAGATGAATCTTCAGACTCATATGATACGACTTCTCTAAACGAATATGGACATAGATCGAAATTTCAAAAACATTTTTCGATTGAATTTTTATTTATTAAAAACTTGCCCAAGCCTTGTAACCTAATTCAAACTGGGGCTGGAATATTTTGCTTTCCCTTCAAACTAATGTTTTTATCCGCGTATCATGAATAGAATAAGGCTGGATGGTGTTACTGACGCTGCTTCGGATGCTTGTCGTCCCCAAAACAGATGAGTAGGTCGCAAGCGGAGCGATTAGGTATTGAAGGGAATAGTGGAGCCCAAGGAAAAATGATGGAAGCTGTAGTCAGCGCATGGGAACTATTTTCATTTTCACTCACTAAGCAAAAAATGTTATTGTCTGTATGGACTGACAACATTTGAATCGCAGTGGACATTTGTAACATTAATTCCAACGGGGAAAAATCATTTATTTATATATATATATATATATATATATATATATATATATATATATATATATATATATATATATAAATATATATACATATATATAAATATATATAAATATATATACATATATATAAATATATATATATATATATATGTGTGTGTGTGTGTGTGTGTATATATATATATAGCCCCTTGCAGAGGACTCTGGTTCCACATGGTACATTTTAATACACACTCACACAGCACACACCACTGATGATGGGAAGAATCCCGAAACATGTATCGACTATTGACATATAAGGATTAATAAACCTTACCACCAAAAACTTCACTCCCGAGTTTGTCTCAAAAGTACACATTATATATATATATATATTGTGTGTGTGTCTGCAAATAAATATATTGCTTAATTTTAACCTTACTGACCGTCCAGTTCTGCGTAGGGCAGAGGTAAAATGCCAGCCTGTAGGTCTGAAACTAAATGGGATAATGGATAGTCTATAGCCACACTGCACACTGATGAGTTGTAATACAACGAAATAGCTGTTTGTGGATGACTCAATTATTCATATATATATATATATATATATATATATATATATCACTGAAAGAATAAAAGCAGGATTAACTCATTATTCATACAAAGCCACTTTTCAGGAAATTTGACATTTTCATTATGTTAGATATCTGAAAATGTAGAATTCTATAATGTCTTATCAACTAATCATATTTTACAAGATTTTCTTCACAATCACAATGACCAGGTTGATTTCAACGCTCTACAACCGTCAGGTAAGTAACAAGAATCGGATATGAAAGAAAAAAAAAGGGCCACCGTCAAGATTTGAACTCATATCCCCTATCCTTAGGAGTCTGGCTAATATGTGCAGTGATTTATCGATTAAGTTACAAAAGCCAATGAGCGGGCATCATTCAAACGTAGTCTGTAACTACATTCCATTGACATATTGTTTGTTTACTTCCAGTAGTTGTTGACGTGACTCTCTGAACATGTTCACTAAATCCATCCTTTCAATACCATGAACATATTTCGGACAGCAACTGCAAAATTATTGCCATAGGGGTACAAGCTAAGGTGTAGGATGAAATTCTCTCCTATTTACCAAAGTTGGTAAAACAGTGTGGTATTTTGGGCAAAGTGTGATTCAGTGAAAACCCATGTAAATTTTAGGTCTAATCAAGCTTCTGCTACTCCATACGACCAGCCTTGGAGTGTGTTGAAATTTTAATTTTTTGAATGATTGTCAGAGTGTCACGCTTATGTATATATGTATTTTAGTTTTGGATAGATACTCATATAAAGCAACTTATCCTCCTCATATATTTATAGAACTAAGAGTTTGATAAAATATAACTTGAAATTTTAACATACAAAATTGATAATAATGATAATTAAAGTTTGTTTTTTCGGAGTCCATCGCATATTACGTAAAAGTCTGCAGCGAATCACTGCTGACACACGTGTTCTAGGCCGCCATTACTGTCTTCAATAAATTATTAGAGCATTACACATCCCTCTACGTAACTAAGTTATAACTAAAAAATCACGTATGCCTTCATCATATCTCCGAAAAATCGCAATGTATTTTGATAAAATTTTGCGGAAGAATTGACCATGACCTACCAAATAATCTAGTATTTTTTGTTTTATGTAGGTTCCAGGGATCAGTTTTGATAGAGATATTTTGTATTATCTTACAGGAGAATCGGTTGAACTGAAACAGTTAATAAAGAGCCAAATTTGAATTTCAAGTGAAGTAATTCAATATTAGTATATTCCATTTTATCTCCTCCGTCATCTATCCCCTTTTCTTTTTTCATTCATTTTGACTGACTGTGCAGCGATTGGAGAGGTACATGTTCTTTGCTTTATTGTTTTTTGGAGGTTTTTTTTAAGTTCTTCAATTTTTTTGCAGATTTCTCGCTCAGGTCCACATTGAAATTCGTGCAGACAAAATATTCAATTTTTAATGAAACTATCTTTCAGTAATTAGACACGTTCGAAGAAGAAATCGCTCTTTTTTATCGACGCCGTTCCTGAGTCAAAGGCCTGGTGTCAAAGAGCCAACACCTCCTACCTATAACTCACACGTAAACAATCTTTTTCTGGGTGAGGGGGTAAATAGTAACGCCATGGAAACTATACAGACAAGGTAGAGATTCAACGATGCACACGCATATTTAAAAAAAAGCAAAGATAGGTCAAGTTAGTCACTGAATAAAAACTGTCATGTGACCAATAAATATAGGCAGCATTCTGTGTTGGGGTGATCAATCAAAATTTAGATAAGGGGGAGTGATCAATGAATAAATTACTACTCTCATATTTTGTTAGACTCATCGCTACCAGACACAAATAATGGATCAACTTAGCAGAAACTTACATTGTAAATTGAACCCTCCTCTAAAAACCTATTTTGGGCGGAATATGATAGAAAACGAAAAAAACGGGATTTTTCCAAATATAAAGTACATTTTTGAATTTTTAGCCCCCTTACTCCTTTGGCAAGGCCTATACGTACATTGGTAATCCGACAGACAGACAGAAAGACAGGCAGACCAGCTTAAACACTGAAAGAAACCTATGTTGACAGTTTTTGTTGCCAGTTTCTATGAATATTGACGTTGTGATAATTACTGTCTGAGATGGGGAATTATCGAACCAAACTCGAAAAGTATTAATGAATTACTACCTACTTGAGTTCAGTTTTTATCATGATCATCATCATCATTATCATCATTGTGATCAAACTCCTTCTGGTGTCCCCAAGATTATCTAGACCTCTCTATCACGGGCATCGCAGAGCCAATACTGTCTTAACTTGTCTAGTTTGTCACGCCATCTTGAATTCTGTTGGCCATAGTTTTGCATATCGGTGGAATCTCATGATATGAATCGTGATATGTGTGGAAATCTTGCTACATAACCAGCCTATTGTCATCAATTTTCTGATGGATTTATTTATATCTCTGATTTTTTTTCTTCAATATACTGAGCTATCTTGTGATCTACCCCAGTGTTGTTGAACATGAATCTCCCCTGTGCACGTTCCATCGTTCTCTGTTTGAGAGTCAGTCTCTTGATTAGCCTCCATGTATTAGCTCCATAGGGGACTATCGAGAAGATGTATTTGTTGTATACTCTTCTGTTAAGGACAAATGGGATTTGCTTTTTTTTTATCTTGCTCTACCAAAAGCTTGTCATCCTTGAGTGATTTTTTGCTTGATTTCTTCTCTTGAAAAATCCACAGAGAATCGTTGTCCTAGGTAGATGGTGAGGTTTATCTTCTCCAGTTTCGCACTTTCAATTTTGATCATGGTATCTTTGTTCTCAACTTGTTTGTTGTAAATGACATTTGTTCCACTGAAGTTCATGTGATCACAAACTTTCTTGCTTCTTTCATTGAGCTCGTCAAGCATCATTTGAATATCATGGAGGTTCTCAGCAGAAAATCTGAGGTTAATTAAGTATTTGCCGTCTAGCCCTAAAATGGATTTAATCACGATATTTTTTTTTTTCAATAATTTTAAGAGTGGTCATTAACGTGCAAAAATGTTTTGTCCATTTTATACTTCGGAGAAAAAGACCAGAAAAAAGATGCCCTCTTTCTTCACAGGCATTACATATTGCACCTGATAAGGTAGTAGAGTTGATCGGCTGAAATATGAACAACATAGTTCAATTGTCCTGATAACTTCGAATGCTTTAATTAGTACATATTCTTTAATAAAATAAAATTGTTTTGTCTCCCTTCACACAACAACTATGATTTGAGTTGTTAAACATCAAGATTGTGTGAGATATCTAGTATAGAACAGATACTGCACTTTAATCATAACCAAAATACCAATAGACCCCATGCTATGGTAGTAAATATTCATTGCAACGATGTTACATGAAGGATAGCAACACCAGATCGAACTCGTATCCAAAATATCTCTACGAATTCTTCACTAATCTCTCTGCATGCAATCAGTTTTATTCAATGAGCTTGACCGTGAAGGATCAATAAATTGTAAGTTAGTTCAGCAATGACTCTATTGGTACAAATGTCTATCGCCAAGTTTCAAGTAAACTCAAAAAAAATCTTTCTGCCATTGCCTCATTTTTAAAAAGAAACTTAAGATTCATTTCTTGGCATAAAATCAAAATTTTTGCTGGTGTATACTTACTTGTTGCTTGTAAATTTTGGTAGGTTTTGATGAAAATTAAACCAGCATTAGCAGTTCCATACCTACGCAACATTTACAACCCAAACTATGTGTCCAATGCATTTGATGTTGTACATTGTCGATTCTGACAGCGAGGTGAGAAATTGTACTTATTCACGAAAATAGCTAGTACAAGGTAGAGTCTTGTATTTTCCGAGACTAAAATTGACAGATACAAATCGAATTCAAAAATAATGATAAAACGTTACAACATTATAGTATATAATACGATGATTTTAATGGACAGTAACGACACATTTAACAGACATAATCGTGATATTATCGTTCGTTAAATAGACTTTAACAACGAATTCCTTAATCGTTCATCGTCAGTTCCAATATTCATACAAAGATTTTTTTTTTTAATTCTAAGTCCATCACGAGCTTCGAGTTGATTTCTTATTGCTTTACACTAGTGCATACAAGCCACAAGAATGACCTCAGGATTCAAATAATTTTTAATTGTACTCTACTGGACAAATGTCAAAATCATTATGTTCCTCTGCATCGTTTTGTTTGTTGGTTTGTTTTTCCAATGTTGGGAAATCGGAATTTTTAAGTATTTTCAAAGGAAAATCAATGTGTAAGGATGACTACACTGTATTCAGCATTCAATAATTATCTTTTTCGACAAATGTTACAGTAAGAAAATAGAACTGATCACGTGAGAAAATATATTGGTAGATCCGACACGGTTATTGAAATTCAACGCATGATCTGTTTCAGCTAACCTTGCCCTTTTTACAATGTATATTTCCTCGAGGAATGCGCTAATACCTATTTATCCTCTCGTCAAATTGTGTGCCTCATGAGTCAAGTTCACGCTTGAAAGCAGCTAATTAAGCCGTATTCAGAATAAGTTTCGCTTTCTTTTTTCCTTTTTTTTCGGTGTTCATTTTGGTTCCAGATTTTGCAGAACGAATTCGATACATTCACTAAAAACAAGACAACAATCCAACGGATTCTTCACATCTGAACTTAACCCATCGATCAAGACAAAGAAATAACTGTGCAGTTCACTTCGAGCAATATTACCCTCAGGGTTGTTAAGGACAAGTGTTGGAAACACCGTCTCTTGTACGATCACCTTAGTGAAGCAACGACAAGCCGGCTCAGCACATAGATGGGCGACTGTCGGGGAATATCAGGTGCTGTAGGCAGCTGGGTATAGAGAACTTTCTGTTGCAATCTCGTGATCCTCCTGAGAAAAAGACCAGTCTCTACACCAAATGCCATAACGAATCCAAGAGAACCTTCCCCCCGGTTAAAACGACGTAAATCCGCCAAAAAATAGACCAATCTTCACACTAAGCACAACAGTGCAGGCATGAGACCCCATTTCCCTCTGATTTGCCTGGCTGCGAGCGACAAGAGATAAATGAATTAACTATTTTCCTTCTCTCATCGATGAAAAAACAATGGAAGAAGAAAGGAATGAAAAATGAATGAAATAGGGTCCAATTTGACAGATGACTGGGTAACCAAGAATTGAACTATTATCAAAAAGTTTCTAAAACTGCCTCTCTTACAGTTGTCCTCAGACTGATCAATACATTTTGAAGACTATATATATATATATATATATATCCGATTTTGCTTTGGGAGAGATATATACCTACGGATAATTCTAAAAAAAATTAAACTCACTCCGTCGATAACGTGTATAACTTGAGAATAACATTAACATATAAATTTTTATTCAGAAAATCTAATCTCTTCTTACAACCCTTGACCTTGATCCAATTGAAAAGGTCCTTAAAATGAATCAGTCGAAACGTTGTATCAATATCAGAGACGATAAGGGGCGATCAGATATTCCGAGCACAAATTAGTACACTGAAATCACTATTTGGCAAACCAAACACCGTTTCTAAAATCGTATCGGAAATTTCTTTGGGTACAGTTCCAGACGAGCCCGTAGAGGGATATGCAGTTGGAGAGGGACTGACAGTAAGAGAGAACTACATATCTAAACAGAAGTGCAAAAAGATTAGAGATAGTAACCTAATAAGATGTAGCTTCTCCCTTCGCCTGATTAACGACTGCTACGCGATATGGCAAGGAGCCTACAGGGTACTTAGATGTATCTCTCCAGGCATATTCCAAGGCTTTCCATAATAGAGTGGTGTTCTAGTTTTACATGATAATGTTCATTAGAGAAATAGCTAAGCAGGCGGATAGGTGGAAAAACAAGATATATATATATAGAGAGAGAGACAGACAGACAGACAGACATATAAGTAGATGTAAAACAAAATATAGAGATAGATGGGAAAAAAGGGTAGATTAATCGATGGATATATAGAAGGATGCAGTAAAGATTGGTACATACACAGATACATAGAATAACAAGATAGATGGATAGAGGGGGAGAGAAGGATAGACTGATACAAAAATAAGATATATATATATATATATATATATATATATATATATATATATATATATATATATTGATAGATAAATAGATAGATAGATAGATATGTATATAGAAAAACAAGGTATATACACAGATGGGCAGAAAAATCTATATATATAGATAGATATATAGATAGATGCAAAAACAAGATAGATAGATAGATAGATAGGACAACAAGATCGATAGATAAAATAGCCCTCGCAGTCAATAATTGAACAACTCTAGCGTCAAAATCTGAAGTCATGTGGAAAAATTATGTCACTGGAGTTTCCCATTGGAAACATCAAAAATATGGTTAAATAACGTACAGAAACATCTACATTCTGGTAACGATGGATGTTATGAGCAAACCGGTCTAAATAAGGTCCCACAAAGGCAGAAATGCTTCTTTTTTTTTTTAAAGAATCTAGCAAAAAACATATTTAGAACAGGTCTAGCGAACTAATTTTCAATAGACAAAACAGTATGACGAGGAGCGCTGAACCACACAGACATACTATTGCATAAACACAGAAAGACACATACATTCACACACACACCAACACACATACACAAATACTTTAAAAAAGATAGAACCCTTTGCCATCTTTATGGTTCATCATCATCATCATCATCATCATCATCATCAGTCTTCTAACGTCAATCGTTGGACATAAACCTTCCCCAGGATTTGCCACACTTCTCTATCATGGGCGTTGCAGAGCCTGTACTTTCTGAATTTGTCTAGCTTGTCTCTCCATCTAATATTCCGCCGGCCTCGGTTGCGCATGTGATCTCATGGGATCCAAGTTGTGAGTCGTGATATCCTTCGGTTGTCTGCCATTCTTGCAACATGGCCAGCCCACCGCCATTTGAGATTTTTAATGGATTCTATTATTTCTCTGACTCTTGTCTTTTCCTGGATGTACTGTGCTGTTTTGTGGTCTCTCCATGTGAGGCCCAGCATTATTCTTTCATGTGCACGTTGCATGGTTCTCAATTTACGGGTCTGTCTCTTTGTTAGGTTCCATGTTTCAGCTCCATAAGTGACTATTGGGAGGATGCATTGGTTATACACCCTTCTTTTTAGGATTAATGGGATCTTCTTATTTTTGAAGGTTGAGCTAGCTCTGCCAAAGGCTTGCCATCTAAGTGTGATTCTTCGCTTGATTTCTTCTTCTTTTGAGGGTCTCATGGAGTTATGTTGTCCTAGGTAATTGTAGTGGTCTACTTCTTCCAGTTGTGTGTCCTCGATTTTGATCTCAGTGTTTTTATCCCCGATGTGGTTGTTGCACATGATCTTAGTCTTGCGGAAGTTCATGTGTTGGCCAACTTTCTTGCTCTCTTCATTTAGTTCATCTATCATTAGTTGGAGGTCGTGTAGGTTCTCTGCGAAAAGGGCAATGTCGTCTGCAAATCTGAGGTTGGACAGATACTCGCCGTCTATTTTAATTCCATTACTCTCCCAGTCTAGTCTTCTGAAGATCATCTAGAGGCAGGCTGTGGAGAGTTCTTTATGGTTACTGTTGTTCAAATGATGATACCGGCGACAGATCTCTTGTGTCTGACGCTTTTTTTGATTTGTAATACCCTTTGCTCTTTTGTGATCTCTCCGAATGATCTTCAGCATAATCGTCTTCTATTAGCGTTGCATGATTCATAGTGAAGTTCCATATTTTAACTTCGTGGATGACAATCGGGAGAAAGCATTCCTTGTCATCATCATCATCATAATCAGCAGCAGCAGCAGCAAGCCTTTAACGTCCGTGATTGGACAGAAACTTTCCACAGGATTCGTCAAACTTCTCTATTGTGGAGGTCACAGAGCCAGTACTTTCTGAACTCACTAGTCTCACCATCATATTTCCTGGTGGCCACAGTTTTGCGAATGATCTCTGGAGATCTACCTTGTGAGATGTGATGTCTATCGGTTGCATGACAATAATACAACATTGCAAATGGAGTTATCTAATGGATTCTATGACACCTCTGAATCATATTTTCCTCTAACATTTTGTACTGTCCTGGATCTATCCATGTGATAATCAGCATACTTCTCTTCTATGTATGTTGCATGATCCTCAGAGGGTCTAATCTTATGATTACGTTCTATCTTTCAGCTCGATAGGTGACCATTGGGCTGAACCATTGATTGTAAACCCTTCTTTAATGCTAATGGGATTTCCTTGTTCCTAGAGGTTTAGCTTGATATGACCAGTTGAAGTTAATATTCGCTTAATATCTTCTAGTAAATCAATCTTTTTTGACATGCTTTTAAAGCATAATGATTGATTCTCAGTACTTGATTTGTGTCTGTGTTAACCCTTGACAGAGAATAATGTTAATCTTAAGACACAATTCACCGTTTTGACAAGTTCTTGCTCCCAAATGAGAGATTTTGCACAATATACATTGAACAAATGTCGCCACAGAAGATGACAAAAGGTTTTATAGGTTATTTTATGTGCTTGTGTTCCAGCTCTCCTAGCCATATCGTTTTGTCCATAAAGTCGAAGATTGGCATCAGTACTCCACTAGACCTCTTTTAATAATGATATTTTGGGAGAGCTCCTTTTTTTCATCTTTTCTTGATGTGTTTATTAACATGTAGGTTTCAAAGAATCTAGATGTTCTTGATTTTTCTTAATTTTTGCTATTTTCCCGCAGAAAACACCAGTGATCTCATAATGAAATCTATTCTGGCTAATTTCGTATGGTATTTTTTGGCATAACTACGGATTAAGGTTCTTATGGTTGTTCAATTATTGACGGCAAGTCTTTATTTCTCTTCCATATTAACTAATATGTTATTGTAGATAACGTCAAAAAAATGTAGCGTATATTTACGCACAATGAAAGTTTCTAACAATAATTAAGTTAGAACAATATGGACACAATTGCACTGGATGATAAACCCCCGAAAAACACCCCCGTGTTTGAGTCTAATGAGACACCGGATGGCCGCTTTCAGATTCATATTATCTTTTTAACTATACATACGTTTCATGAGTGAATTTGACGCATAGAAAACTATTTTCCGGTCCGATTAATCATGATGTTCAAGTAACAAAAATATTTTGGATGGTCGAGGATTGACATCGAGTCTCAACTTTACTTTGCACTGAGTTCCATTACATCATGCTCCACGGTCTGGCATTGGTTAAATCTAGATAATCTTTATCTAGATCTACGTGTTCGTGTTTGCGTCTGGATGTCAGAAATTGATATTTAAATGATTGATGTATATCTTGGTGGGTTTTTTTCTTCTTGATATACATTCATCATTCATTAAGCAATTTTGGACATCTGCACGCAATATAAAACAAGTAGACGTAGATGGAAGTATCAAAATTGACATCACTTATATCACTATATTAATAAGGAGGCAAAACAGGCAATTGTGCCGGACTTCCTCTATACAGAAATATAGTAATTAAAAGATTAGTTTCCTCGATAAGAAATAAACGAATAATCACTGAATTGGAGTATAGATTACGAAAATGAATGTGTCTTATCTAAAAATGTACTTGGAGGTTTCTCGATGTACATATAATTACTTTCGATGCATCTGTGTATACACACACACACACACACACACACACACATATATATATATATATATATATATAACTCATTTAACGTTTTTTATGTATTCATAAGTTGTCAATTGCAATTACGTACAATAAGCGGACTCCGATGTGTAAATGTTGTTATTTACCATGTACTTCAAATTCAATGTAATAGGGGTCAAACCACCCTGAAGTACTTCGATTCTCATGAGGTCTACATCAGGCCTAGGCAACATTGCAAGATACAGACACTCACTCACCGGTGTCAATACCGTAGTATTGTATTTAACATCCGATCACCCCACCCGTACGATCTATCTCAAGCGATTTTCTTTTGTTCAGATGCTGTTGAATCATGTTGGTGTTTATCACCCCCCCACCCCGCTTATTCTACCCTTAATCTCACTTTCAGGTTATGCCTCGCCACTTGAGCTATAGTGCAGACAGTAATTTAGTGATTGGCCGTTTATTTTGATTTTTGTGTATGAGGCAACTAGCACGCCTAAGGTGCCCCAGTCCCTCAAGGTGTTAATCCAGTCCTGGCAATAGTGCAAAAAAAAACCTTTTAGCCTTCAGAGTTATGTTTCGCCACGTGAACTATACCATCAGGAGAGTTATTTTCAAAATTTGATGTCACGTCCAATAAAACTGATGGGTTGAATAGGAAATGAGTAAGTTAATCAAGATGAGGGAGATTGCAATAATGACAGATGATGACCAAAAAGAAAAAAAAGTTGGATTGAAAACAAATTTGCGTGCGTAGGTCAATTGATCAACTTTGATTGGATATGTCAAGTGAAATCACAACAAGGACCTCAAAAGAATTATTTGAAAGAAACGATTGCGTGTGAGAGACTGAGAGGTCAAATTCTTGAAGGGATCAAAGATTGGAGAAGGAAAGAAGAGCTAAGGACGGAATCATGAAAAAGAATTATGAATTGAATAGATACATATTCAAGTACATAGATGAAAAGCGCCATTACCGGACGGATATCAATAACCGTCCATAGAGATCTTGTTCGTCACTCAATAGAAACCGTCATTAAATCAACATTTTTTGCAGCCTGCAATGATAGGGGCGTTCAATACTGAAACTTGAAAAAGGAGTTATTAAAAAATAAATTACTTTTCTTGTGTTTTGTTGGACAGTGATTGCTAAAAACTGTCAGAATTTTCAAGGCAAAAAAAAATACTCAAGTGCTTAAAATTCTGAATTTAAAAAAAACAAAAACAATCGTTGACACTGGAAGACACTTGGAGAAGGATCAATCAAGCATTAACCAACATTGTGAATCGAACCCTAAACTAAAAACCTATTTGAGGTCAGTTCAAAAACAAAAAAAAAGTTTTTTTGAGACAAAATATATTTTCAGTCCTTTAACTCTATTAAAGTGTTATGTGCATGCGATTCATTGTCAACCAGACAGACAAGTATGAATACTAGAGAAACCTATCTTAACAATTTTTGTTGACGGATTGATGGTTTCCAAAAGGCCTCTTTCTCTCCTCCCAAAATCCTTCATTGTCCCCCTTTTTTCTCCCCATCGATAGTTAGGTAGTTGCTTAGCTCACTTTTGTCAGGCACAGGGCCAATCCTGAAAAATGATGACTCTCCTGCGTCCAAATTTCAAGTGGATTGGTTAGGTATACCAGCCTTTGGACTGAGTATTCAAAATTATTCTCCTCACCTAGACTCGAACGACAACCTTCAGTGCCTGTCAGAAATATGTATTTATGAGAAAACAAAAGATAATCGGAATCCATGAATAAAATGATGACTTATTATTATAAGACGATCCCATTTATTTTCAGAAGAAGAGTCTTCAACCAATTCCTCGTCCTGATTGTCACCTACGAAGCTGGAACATGGAACCAAACTAAAAAGACAAAATAGTACTCGACAACTTTCCGTAATTCCGAGGACTATATTCTACGAGAGATCATAAATTCCCACGGGGATACAAATGGTATATCTTGAATATATCTTGATGGCAACCTTGTTTAACAATAGACATTTTACCCGCCATTTCTACTGTATTGATCAACTAGATATCAGGTAATGCATTTAACCTTCAGTACATTAGAAGAAAAACAGATTCAGAGATATCATAAAATCCAGTTGTGGTTGGCACAAAATAGAATGGCTTGACGAACTAACTAAGTACAGAAAGTATTAGCTCCACAACACCAATAATAGAGGAGACTGGTGGATCTTGGCGAAGGTATAAATTCAACAACGGACACATATACGCTGCTGCTGATGGTATATATAAAACGTAGAAAATGGTATCAATGATACCAAGGAGTGACATAAATAAAGGTAAAAATAACTGGAAATTCAAGGAGATAAGATTATGGTCAGGAACAGACCGATAGATCGTAGGAATATGGATAACAGGATATATGTGAACGTACTAGGACAGAAGCACAGAGGATAACACGAACGATTTGCTATTATATATTATACATTCAAACGGCAATATATATATATATATATATATATATATATATATATATATATATATATATATATATATATGAGAGGGAGAGGCCCACGATAGGGAAGTCTAGCGAATCTTAGGGAAGATCTATATCCAACAAAAGATACTGAAAGGCTGGTGGCAATATATATATACATACAAATATATATATATGTATATATGTTATAAAGTGTTCAAGAAAAAATGAATATTATCAAAAACTAAAGAGATCTTATACGATGCTTCAACATGCAAAGATATTGATACGAACCCATTTATCTTTATGTATGCAAATATAAGTACATATACTCAATGATTGAATAATTTCTGTTCCGTACGAAAGAAAGTTAAACTGGAGGCATTAATTTCTGATGTTATTTTTTGCACTTTCCTCAATTCATTCTCGACGAAATTCCTGCCTGGGTTTTTATTCCCTTCTACATTCGTATTTCCGCAGTTTTTTCTCTCACTATCGATAGATGGATCTGAACACACCAGTAAAAGTGCTTAGAAAATTAGGATGATTGGTACCTACGATTACATCTTCAGGCAATATATATATATATATATACATATATATATATATATATATATATATATATATATATATATATATATATATATATATATATATATATATATATATATATATATATATATATGTATATATATATTCGAGATATTACTATATAAAATTATTATATATCCAAGATATCATTCAATAATATACATGTATTTACATCTACGTACATAAATATATATATACATATATTTTTAACTATATCTTCAAGAATACATATATATATATATATAATATATATATATATATATATATATATATATATATATATATATATATATATATGTTTAAGAAATATATATTTGGAACTGTCAACAAAAACTGTCAATAAAGGTCCCTTCAGCTTTTAAGTAGGTCTGGTTAGCCATTTATATATTTATGTATGTATCAAACATACTAGCCGTATCAATGCAGTTTAAAGGCTATAAATCTGAGCATTTCCTGGAAAAAAGATTTCTCTCATGGGTTTTTAGTACTTTGGTTCAATTTACAATGCAATTTCATATTAAACCGGTCTTTGTGTTCGTCTCCGGCAGTGTTTACGCTTGTTTTCTGAACATACTGACTTTATAACTGATTAAAAAAATTGATAGGAGTAACTTATTCATTGACCACTTTTTTTTTCAATATATTTTCAATTGATCACCCCAAACACAGCATGCAACAAAAATATGTTGGTCACAGAATGGTTTCTATCAAGTGACTAACCGGACCTATGTATCTATCCCCCTTGTATTATTCGAACATATTCCTGTGTTTATATTCCTGTTCGTTCGTAGTTTCTCTCCTGCTTTTTTTTTTAAATCTCTTGCTATCCGCAGCGTTAATCAAAACGCGCTAAAATTCGTTTCCGAGAAAGAAAAAAAAAGCGAAAGTGCAAGACACTATTTTTTTGCGGTTATTCAGTGCAAATTGGTGAAAGGGAAAGAAAGAAAGGAGAACCCTGAAAAGATGGGTAAATGAAGAAGAACGGAAGTTAGCAGACACTGAATAATACCTCAAAAATTGTACGTCGACGACCAAAAAGGAAAAATGAAACAGGTCTGCTAAAGTCATTTGACAGAGACCGTCGCGTGACCATTGTCTTTTGGCAGCAGGCTGCGTTTGAAGGTCGGTCAATTAAGGAAAGAATTAGGAAGAAGGGGTGCTCAATGAATTGGTTGATTCTCTCACCTTCTGTTGGGCAATCATCGTAGAGAAAATCTGATTTTTAAAAGCAATCGACTAAACGATCAATCAAGCGTAAACTCACATTGTAAATCGAATCCCACGATCAAAACCATCTCTATATGCATAATAAGGACCATATGTTCAAGTTAGAAGCACTTAATCTCTGTTGGTGTGACCTACTCACGCGACACATACACACACAAATAGCCAGTCAAACAGCCAGACCCCCTTAGAAAACTTGAGAAACCAATGTTGACTGTTTTGATGACAGTTTTAGTGGACAGTTTCTGAGAGGAAATTGAATGTGTGTTTGATGTGAACGTCTCTAAGCTGTTACTTTCGCTACCTACAAATTACCTACTTCGCTGAACAATTTGATATACCTTCATATGATATTGAGAGTCTATTGAAAAGTTGGAAATATACCTCAATGAAATGCCATACATTACCATTCGGCTAGAGATGAATAGAATCATTGGCGTCTACAGCCACTTTTCCAGAGAGACGGGACAACCGAATATATTCCGAAGCGCAGGGTGGGGTGCAAAGCATATATTCTACGTGAGATCATATATTTTCACGGGGGTACAAATGGTTATACCTTGAATATATCTTGATGGCAACCCTGTTAAACGATAGACATTTCACCCGCTATTTGTAGTGTAACAATCAACTGAGTTATCTAGATATCAGATGATGCATTTAACCTTCAGCGGAGACGCATGACCTTGACTTAACTTTCATACTGGAGTGAGTCCAAGCAAATGATAATGCTGTGTTTTTTTTATATATCGAAATATTAATTTGGTATTGCATGCAACAATTAAATTGCGCCATAATTACCTATTGGCTAAAAGTCACCAAATTTTACCCCTGGCGGCTCCGAGGAGAAGGCTTGATCTGGAATGGGTAAGGTTCTTGTTTAGCCTCACTTAACCCCAGCAGTTCTTCATGGAAGAAATGCTGGAATTTCATAACAAAAAAGTAGATGTGTGCTGTAATTTTAAAATTGGTCCAACGATTGAAAAGAAAAGAATAAATTTTCAATAGTTTGAACAACTGTTGCAATCATAAAAAAGACTCCTCAAAATAACAAAAGGTTGTCGAGTACTATTTTACTTTTGAACTAAAACTATGCAAAAAATAATCATCAATATAAAGCCTCAGACATACTATCCCCGTTACAGTGCAGTTAAATATAACATGATTCTAATTTTAAAGCAGTTGATTGTTGGACCCAAACTTCCTACCTATCCGCCCAGAAAATTGCAAATAGAAATAACAGAACTTCATCAAAAAACTTTTTCCATCGATTTACATCAATTGAATGTAAGCAGACGATGTGTATACATAATTTCTTTGAATTTGTGATGGAAACCAATGAACTTGTAATTGACTTTTCATAACACTGTGCAACGATATTCATTTTTTCTTCGTTCCTTGGTGAAACGTGTTTGTTTTAATTGATTTTGTCTTGACATAGAGCACGTGAATCATTCCCTCGAAACATTGTTCCTGTAATTTGAATTCTATTAATTTTTCATTTTACAACGGGTAAATTTACTGATTTGTAATAACATAAGTGAGGGATAAGCAGAAGCGTTTTGTAAACTTTTTACACCCAAGATATCAAAAATTGGTCTTCACTATCCAGAAACAAACATAGCATTGCTTGGTGTTTTCTCCAGTTTATATAAGTACCGTATCATGAAAATAAATTCAGATAGCTTTTCATGCAGAGTGTATACTTCAAAAACTGGAATCTTAACCTTTACAGGAATAAACGCAGCTGACATGTATTCAAAATACCATTGCCTTTCTTGGTGTGTGAATGTTTGACAAAGACAGATGGTGTCCGGGTTTTGCCCGATGGGAGGATGTGTACAGTGGTGAGTTTTAACGCAGACATGGTGCTCAACCATGAGACTTTAGGAATGAATAACATGATAAGAAGAAAAAAAAACAGAAACACTTATAACCTCGCTCAAACTCAAGGCATTGGAGGAAAATCAAATCCAGTCAGGTAAAAGGTTAAAAAAAAGGTCAGTATTCCAGTGATCGAAACTTTGGAGTAAGATGAATTATATAAATGAATATTATATAGAGCAGCAAAAAAGTTATCCACCATTTTGAACTTCTATGTTCTGTACTGAAAAATGATCAATCAGGGATTAAATTTCCTTACAAAGGAAGAAAAAAAGTGAAAGAGTTTTAATGAAGAATGAAGGAATCTTCCCTTTATAACCAACGCATGCTTCCAATAGTCACCAATGGAGCTGGAACAGGGAACGTAGCCAAAGTTATATCCTTAAAAAGAATCATGCTTAACATCATATGGAGAGATTACGAGACAGTGGACTATATTAAGGGGTCAGAAATATCGTGGAAAGAAAGAATAGAAAACTGAAATAGCAAAAGAATGGTCATGTTGTAAGAATGTCGGACATGCTGGACGTCAAAGCTCACAACGGGGATCCCCATTGACCATATACAAAACTGTGGCCAACAAACAATAAGATAACGTTATGAACTCTTTGCTATGTGGCGCCAATGACGGAGAGGTTTTCGAATATTCGGTAACGTCTATCTCCAACGACGGACGTTCAATGCCTGCTGCTGCTGCTGATAATGATGATGAGGATGATGATGATGATGAATCGTGGTATATAGCATCCTGCAGATGCCTTCCAACTTCGGAAATTAATTCCACATAGATGAGAAGTAAGTGGCAGCCAAGTTTGCCAGATCTGACAGCTCTCGATTTTTTTTCCATTGGGCTAAACTCTAGGAAAAGTTTTACGTAGAGAAGCCTCCAAACACTCTGGGAATTGGTAAATAGTATTCGACAAGAAATAGAGCATTGGAGCCAGACGCCTGACGAGCCACCATGGAAAATTGCCAAGAAAAAGGATTCTGCTCTGCAAAACTGAAAATGTGAAGCATTTTTGGGACGATATATTCTAGAGTGAATTCAGAGTATTTTCCAATGTCCACAATGAAAAAATAGAACAGATTTGTGTAGAAAATTTATTCAACTTTCATTTAAATAAGTTATTCAAGTTTCAAATTACTTTTTGGACACCCCTTACTTTTATTATATCAACAAGAGTAGCACAGGAATTACACTAACGGCTTTCGGAAAGGCATGAAACCGTATATCTGAATTCCATCCAATTGATTGAAAAAAGAAATTTGTATTAAATTTGCTAACTTGGTTAACAGATCAGAAAATGGAGGTGCAAGTGAGTACAAGTGAGAGCATTAGCAGGCCACTCTCCAAATCACTATCTCATCTGCTGAGTAAAAATCCCTTATTTGTTTGTCAAACGTGATATGGGTCAGTTATACAATTTTGATTTCTGGGTTCTCATATATATATATATATACATATATATATATATATATATATATATATATATATATATAATACAAATCAGGAATGCAATGTAACCTATCATAATATAATGTAATGCAACATCTGATTCGAGATGGATTCATATCATAGAATACTCGATATATTAAACTAAGAATTTTAATTTGGTTTGAATTAAAACTAAAAATATAGCAGAATGGGGATTCACTACACGAACACGTTTCCGTTTCTGTCCTGTCTGGGCTTTTTCAGGCAAATGATTACAACTAGTACCACAAGCCCTCTCTATAGAACATCCATGTTAATGAACATCTAATAATCTTCAACTAGTATGACTTTTCCCTACTTTTCATTTACTTACTGCATTTATTGAACCCTTCCTATCGAATAATTGTACCTTTTTACGGATGCATAATTAAGAAATACAAGAATATATACCCAATGAATGTTCTCATTTTGTTCTCACTGCACTCATCAGTGACTAGCAATATGTTTTTTCTTAAATCTTTATAATTCTCATACACACACACACACACACACACACACATATATATATATATATATATATATATATATATATATATATATATATATATATATATGTATATATATATATATATATATATATATAGCCATATCTACGGTGCTCAGTATTAAGCATTATGATGAGACATCTTCGACGGACAAAAACTTTTTTTGTTTCTTAATTTCTGTATTCATACGAATCGAAAAATGCATTATGAACCATATATATATATGTTTACTAATTTGCCCTTTCAGAGAGATTTTGACAGGTATGAAACGGTATGTATACATGCGTACGTATTGCTAATAAGATATTTTGTGTAAATATATAGGGTATATATATATTTGTTAAATATGTAGAAGAAGATTGGGTCCCCCTTTTCCGTATTCATATCAGCTCAATGGTCACTCCTTGTCTCTGGTCAAATTCCTCGCACATAACGTGCACAATGGACTGCCTTTGGCCACAGACTGGTGCTTTGTGGAACCTTGTATATTTTTGTGCGAAGAAAGAGATGGCCATTGGTACTAACCTTCTGAATTCAATAGAACTCCCAATAAAGGTACGGTTCGTGCCACTGGCAAATCTTGGGAAACAGACGTAACAGGTGTCAGAATTACACGTCAGTGTAGACAGCATTGTGTTCTCGGTTACTAACACAAATAAAAATACTACGTCAGCTCGTTCGCAAGTTCAGGCATTTACTTGACCATTAGGAAAAAGTGAAGGTCTGATTAGTCACTCTGTAGAAACTGACATGTTGGTCAAGTATTTTGGTAGCATGCAGTGTTTCGGCTGATCAATTTAAAAAAAATGCTTAATGAATGAGTTGATCCACTTGTATTTTGTAGGCCAGTGATCAGTGAATAGAAAAGTCCGAATCAAAATTTTTTTAAGGCGTGAACGATGCCGGACACTAATCATTCCCATTGCTTCGTGATGTTTCCTGTTGCTCGTCACATATTGCAATGACCTACGAAAAAAAGTCAATTCAGCTATTCCAGCGAATCACAGAATGCAACTGCTGAAGTACCAAGACCTTGCTCGAGAGCTGGAAAGAAGTACGTATCGGAATCGTCGTATTGGGAGCCAAGAATGATCCAAAATATCGTAGCGAAATAATTTCAAGAATAAAAGAAAAAAATGAAACAATTCAAATCCTGCCGCTGTTAAAGTTGATGGCACCCCTAACTTCTCTCCTCTTCTCACCCTCTCTCTCTACATACATATATACATATATAAGTTGCGTAATTCTGCATATTTATTACACGTCTCTCGCATAAATATTGCTCTCTGCTAGCGTTATGAACGTATATATTTTCATATTACCAAGTTTATACTTTTATACTGTTAAGATATTGACCACTTAAAAAGCACAATTCTTCATGATTGATATGATATTACAAATTAAATTCTATTAATGTCCCACTTGTTATACAGGCGATATCTACAAAATAAATAAAAACGGCAGACGCCGTAAGCTGAGTATATCCATGTTCCGGGCAATAATCAAATTTCGCGAATAAAAATCTCCAATTTTATGAAAATATTAGTTCTTAATTCGAATTTTATCTAAGCTAATTTGACTTGAGATTCCAATTCAAAACTGATACATACGTATCTGGACTTTTTCACGCTGACACCGTGTATTTATTCTTCGTCTGTCTCCCCGTCTTAATAAATATACATCTATATTTTCCAATATATAACTGTATGCAATGTCTGTCACGAATGTACCAAGATATTTTGTATAACTCAAGAACCGGTTGCTCTGATTAGGTATAACTTGGCAGCCAATCAAGGGAGACTTTATTGTGCATTTATTGATGTGCTTTCTCTCTCTCTCTCTCTCTCTCTCTCTCTCTCTCTCTCTCTCTCTCTTTCTCTCTCTCTCTCTTTCTCTCTCTCTCTCTCTCTCTCTCTCTCTCTCTCTCTCTCTCTCTCGTGAAGTTACTCACTCGCTGGTGAAGAGCCATTCAAGTGAGCTTATGTACTTAACATTTCATTCACAATTACCGAGTGAGTTATTCTTCACATCTTATGCAGTGTTTTGTTGGAAAATAATGCATCATCCTGGTTTATCAGTCCACCTCCCACAATCTAAATTCGCCTCCCTATGACCTTTTGCTTTTCCCCAAAGAGATTTCTGATTGTGAGCGAAATTTAAGGAGACGAGACAATGCAGCTGATGACGATCCTGGGAGAAAGAATTGCAGAGTTTTGAAAAGTGGGAAGTATGTTTGAATACAGGTATGAAATCTTAAGGGAAGTACTTTGGAATGGACCAAGACATAGTAAACTTAGTAAGAAGATTCTGAGGTAGATGTCGCGGTCTACTCTCTCTCTCTCTCTCTCTCTCTCTCTCTCTCTCTCTCTCTCTCTCTCTATCTATCTATCTATCTCTCTCTCTCTCTCTCTCTGCGTTTTCGATTTTACTAGTCTTAAAAAGACAGGGTATACAGCTTATCTCTCAATTGTTACCTAAGTGGCTTAACCCGTGGGATGGATATCATTAGCTCTACCCAACCCGAGAAAATGTATCCCGTTTCAGTTGGCCATATTTGATGATAAGTTGTTTTTTTCTCTTCTCAGTGGATTTGTTGTGATGTCCATGATAGAAAGGTCTGACGTATTTTCGGAAGGTCTATGTCTAACTAAACATTAAAAGACTGCAGCTGATTATGGTGACCCTCTAAATGTGTCTATGTGGTGCTATTAAACAGAAGTGGCCTTGCAGCACATTGGGATTTTGGGAAAAGATAATACCAAATATCGATGAAAATTTATGAAACATTAACAAAATATCAATTAGATATATAAATAGATAGATAGATAGATAGATAGATGAAGAGACCAAGCATGAAAATAGACTAAAAGTGAGACAGGGACAGAGACACAAATATGAATATACGCTTATGATAAATAGATATGAACAAACCATTTATATAGAAACTAATTTAACAGGGTTAAAAATGAAAAAATATATGAAATATATAGATATACAATTTTGTAAATGTAAATAACCGTGAAATTCCAGGAGAACAGTGTTTGGTCGCCCACAAACAGATTTTTTTAAATTTTGTGTTCGTATTACTTTTCACTATTACGTCATTAGAAACGAAAATTCTATTCTACTACGTCCGTTACATCCTACAGCGTGAAACTACTACTAATTATACACGTGGTTGGATGGACGTTCCGACGGTTATGTTGGTTTTAGAATGTTCTGTATGTCCAAGTACTTACGAGCAGTTGTGATGTTTAGAAAGAAGCGGTGTATATTATTACCAATGGTAGTGTTGGCAACGGTTTGCTAGCCTTGAAAATCCGCAATCAGATCCTGGCTTTCGTAAAGGGTCGAAAGCAGAACGCACAAGAAGGCATCGGGAAAAATATGAAAGATAAAAGAGATAGCAATGCGAACATAAATATAATAACAGAAACGTTCTTCTTTCGAGCCCTGTCATTGGGTACAACTGCAGTTGCCCTGTTTGCGCTCCATATATCACATCACTTCTCAATTCGACAAATTTCGATATTTGAAATGAAACTTAGGGGTCGACAAGTACCTGACATTGTGTGACTCACTTCAACTCCACTTATTCTACTCATATCAAGGGGTAGATATTGATTCATGCCTTTCCCGAGAGCATCAGTGCAAAGTGAACGCAAACTGCTTAGAACAGAGATCGAACTCGGTTTTGCAGAGTCTATCCTACGTACTCTTAACAACAAGGCCATCATGAACCAACACAGGCTGACATAATAATAATAATAATAATAAAGAAGATGAATACTACTAATAATGATAATGATAATGATGATAATGAAGAAGGAATGATAATCATTAAAGAAAGAAATGATACATATAATAAAGAAAGAAGGATTATTATAATAGTATTCGAAGAAAAGGATGATAACGATAAAGAGTAATAACAATAGCCATAAAGAAAGAATAATCATGATAATAATAAAAAGAGAATGATAAAACAACAATATTCAGAGAATGATAATTATGATAATGATGCTAAAGCAAGAATGATGGTAATAATGATGATAATATTAATGAACAATAGTAATGATGGAGAAAGAATTATACTATAATGATAATAAAACGGTAAGTATAATGATAATAATAATAACGATGATGTTGAAATAATAAAAATTATAATAATAATCTTAAAGAAATAATAATGATAATGATAATAATAAAGAAAATATAATAATGAAGAAGGAATAATAATAATAATAATAATAATAATAATAATAATAATAATAAAGAGAATATACATGTCAATGGATAGAAGGGGGCTACTACCAGAAGAACAGAAAGGGTGTAGGATAGGAACCAAAGGGGCAAACGATTTACTCTACATAGACCAGATGATCTTAAAAGAAGTAAGGAAAAGGAGAAAGAATATCGCAATGGGATGGATAGATTACAAAAAGGCATACGATATGATTCCACTTAGCTGGATACTCGAATGCCTTAGAATGTTCAAAATTAGCGAACCGGTGGTTAAATTTATTGGTAATTCAATGAAAGACTGGAAAGTAGATTTGACAGCCGCAGGGGACAAACTAGCCGAGGTAGGGATAAAAAGGGGAATCTTCCAAGGAGACTCGTTGTCCCCACTATTATTTGTTCTAACAATGATACCGCTTAACAGAATCCTGAGAAACAGCAAAGGATACCACTTCTCTAAAACAAAAGGAAAGGTCAACCACTTAATGTACATGGACGATATTAAATTGTTTGCAAAAAACAGGGGAGAGCTTGAGACTCTGTTCAACGAAGTAAGGGAATATAGTGAGGACATAGGAATGGAGTTTGGGATAGAAAAATGCGCAATCATGGTGATGCATAAAGGAAGGCTTTCAATGACTGAGGGAATTGAACTTCCGGACAACAACAAGATTAGGGCATTAACTGCACAAGACCGATACAAGTACCTAGGTGTCCTTGAATGTGACACGATAAAACGGGAAGAGATGAAGGAGAAAATTAAGAGAGAATACCTCAGAAGGATAAGGAAAATATTAGAAACCAAATTAAATAGCAGAAATCTAATAAAAGGAATGAACACCTGGGCTGTGTCAGTAGTTAGGTATACAGGACCATTCCTAGGATGGACAAAGGAAGAGCTCCAATCAATGGATAGGCGAACAAGGAAACTTATGACGATGCATAAAGCATTACATCCTAGGGATGATACAGATAGGCTATACGTTAAGAGAAAAGAAGGTGGTAGGGGGCTCATCAGCATAGAAGATTGTGTCCAGAGAGCTAAAGTAGTCCTAGATAGATATGTGCAAACAAATAGTGAAGAAATCATAAAGAGCGCGAGGGATAGTGCGACAAACAATAAAGTAGAAAACAATGGAACAGTACAGCAAACTAGAAAAGAAAAGTGGGAAGGGAAAAAATTGTACGGCGAGTTTAAAAGACAGATAAAAGATATAGCAGACGAGAAATCATGGACGTGGTTACGAAAGGGAAACCTTAAGAGAGAAACAGAATCGCTCATCATGGCAGCCCAAAACAAAAGCATAAGGACAAACTACATAAAAGCAAAAATCGATAGAACACAGACAAACAGCAAATGCCGCATGTGCGGTGAAAGAGATGAGACAGTAAACCACATAACTAGTGAATGTAGTCAGCTCGCCCAGAAGGAGTATAAGCATAGACACGATAGAGTAGCAACGATGATACACTGGGAACTAAGTAAACAAATGGGATTCAACCATGGGGAAAAGTGGTATCAGCACAAGCCAGAGGCAGTTTTGGAGAATGACAACCACAAACTACTGTGGGACTTTGACATCCAAACTGACCACCTCATCCAGGCAAGAAGGCCGGACTTAGTAATAGTAGACAAAAAAAGGAGGGCCTGCCAAATAGTAGACGTTGCTGTACCTGCAGACCATAGAGTAAAGAAGAAGGAGGGTGAAAAAAGGGAAAAATACCAGGACCTAGCAAGGGAGTTAAAGAAAATGTGGAACATGAAAACCAGGGTAGTACCGGTCATAGTGGGAGCACTAGGAACTGTCCCCAAAACGCTGAGGGAGAGACTGGAGGAGATCGGGATTAGGGGGAGGATAGAGACCGTACAGACCACAGCACTGCTGGGCACTGGACGGATACTGAGGAAGGTGCTAGAGATATAAGGACTGCAACGAATCGTAGCTCTGTCATGATATGCGAAAGAGAGAGGAGACGTTAGCTGAAGACCTGAGGAGACTTATTGTCACTCAGCCTTCAGCGATAACCACTGGGCAACCGGTGTGAAACTGTAAATCGCAAAATTACTGCGATCTATGAGTACGAGGAGAGGAGGGCTGGAGACTTGAGGAGACTTGCTGTCACTCAAACTCCAGCGGTTACCACCAGGCAACTGGTGTGAGATTCATAATAATAATAATAATAATAATAATAATAATAATAATGAAAAAGCCGGTAAGAACTGGCACGGAAGGTAAGAGTAGGTCCTTCAATCTCTGGGTATCTCGTTCGAATCAATATCCATCGGATGTAAATGAAATCCAGAATTCAAATGCGCTTCCCTGACTTCATCTTCGCCCAAAATCCCGAAAGGAAGTTGACATATCCCGTCATCTTCCTCGATTGAATTATTTATGATTTACTTCCTTTTCTATTCAGCGCTGACATTCGTTGACCCAGGGAAGTGTCTGTTGTACGACAAGAATCAATGTTAGAAATATTGGATTATGAAAGAAAAGTAACTAAGATCCCTACTTTACTGGTGACATTTTTCATCTTTGTGAATATATATATATATATATATATAATTATCAGAAGTGCAACTTTACTTGTCGATGATTATGATAAAAGATTTAATTGAAAAAATCAATTCATATATACATATATGTGTATATATTAAAAGAGAAAGAGACAGTACTTTAAAAATACAATAAATGCTATTTCAAAATTTTGAGATCAAACTCATGATTCCATACAAGTTTTATATATATACTAGTATGTATGTACATATGTGTGCAGTTGATATTGTTTTTGATAAGAGGAACAGTTCAAGTAAAGAATTTTATTCATAATTCAATTACACACGTTTATTTCTAAATGTCACTTATCACGTTTTAAAACCAGCAAACTTAACTTCATGCGCATACACTCACACAAGCATGTATATATATATATATATATATATATATATATATATATATATATATATATATATATATATACTTTATCTTAAAACAAGGAATAGAATATTTCATTAGATCAGAGATGTCCCTATTAGAATTGATTTTGCGCGCTTCTGGGCAATGTTGTATCTACAAAGACATGAATATATATTTATCATATCATCTTTAATTAGAAATTACATGAAGCCATTTCGTTCCTTTTTAAATTGTACCTGTTTTATCTTGAATTAATGTGAGGGTATATCAGAATACAAACAACGTTCTTTGAATACTAAAATCAAAGATGGCATTTTTGTCCATAAATTATTTGATGAACAAGAATACTCTCTGTTCCATATCGTAAGGATGTCTTTTAGAACAAGTAGTATTCCATAATATGTATATATATATATATATATATATATATATATATATATATATATATATATATATATATATATATCATACAACATCATTATCAAAATATTTTAGATTCGCTGGAGTTACTGTTAGATTTATTGAAAATTGTGAGAATAGTCAATCAAGGCAGCAAAATTAGTGAAACTTTTAAACAATTTAATAAGGGCTATGGCTAGACATACTGATTCCTTTAAAATGTATCAGCTAGACCACATTGAAATGATAAGGAAAATTAAAGAATATGTTAACGAGGGTATGAAAATAAAATAAATGAATAATGCATTAATGTTAGCGTAAGTAAATAACTGAAAGAGATTGTTCAAGTCTTTGTCTGTGTGAAAGGTCATTGTATTGACTGGTACCAGGGATAAAGGAAAGCAAATGGCTCTGGGTTATTTGTCTGACTGGTACATAGTTGGGTGGGGAAGGAAATCGAACATAGAATGCCAAGTAACTAATTGTCTAAGTATAATAATCAAATCAGCTACTGAGGTTTAACTATCTGCTAGGAAAGTGGTTTCGTTTGGTTTCAACTATGTATATAAGGGTACTCCATCTGGTGATTTGAAGAGAAAAGAAAAACAAATTGATTGAAGCTTGATTGTATACGACGTGGAAAAATTAACTTCTAAGCTGGGGGAAAATCGTCGAATTCTCTGGTTGAACATGTTGGTAGGAAATCAACTCGAAGTTTTCCTGTGTAATTAGTATTCTTAAAGATGATATCATAGGTAGATTTGCATGCAGTCTGAGATTAAAACTGACGTAACAGATTTAATATTCACTTGGATGATCATTCGATAGAAGTGACATGAACAACGGGTCACGTCTGTTGTTATACTTACGGCTCCCTCTTCGTTGAATAATTTTCTTGCATAACCTACGTCAGTGCGCCCGGATTTTAGAATAATAAATGATGTTTAGTATAAAATAACATTCATATACAATGCATTATGATGATACCCTATATGGAATAACAGACAACATGTATGACATACATTATATATTAAACTCATAACCGAAAGGGAGGTTGTGTCTGATCAAGTGTTGAGTTACCTTGTTGAAATAACTGTTTTGTTTTCAAAATCCCCGGAACAGTTCCATGATAAACATATGACGATCTCATAAGATGAAACTTGAACATTAAATAATTATAATAAAGTTTACATAAAACAGGGGAAAGAAAACACTGAAGAAAATTACATGAATTGTATTGAAAGGTATAGGGAAATAGGTGATTGAAATGACACAACAAATTTGGAAGTCTTTGAGAGTTTAGTGTTTAAAGCTGTAGAGCTTTCATGGCTATACATCTTTTTCCTTCTATCTTTTACTATTTTTAGAGGCGTCCTCGCCTCTCTGTCAAAAGGCTCTCTCCAACAGACTGTCAGTTTTTTGGTTTGTCTCCATATTATTTTAACGTAGATTTACTTGAGATCAGGTAGGGAGGAGTCCCTTGATGAAGTGCTTCTTACCCAGAGTAGACATAACCCACTCAGTGTTACGTGGTATGACAATATTGGCATCTAAATTTAATGTTATGAAATCGATTCATCCAGCTGTTTGAAGTCAATTGTACTTGAAACTTAGTAAGAAGTCGAACCTTTAAAAGATGCCCGATACTAATAAAGAATTTTAACCAAGGGCCACGTGGTCCGGCAATTATAGTGCTTGAACCTTATGTCTCAAAACAGACTCCCTCATTTGTTTTGAGTCAGATTCACTTGAATCTTGATAGGAAAGTTTCCTTCATAAAATATTTCTTATGTAAAAAGAGAAAATATTCCATTGGAGATCATGTTGCCTGTAAAAAAAAGTTTTTTTCAAGTTGATTTCTTCCGCTGTTTTGTGTCAGATTTACTTGAAACGTAATAGAAATGTGTTCTCTAAGATGCCTCCTATTTTTTCTCAAATATTTCACTGATACCTGACAATAACGCGTTAAAATTCCATGATTCAGAATTATTTCCTTGGCTGTTAGATACCAGATTCAATCGAAACTTGATAGTATTGTGTTCTTTGATAAAATGTTTCAAGTTGAAAATCATCTTCTATTCAAGGTCACGACATCTGGCAATGATGACTTTGAACTATACAAAGGATGCTTCATTGAACTTTTGGTTCTTGTCTCTTCCTGACATTTTTCATCCTTCCGTCTTTTCTTCAGTTTTCCTTTTACTTTAAAGTGAAAAATCTATTGTTGCAGACAGAGGAACCAAAAAAAACAAAAACACTTCTTTCTTTATAAAAGTAGATTTTAATCACTTTTTTTTCTTTTAGAATTGTTGTCTGTGCTCCCCACTCACTCTCACACACACACCTTCCGTCTATCCCCCTTTTCTCTTTCTTTATATCTCTATATTTCCCTTCGTTTCCTTTCTCCCTCTTTCTTTATACCTTTCTTTCCACACCCTTTTCTCCCTTTTATTTCTCTTTTCTCACTCCCGAAACCCTCTCAGACTTCCTTGCCTATAAATCTATTTACATAGGGTATATATCCTGATTATAGGCACAGATATATCATACCCCATGAAATAGATATAGATATCTGTGTCTGTACGTCTTTTCATGTGTGTGTGTGTGTGTGTGCACGCGCAGTATAAAGATATAAATTGCAGCCAATTTTAGAAATAGAGGAGATTTAGCCAGCTTTGAAAATCAGACCTCGAGATCCTTGCTTTTACCTGGTCTTGAACGCCATCCTCTGCTATCGAAAACAAATTTGAAGCTCCGTCATCATCCAAGAAGCCACTGGGATAGAATTTCTGCCGTTCTACTTCGAAAAAAGAAACCAGGAATAACTGCAAGGGAAGATGAGAGCAGATCCTTCATTCTTGGAACATCAATCAAATCAATATTTTAAACTTTTTCTTCTTTCTTCCCATTTCACGATTCACCTACATTTCTTAATAAATATTTCTTCCTTCTTTCTTCTCATTCCATTTCTGTAGAATATGTTCACCTTTTCTCGTCTTCGGTTGAGGAGACACATTATTTGAACCTGATCTTATGACCCCCGTTTTATAAACCTCAGCAGAAAAAATCTGATATGTAACTAAGAGAAGTATATATATATATATATATATATATATATATATATATATATATATATATATATATATATATATATATATATATATATATATATATATATATATATGTATATATATATATATATATATATATATATATATATATATATTCATTTTCTTCTCCTATGTACTCAGAACATGTCCACGTGATAATAATCGTTTCAAAAATCTAACACTAGCTTAAATTTGTTCTTCTCGCCCTCTGATTGTTATTTCCATCAACACACGCATATATATATATATATATATATATATATATATATATATATATATATATAATTCAGTGGTATCCCTTTGTGTGTTGTTAGCCTGTTTGCTTGTCAGTCATAGAAACCACCCAACCATGGACATATCCTAACCAAATCGACATGCAAGCTCAATGGACCTAGGGGTAGGTTTCAAAGTAAAAGGTTTTTGGATAAATGGAATAAAGAATTATGTTTTGGGGTTTTCGTTGATGCTTACACTGATCATGATGATGTGATTCACATTTATCTGTACATTTATCAACCTATGGATATTATTATCATTTACCAATCCCCATCTGTGATATCCCCCCTCCCCCGATTAAACCTAAGGAGCTCATGATTGTGATTTTGAAAAAAAGTATGATTCGATAAATACATATTTCAAATCCAAAGCCCCCATTTAGGCCTCCACTGCTAGACAAGAGGACGGGGGTCATTTACTCAGTTCAGTCACACACAACACAACAGTGGAGGCACCCCAGGAGGATCAAACATATACTATCTGAAGCAACAGCTGCAGCACCCTTTTAATCTCTGTCATTGGACATACATCTTTCCGTCGTGGGTATCATAGTGCAAGAACTATCTGAATTTGTCCAGCTCGTCACATCACCTCACTTTTCATCGACAACAATTTCGCATGTGATCTCTGGGAACTCTGTTGTGAGTCGTGATGATAGCGGTTCTTCGACATTGTCGCAAATGTCCAGCCCATTGTCCTTTGATTTTTTTTCTTTTTAATGGTTTTATGATACCTAGGAGCTGTGTGTTCACTAATATACTGTGCTGTCTTATAATTTCCCCATGTGGGGTTGAAAATTATTCACTCCTGTGCACAGCGCATACTTCCTTCATTAGAATACACAAAAAAAACTCTGAGCCCTTCAAACTAGAAAAAAAGGGGTGAGATAAAGTGACCAAGCTCACCCAAAGCTTTTGCAGCATGCTTTGAGTTGATCATAAGCAGCCTTGGCTTGGAAAACAAAGGAATGAGAATAGACGGCAAAAAGTTAAGTAACACGAATCCGCTGACAATATCATCCCCTAAGAAATGCTTGACGAATGAAATGAAATCATCAAGAAGACGCTAGCTCAACATGGACTTCAGCAAAACCAATGTCATATATAAGAAACATGTTAAGGACAAAGGCACAACCATCAACGTCGAAAAGTTTGAGCTGAAGAGACTAAACCACAAAATCCAAGACAACAAATCTCTATGAAATCTTCGAAAGATGAAATAAAGCGAAGAATCACACTACCTTTCGGTAGCTCAATTTTCAAGAACAAGAACTCCCAAATCATTCACAAAAGAAGGGTTTACAACCAATACATCCTCCCTAGCGCTTTGAACGGGGACGATTGGAATTAGTGTCAACACACTGCTCACAAACAGTCGCAACAAAAGAGAGGACAAAACTTGGTTAACCTGTGCGCTAAACGAATTTTCATAATCTTTGGTTAACACCTCGTATATCCTGAAAAAAAAAAGTTTTTTAAATCATAGTGACAGCTTAATAATCATGTATATGTTTACAGACAGATATACTAATATCTTCTACCAGACACCCAAGTCTTACTATAACGCAATATGTTCGAATCTACAATAATATTTATTCATACATACATGCATATGTAGTGAAACATAGGTTACTATGTATATATCAATAAAACAACGGCAAAGCACAAACAAACACACATATATATATATATATATATATATATATATATATATATATATATATATATATATATATATATATATATATATATATATATATATATGTTGGATGTTGAGGGTGGGTAGGTGTAAAAGAGAAACACCTGCAGAATGTTCGATTTTTCCTGCTTTTGCAAAAAATCATTAAAGAATTGAGTTTTTGTTAAAGATTGAATTATTGAAGTAATTTCATTTTTCTTTGTGTGTGCCTCTCCTTTGAAAAGAAACTAAACTGATCAATCACTTCATTTTATCAATTCCAGCATTTTTATATAGTTTTGTTTGCAACCTTTGGAAATTTTTTATCGTAATTTGTTTTGTTCTTAGGACTTGATTTTATGGTATCTATTTTCTGTAGGGGGTTCAAAGAATTCATTTCTGATTTCCCTCTCTTGTTCTCTCACTCTCTCTCTCTCTCTTCCTGTATATATATATATATATATATATATATATATATATATATATATATATATATATATATATATATATATATACATATATATATATATATATATATATATATATATATATATATATATATATATTCTCAATGAAAATCAGGAACACAGTGTAATATAACACAATACAAAATCTGTGTGATGGGCTCATCTCATGAAGTGCTCGATACATTCTACATTAAAAATTAAGTTGCTTTAGAGTGGAACTTAAATGACTCGCCTGATGAAGCCACAAGACAGCAGAAACATAAACGTCTTCTAGAAGCGAATCCATACTTTATATATATATATATATATATATATATATATATATATATATATATATATATATATATATTGGATGGATACGTTATATCCTAGATAATGGGGACAAGATTTTTTACATATAATGAGGTCAAGATACAAATTTGGTGTATATCTGTTTATTCACGTATGTTTCGTACGGAATGACCCTACGTCATCGCTGAGATGGAGAAATGATCTCTCAGATGCTTTCTCTCCGGCACACACACACACACACACACACACACACATATATATATATATATATATATATATATATATATATATATATATATATATATATATATATATATATATATATATATGCTGTCTGTTCACAAATAGGTAAAGGAATTAGTGGATTTAAAAAAAAATTTGCCGAATTAACCATGAGCTTCTAAGAAGTACTCAGGAAATATTTCCCAGGCGACGTTCATGGGATTCCAACTGTCAAATTTTATCACAGATTTCTACATAAGTTGAAATATCATGCAAACATTCAAAATCGGTGCACACATGAAATAATGAAGAAGATGTTCTTTTCTATTGGAAACACGAGTTGTTTTTTTAATCATTCAAAAAGAATCGGTCTTTTGTGTTGACGCATATATAGCAATCTTTGCAAAAGCTGAGAGAGAGAGAGAAAAAGGTCAATTTGTTATGCGTCAAGTATTTTTCTTTTTCTTTCTCACTTCGTAGTAAATCAACTTAGTTACGTCACGCATGTGTGCACGTCAACAGCGCGTAAAAACAAAACGTCATTTACGCACAGCGTCTTTGTCTCAACTGTCGCTCATAGTTCTCTGATAAGGATCTCATTTCAAACCTATTCTATGGCTAATTACTCCTTTCTTTCTATTTCCCTCCCGCTTGTTATCCGTCTCTGTCTCTTTTACACCCGTAAAATTTCCTCTACTTCGTCACCCTTCCCCCCCCCCTTTTTTTTGGTTCCTTTTTGTCAATGTTCAATTTTACACGCTAGCAAACATCTTCAAATATTAAATCTCCCTTTTTTTCTAGTTATCTTCCTTAATGGACATATGCAATCATGGTGCCAAAAGTTATTTCCATCAATAATCTTTGCGTTTTAGAGGTCGCCTCCCCACTAAGTCTTGGAACTTATCATCCTGGGTTCCTCCCAGCGGGTCATTTCAAAATGTTTAGCGTGTGGAAATATACGCACATACAGACGAATACGCATATACATACATGTTTTAAGAGTCTTTCCTCTTCCTCCGCAAGGGAAACACGTACATACGCATTCTCCAACAAAGGCAAGCATACACATATGCCCCCACTCTTTTCCAATATGGAATGGAGCACTCTGGTGGATGAGGAATGTATACAATAAAATAAACATATTGCTTAAATTCAACCTCACTGACCGTCCAGTCCCGTGAAGTAGTGAGAGGATACCAGCCTCCGGGTCTGAAGCGAAAGTTTCGATCCTGACTCGTGGTACTGGATGAGATAATGGATAGTCTATAGCCACACTGAAGAGTTGTAATACAACGAAACAGCGGTATGTGGATGACACAATGATATATATATATATATATATATATATATATATATATATATATATATATATACTTTCGATGTATTCCCCCTCTCCCCGTTAGAGAAAAACTTGCATACACGCACGCATGTACAAACGTTAACTCATGCATTTACGTTCACATGTTGCTCCAAATGTTCACACATAGATAATGCTCTCTAGATAGTCTACAGTGATTTTCATTTTTGAAAAAGAAAAAATGATTAAAGATTCTTCTCACCTTGCACGCAGATATATCGATATTTAGATTGATAGATTGTTAGGTCTGACTAGTCACTCAATAGAAACTGATATGTGGCCAGTATCTTGTTGCAGCATGCCATGTTGGGGAAGATCAATTAAGAAATTTGGAAAATGGGTAATAATGAATAACTTTGCCTTTTTGGATCTATGAGGAAAACATGCATGAATTCATCAAGTTGCAGACTACAGGATGATTTTACATGAAACTTACATTGCAAATTGGTCCTCAACTTAAGAGGTATGTATTTGGGAGGATTTACCAGATAAGAAAAATAACGTTTTTTTGTAGGTATAACAATCAGCAATTCTTTCCTTGCTCTGTTGGTGTGATTTGTACACATACATATATGAGCAAACAGACAGACAGGCAGACAGCCTGACTGATTTGAAAACTGAAAAATGTTATGCCGACAGTCTTATTAACTTTTAGTTCACAATTTCCAATAGATTGGTGAAACCAGACATAGTACTCATGTTGTTGGGAAAGGTATTAATCAACCTTAGATTTAAATATCGCAGTGAATTCAGTCATCTCTACGTGAGTATTTTTTTATTGTTTTTAGGGCTAGGTAAAGTTCAACAAATATTTCACTGAAAGAATTGACTAACAGACAAAAATTAGGTTCAACCACTCCCGTTTGGGCTTCACATACATTATCACTTACTCTGTACGATGTGAATTAAACTTTGAGGCAACAAGCACCTGAAGCGGCGTCACTCACCTCAATTTGTGTTATTTCATCCATAGCCAGGTTTTGGGGGTGAGATGGATTAATAACTTTTTCAAGGACATTGGTGCCAAGTGAATACAAACTGTCCCAGCCGGAGTTTCAACTTCCCCGGACCGATGCCAATTTGCCCCCTGCCCCCTTACCTGCAATGTAAAATCGTTTCCCTTAATCAACTGACCGGATATAAGCCTCGGTTTGACATTTGAAAAGGCGTTGTACATGTGACAATGTCGACTTCTTCCCTCTCCAAAAGAATTTCGATTTAGGTGAAGTACTTGACGACTCTCCAAGTCTCAGACCATGCAATAATGGAATTGCACTCAATGCCTGCGAGAAAAGAAAGAAACTTTTTGCTTCGTTCTTCCAAAGTCGGCTACTCTGACCTTCTACGTATATTTTTCTTCATTTCTTTTGCTTTTTCTTTTCATTTCTGTCTTCTTCATTCACTGAATTCGCCTTCCCTTTCCTACCTCAATTGTTATCTGCCCCTTGTTACTTCGTTTTCAATTTCGATTTTTTTGTTCACCTTTTTTGTTTATTTCATATCGTAGATTTTTTTTTCAATTTTTAATTTTTTTTTCGAGTATGTTCTTCCTTTTTAAAACATTTTGTTTTTCTACTCCATCATTAATTTTTTATCTTTCAATTTCTTTTCGTTTTCTTCTTGCATTCCTTTTTTTCTTTTCTTTCTTTTCCTTTCTCTTTCAGCAATTTCCTTTTTCTTTCCCCCGTCTTTTTTTCCCTATTTCCAATTTCCTTCCTCCTTTTTTCTTAACTTTTCAACATTCGTTCTCATTTCCTTTCTTATTTCTTTCCACTCTCCTTTGCTCATTCTTCATTCTTATCACTTTTTCATTTTGTCTTCCCTTTCTCCTTTTCTGTAGTACTCCATTTCCTTCATTTCTTTCTTCCACCAGTTTTTCTTCTTTTTAATTCCCTTCATTATTCTTCTTTTTTCTTTTTTTTTATCAACTCTCTCTCTCTCTCTCTCTCTCCCTCTCCCTCTTTTCTCCCCTTCAAATTTATTTTCGAGTTTTCTTTGTTTCAGTTCTCTTCCTCCCATTCATTCTTTTCTCTTAAATCCCCTTTCTTTTTCTTGTCATTGTTCATCAGCCTTTGATTTCATTCGTTTTCATTCCTACTTTCCTTTAAATTCTTTTTTTTCCTTTCTTTTAACTCACCTCATAGTCGACAATATGGCCCTCGGGTGATTCTAGGTAAAGTCCCCATGCCCAAGAGTCCATCAACAATTCACTGCGTCACCCTCTTCACGCGTCTCACTGAAGAACCTTTCATCTTAGCTGGACAATGGCTACTTTCTGACTTGATGGACAGTTTGCACGCATTCCTGCGTCAACTGCCAAGTATAAGGCACGGACGGTAAATGGTATCCCATTGATACTCGATAACCGTTACTGCCTTTCAACGGCTCAACTTTTGTAATTCTCCACCTGATTAGCTGTATTTTCTGTTGTAAAATTTATGAAGGGATATTACAATCTGGTTATCTTTGGAGGTTGATCTGCCTTATTAAATTCCTCCTTAAATGCATGAAAATCCAAGTTTATTCCGGTTGAACCTAAATAAGAAAATGCAGAACAATAAAATGTTGTCAATGTTCTTAAGTAATTGCAAGATTATTCAAATACTACCGTCATTTTTGACTGCATAGAGCAGACGAGTTCTGTCATAATTTCTGTTTGACAGACGGTTTGTCGATATTGATGTAGAAGACAAAGTTTAAAACTTGGAGTTTTTCCGTTTCAATTGTCAATTCTCAATTTATTTGCAATGCTGGTTCGAGAGAAAATAAGGGATTGGGTTTCTTCTCTAACTAAACAAGGTAACCACTTCGTCTGACCATCTCTGACCGTACGGAAGAATAGGAATGTTTTGATAACAACTTTATCTTCTCACTTCCGCTGACCACTGTGGCTAGATGATCACCTTTCTTATGTACACATGCTTAAAGCCACGTAATCATTGGTTTAACTGAATCATGTCATCTAATCACAAGCTCTACGTAAATCCGGCCTTGTGCCCAACTGTGAACGTTTTTATTCCAGCCACGCTGTTTGATATATCAAAATATGCAACTTGACGAGTGAAAGATGCTATATTGTAGGAACAATTGGCTGTCTTACACACAAATGAATATATATATATATATATATATATATATATATATGTGTGTGTGTGTGTGTGTGTGTGTGTGTCATTGTGAAGAATGCGATTCTGAAATGCAATTACCATCATTTGAAGAATTCACGTATTTATTTATATTGAAAATAAAATTTTTGATTTGAAACTTCCATCTTATAACGACCCATATATATATATATATATATATATATGTGTGTGTGTGTGTGTGTGTGTGTGTGTGTGTATACGTATATATAAGTCAATTTTTTAGTTCAATTACCCTATATAAAGTAATAAACTGCATGTATGACGTAAACACTATATTTTAATATCATAGCTGAAAGGGAGGTGGTGTTTCATCAACACTGCTAAAGAGCCATGTTATTATAACTGTTTTGTTTTTAAATCTCCGAGACGGTTACTCGTTTCGGAGATCTAAAAAAGAAACAACTTGTAACTGGTAAACAACTGGTGAAAGAGAAAATTTGCACACTGAACCATAATAACAAAACATATGTTAAACATTAAAGAAAGAAAGTCACATAAATTACTTCAACAGATATCAAGAAATAAGTGACTAAAGTGACACAAAACAGATTTTGAAAGAGTTCTTTCAATGAATTCAGTGTTGACCGCTGTATAACTTTACTAGACTCTATATATGTTTTTGGTTCTGCTGGAAAGGGTTCCAGCTGGAGTAAAAGCTAGGATCAATTTAAGATAGAGTTATAATGAATCCCACGACACTCGTCTTTTCAACACATGTTTTGAATAGTTTAAGTTAGGTTTCACCAAAAATACACTTACTGAACATCAAGCTAATTCCTCAAAGAGATTACCTCAGAAAAAAATGTATCGAAATCGTGAATTCTTCTAGCCCAGCTGATACTTTCACATCCATCAGTATTTTCAAAGCCATATTGAAAATGCAGCAAAAGCAACATTTGCTTCGGGGCCTGCTATTTTGAGGGCCCCTTGCTAAATGCGTGTAAGTTATCATTCCGATTCACCGATTTCTACACTAACTCTAATAGTTTAGTACTGCCTTCAACGTTAGGAACGACTGAGTGTTTGAAGTCAGCCGTTTTAGCCAATTATCAACTTCAATCTGGGATATCATTGAAACACATAATTGAAAGGCAGTATAGTATCTATGTGATATATATATATATATATATATATATATATATATATATATATATATATAATGCATATATATATATAATGCATAACTATTTTCCTAATCCAAGTCACTTCTATAAGGTGTGATACAGGCCCTGAACTAGCTTCATCCGGCTACCCTTATCAGAAACCGTCAACATAGGTTTCTTTGTCATCATCAATCCAACTTCGAAGTATATTTATATATTTTCCCTACCATTGATATGAATGCTGGTGTAGCTGATCAGATATCCCCCCTTTAGAAAAAATATATCCTGGGCTAGCCTATTTCATGCCGTGGGTTATATTCTAGGCTATTTCAGTTTATAACTCAAGGGTATAAAACTGGCGAGCCTCTTTCATACCAACCCAGGCCAGATTATACCCTGGGATATCAAGCCATATAGCTCTATGCAGTCTGTGTGTATGTGTGTGTTATATGGGTATGCGTATGGTATAATTGTGTATATGTGAGTATATATAACACATTTTGATTATATATATATATATATATATATATATATATATATATATATATATATATATGTGTGTGTGTGTGTGTGTGTGTATATGTATATATATATATATATATATATATATATATATATATATGCATCTTGTGTGTAAGTGTGAATTTGGTATTTGTGTGTATTTGGTATGTGTGTATGAGGGTACTATATGACATGTGTACATGAATGTGTGTATGTGAGTGCTTTTATTTATCGTGCTTGTGTACTTAGTATATGTATTCGTGGCTTTTATGCGTGTATAAGTGTGTGTATGTGGCATATGTGAAAGGGTGTTTGTGTGTGTAATATGAGTGCATGTTGTATTTACGTGCATGTGCGTATAAACAGTATTGCGTGTATGTATGTATGTATGTATGTATGTATGTATGTATGTATGTATGTATGTATGTGTATGTGGCATGTATGCTGTATATAGTACCAGGTTCGACCAGACCATCCAGTGGCTAACATATCCTGCTAGCAGTGGTCCGGAGAGCTTAACCGATCATGCATTATATCTTGAGAATGTGTCAGAGTACTTCAGTGTTGTAATCACTGTTTGAAGAAGATTTACCGACAACGATTCACCCACAAGAAATTACCGGTAGCAAGTTACTGATATCTATCGAGATGCAGTAGTGCTTAAAAGAAGGACATATAACCTTAATCTGACCCCTTGAACTGAGAGCCATGCAATGTGCACAAGAGATGATTATGCTCAACACAACACGGAGAGATCACATGACAGCAAAGTGTATTAGAGGAAAAACTAGAGTCTGACGTATCATAGAATCCATAAGAAAACGTAAATGGAAATAAGCTGGTCATTTTGTAAGAATGGGGTTCAACTGCTGGACATCGTGAATCCCAACGCAGATCCTCATGCAAAACCGGGGCCGACAAAATATAAGATGGTGTGACAAATAAGATGAGTTAATTAAGTATCGGTTCCGTGAGCCAACGATAGAGGGGTCCAGCAAATCATGAGAAAGGTTTATATCCAATGATCGACACAAAAAGGCTACTGCTGCTGTTGATAATCATGATGCTGCATCGAGATACAGATTACCGAGATATATTATATACCGAGATGTTTAAATTTACGGAAAGGGTGAGAATTCAAAGAAACTATGTTGTTGCATTTGTTCAGCAGAGGGCTCCTTTTGTGAAAAACTAATGGAGGATTTAGATAACACCTGTCTAATTTTTGGAAGATATAGTCTAATATTCACGCACTATTGCTTATAATCTTGCTTTTGAGATAATCATATCCTAGACCTGAAACTTGAATTCTAGGTCTTTTTAATTTTTTCTAGTTTAAACATAACTGTTTATTTGTTGATTAAAAAAGAATTCCTATGCATAGCTTACTTCTAAAACTTAAATTTTATGCATTTTGACTTTTATGTGTTGATAAATATAAGTTAAGTTCATTTTCAAAAATCCTATGATTATCTATGTAACTCACAACCGAATTTTTTTTTCTTTGTATATCAAGATTTTTTGGCAAATAAAAGAGTCTATTGGTGGAATTCATTTGAAAAAACTAATGAGGATTACACACGAAACCTAAATCGGGTATGTTGCAGTCTAAAAGACTGTTTTAGACCTTATATTAAACCAACAGCAGTAATCCATAAGTAAGTCAAAACGTGAACGATCATTCTTTACACAACACATTTTTAATGTTTTAGTTCTCTTCTCTCACTTTTGTTTATTTTTATTTGCTTTCTATCACATTTCTTTAGATGATCCATTTCCAAGGCATAGAATTTAACAACTGCATGGAAAGGGACTCTAAATGATTCAATAAATAAATAACCCTCCTCGTATCAATTTTTGATTTTAAATAAAAAACAACTAAAAATGAGATGAAGGTAAATAGCGGAGGCAAAAAATTGAATAATGAATAACAATGCACTCTCTTTAAAAAATAAAGTATATACAGACATCCTGGATTAAATCAAAAACATTTACGTATCGAAATGACGCGAAACCACGACGTGAAAAATCAGTTGACGAAAACCTGTTCAAACTACAAGATATCCCTTGAATCTTATGTATCTTAACTTAACAGTGCTTCTTAGTGAAATTCATTTTGTTTCATTTTATATATATATAAATTTTTTTTCATTCTGACCTTCTCGTTAATTTTTCTATATCAATAAATTGGACACATCGTTAAATTGTTATCGTTAAAATGATGTCGTTGAATCTTACTCTGTGAGATAAAATCAGAATTTAATGCTGTAACCTCGATTATTTCGTGTCTCTGAGTGTTAAAAGGTTAAAGAACATAAAAATACAGACTTATTTATGGGAAACTCAAGGGGGTATATTTTGGGCTGGTGTGGTATGAAATAAGGTAGTTTGTTTTTTGCCCCGGGTCATAAACATGACTAGCCAAGAATATACCCAGGGTTTGAAGCACTTTAACCCCAGGTATAGTGTGGCTGTTTGACAAGAGTCCGCAAAATGTTAAAAAATATAATAAGTGAATGATCGATTTTGAATCTTTTTGGTCACTGCATGATATCAATCGATTTTCAGAAACCGTCAACCCAAACTGTCACAATACTATCAACATGGGTTTCTTCAGTTCTTGACTTGGTTTGGCTGGCTGTGTATACTTGCAGGCCTTGTTAATGGAGCTAGAGAGAAGATTTGAATATTTACTCTTAATCATGTCTAAAAAAAACGTTTGGTCTCTTTTCTAAAATTCACCCTAATTAGTATTTTCGTGGGGATTCAGTTTACAATGTAAATGAATGTTAAATTGATCCCTTATCTTGTTTTTTGAATATCTGGAGTCTTTAGTGATCAATACCCAAACAAAAGATAACAGAAGGAACTCATTTATTGATGACCCCTTCTTTTTAAATTTTTTTATTTGATCATCCCCCACGGTGGTGTTCAGCCAAAATACGTTGATTGCTTGATGGTTTCTATTCAGTAACTAACCAGACCTGTTTCATAGGTATTAAAGAAGAAGCTATTTGTTATTGTCAGGAAAAGTTTCTTCCCGTTGCTCCGAAAGATAGCAGTCGTCTGGTCAGATCATTCGGATGAGAGCGGTGGCTCATGGGAAGCGGTGGTGTGTTCGGAAGCAGGAGAGACTCGGTCGAGCAGCGACACAAGGACCTTTTGCCAATAATCTAATCAAGAATTTCTCCAATGACCACGCACGGGTTACGGTTCATTAAGTCTTGTTACCTTGAGCGTTTCACTTCCGTCAGACCATCATCTGAAGGATAAGAGTCTCATCGTTTTGCCTACAACTGTTGGGCTTATTCTTTGTCAGAGGAGGCACAAGGCCGAAAAGATTAATTCGTTTGTGCATATGAATGCATTGAAGATAGATATGAGAGGGAAAAAAAGAGATGGATTAATAAAGAGATCACTAATTATCGAGGTATGTATATATATATATATATATATATATATATATATATATCGAGATATATATATATATATATATATATATATATACATATATATATATATATATATATATATATATATATTCTTATTGAATATATATATATATATATATATATATATCCTATAAGAATTGGGCACTCTGGTGGATGAGGAGTTTCTGCATAAAATGAATATTTCGCTCAAATTCAGCCAGTTCCGTTGTCCAGAGGTGGGATATCGGCTCCCGGGTCCGATGTGAGGGTTTCAATTCTGCCTTGCGGTACTGGACGGGATAAAAAGTCCATAGCCACACTGAAGAGATGTAACACATCGAAACAACTGTTTGTGGATGACACAATATATATATATATATATATATATATAGAGAGAGAGAGAGAGAGATCATCAGCTGCAGCCTTGACTATCGTCTGTTGCATTCTCAGAATTTGCCAGACCTCTGTATCATGGACGTCAGAGAGCAAATATATTCTGAACTTATTTATTTTGTCACAACATTTTATTTATGGTAACTTTACTTTCTGTATGAATCAACGTTGTCAGTGGTAATATACTGCGGTTGTCTGACATTCTTGCAACATGACCGGCTCAGTGCCATTTTAGATTTCTGCTGGATATTTTATGTTTTCTTATAATATACAGTGTTGTCTTTTGAACTCTCTATGCGAAAGTTGAGCATAATTCTCTCAAGGGCACTTTGCATGGTTCTATGTTTGAGGGCCAATATTTTGCTAAGTTCCATGTTTTTGCTCCATTGCTAATCTGAGTTTGAAGGGTGTTTTCAATATTACTGTATATTGTTTCACTTTTAACGGTTTTTTCTTGGGTTGATATTCCGGCTTGGTATACGATATTTGATTTGTGACATTTGCAGTCTTGTTTATTTATGTTTCCTTCGTTAACATTCATTTTAATTGCTCTATTACTATGCTTCGTGATAAGTGTATTGAGATTTTCAGTACAACTAAAGCTAACTTCCAGTTTGTTCTTGTTGAATAATTCATTTGGTGTAATGTTTGGGGGATTTCCCATTGATTGGATGAATATTTTACCTAACTTAGTTTTTACTTGTAGATTGAACGGTTGTGTATTCTGGCTGATTTTGTTGCTTTTTTTCTGCTATTGGATTTCACTTTTTTATCTTATCTAAAGTTTGTTCCAGCGAAACCACTATTTTTTATGACGTTTACTTTGGTCGTTCCTGAATTCGTAGGATAATATTTCATTTGAGGATTCGTGTATCAACTTTCTCTAGATTTGGGCATCTTTTTTCTAATGATTTTGTTCAGGAGGTTAACATTAACCTTGATTTCCTCCTGAAGGTTCACTTTTTCCATTCCTTTTAGGATATATTTTTTAAGTTATCGCATTTTTGTGCATTGCTATTTTCTACGATTAGTAAGCCGTCGTCCAAGTATAGTTCTATATTTTGGGAATCTAATTTTCTGATTAGATTATATAAAACATACAGACCGATAAGATCCGACATTCAAGCTGAATTGAGGCTACTTATAGAGACATCAAAACTGCAGACGTTGGGGTTTTTTGTCCATTATTCTCGATTGTGGAATAGTATTGTCCGTCTACAATTTTTAATTATTTCTATGTCCCTGTTGTTGATATTATTGTACGTTTTGGCGAGTTCCATGGCTTCCTTGAAGATACCTCTGGATATGGAGGAGTAAAAGTCCACGATATACTATGTATAAAGGTGCTGGAGTTTTTCTTTTCGATGTTGCTAAACCAGGTAATAACATCATTTGTATTCATCCATTGATTTAGTTTTAGTGGTTGCTCTATATCATTTTTTGAATTTTCTTATATTTTCTTACTAATTCTTCCTATCTATGAGTTAATTGGGTTGATTCCTACTCTAAACCAACTCAATATGTTGAATGTATTAGGCACTCTATGAAATGAAACCATCATTATTTGACATAGCATTAAACATGTTATATTGTATCCCTGATTTACACTACATACATATGTGTGTTCTTAACATTCCGTTCCTAAATGCATCTACATACTCATATTCGTAAGCAAGAGGTCAACTGCTTGATTCATTTTGACTAATGATGACAAAGATAGGACATATATGTCAACAGTGACACATTGCAGGTTATAAGTGACACACAATGAACTTCGAAAAAGTCAGAGTAACACTTCAAATTTGGAGCTGAAAAATGGAACCTAACCAAGAGACAGACCTGAAAACTGAGAAGTATGCAACGTGTACATGCTCAACTTTACATGGAGAGATCACAAGACAGCTCAGTTTATAAGGAAAAAAACGGGTGTCCGTGACATCATAGAAACTATTAAAAAACTCAATTGGCAGGCCCTGTTGCAAGAATGAAAGACAACTGATGGACATCATGTCTCACAACATGGATCCTCAGAGATCACATGAGAAACCGAGGCTGACAGAACACGAAAATGGAGAGATGAACTTGAAAGATTCAGGGAATACGCCTATGATAGACAATTGTGGCGAATCCTGGGGAAGGCCAATATCCAACGATGGATGTTAAAAGACTGGTGATGATGATGATGATGATGATGATGATGATGATGATGATGATGATGAACTCTTCAGATATCATTTTATCATCTTAGTTTTATTAGCATATTTCGAAATATCAAATTATATCCTATCAAACTCGAAAAAGGTTTTATGAATATATCAAATAATTGGCTGCTCACCACTAAGTATCTATTAACAACTACAATGTACACTTGTAAAGTAACAGGATTATGAAGAAAAAATTTGACTCCCTGGGCTGTAAAAGCTCGCCATCTTAATTGTAGGTGGCACTGTTCCTCCATAATGCATTGCATCTCTCTGATTGTAGAATCCTATTAGTTTATCGTGGTGTGATGTTTTGAAACTAAATTCGTGGACCAATTCGCCTGTGGAGTGAGTTTGATTCTCACTGGGAATTTCACTAGTGTAAAGTGAATTAAGAACAACTTGTGATTTAGTTTGTCCATGACACGTTTGATATGTACTTGGATGAATCAAGGTGATGCGAATGATAAAACATGGCACGTAGTTTTTGATTGGCATATCCATTCATTTTTACTCATATCTAATATCCTACAGTAATTTACTAAATATCTGTGTGTTTGTATACGCAAAGTAACTCATGAACTGCACACCATTTCCCTATTCTAAATATTCATGGAACATTCACAAGCACAGAATTCTAGAGAAAAACAGGAGCCAGAGATAGCAGGATCCATTTGAAAAATTAAATAGCAACGGGCTACTCGTGATGCAAGAATGCCAGACAACCGCTGCACATCACGACTTACAACGAAGATCCCAAGAAATCACACGCAAAACTGTGGCAGCACAAAACAAGATAGCAAGATGAAGTAGACAATTCACACTCTTTATGGAGAGTTCTGGTGAATTTGGAGGGAGGTATATATCCCATTACCGACGTAAAAGGCTGCTGTTATTGCTGCTGCTGCTGATGATGATGATGATGATATTCTACGATTAGTTCGACGTAATTTTCCACGAGTTCAACTTGAATATATCTGCAGCAGTTGTTTCGAAACCTTGGAAACTCAAAGACCACTTTGATTGCGGAAATATTCCAACGGACTCTTTTTTTAGCATTTGGTTTTTAGACCAATAGAAGAACTACAAAAGCATACCAAATTTTGCCCTTCAAAAATCTATTCATTTGAATTCTAATACGTGGTAGAGGCTTGAGAACAATAATCTTATTCAAGAGGGGTAGGCCCTTTAACTCTTTATTCAAAACATTTTTTCATATTTTAAAAATGGAAGTGACTTTTGTTCGGAAATGTATCATCGATTACATCCACGATGAATTGGAGTCAAAAGTTGCTACACTGCCTTTCATAAACTATTACTATAGTAACGAATATGAATGTATAACTGTTGTAGAAATCTAACAGAAAATTTGCTCTCGTCTACTGAATGTGGGCTTCCAAAAATCAACATGGTGTAACGCTCAATCCGTTCAATATTAGATTCAATTGTAAATATTGATTCAGAAAACAGAATGATCTATTCGGCGCCATTAAACAAATAATCGTTTGGTGCAGGAAATTATCATCCTGAAAAGGCATAGTGAGACTGAAAAGACAATGGGTAAACAAAAACTGATCTTAAGGTCAACAGGTTTTGAGATATGAAATCAATTAGTTTTTTTTTCTAATCAAAAAATGGCTGCATAATAAACTTTCATGCAAATATGAATTTGAACACGGTGATAATGTGCTGAGTCACTTTTTTAATTAATAGATAGATAAATGAATAGATAGTTAATGGCCGAATTAAGATACATATATACATATATAATGACCGAATTGAAAAAATAAATAGATTAAACAAACAGAGATAGGTAGATGGATATATATATATATATATATATATATATATATATATATATATATATATATATATATATATATATATATATAGTGATAAAATTGAAATGAACACACAGAAGGGTAGATAATAAGCAAACCAAGATAGATGAATCATGGCAAAATTGAGATAGATGTATAAGAAGATGATGACCCAATTGGAATGGATCATCTCATAGATAATGAATAAGATTTTGATAGAGGGATGAATAGATAGATAGATAGAAATAATTGAGATATAAATACATGGATATATAGATCGATAAATAGATAAATAATGACAAAATTGAGATAGAAAATAATCAAGATAGTTATATTGATAGTTAGTTGTATGTGTGTGTGCATTTGTATTGTATTTATGCGTATACATGACAGAGTCATCATGTTAAGAAATGCTATGAAAAGTTTCTAATGGTCCAAAATTAAACCACCAATATCTGACAGAAGAGGCGTATTATATGTACAATTAAAATATATCGCTAATGATTTTACGATAAAAATACATTGGAAACCAGGAAGAAAGGTATTGTTAGCGGTCGGGAATTAATACCACCATTATGTGCAGAATAGAACCATTATATGTAATGTGAATGTGTTGCCAATGATTTTATCTTGGAGAGAGTGTAGAATGAGGCCAGGTCATAAAGAACCGTGACGTAACTAACATATTTTGGCAGCTTGCCATGTCTGGGGTGATCAATTAAAACATTAGGAAAAAGTGTGAACAGTAGATTAGTGATCACTAGTAAATAGTTGTGAATGTTGTTGTTTCCAGCTCTTCAGCTTCATCAATGCCGCGTGTTCGCGTGCAGCATACAGAGCCAGTCTGACAACTAGCCAAGTGGACCAACATGGAAACTGAACAAAAAAATATTTTGTCGGTTTTATTGACAATTTTGGTTGTCAATTTCGAACAGTGGAAAAAATTTGAGAAACCACGGTGTAATAATATTGATATCTTTCCACACTAAATACTTCGAAAAGGCGGTCGGTATGCATTGACGGAGGCAGTCCATGAGCATTGCCGATCGACTGAGAACTTGTATTGAATCTAATGCACTTCAAACGTGCCAGATACTTACAAAAAGGTTCAATACGTGCGATAAAACTTAGCAGGGCCCTTCCAGATAGTATCAAGCCATTTCGAGTATCTTGAGAACCTTTTGCACTGCTTTGATGGAACTTATCAACCTCTCAGAAGGACTTTACTGCGTAAGCATGAATAAGTACTCTCCTGTGAGGCTGCTCCGTCGACAGTGAGACGCTATTGAATGAGCTCTGAGTTTACAATTACTGAGCGAGTTCATGATGGCGATTCCATTTCCCGTTTTTCACGTCAATATGTGTCCAACCCTTGAGTTATTTTTCGAATATTGCATGTATTTTAATTCTGATATTTATGTTGTTTTTTTTTTTTTTTTAGGAAAGAACTACGAATCTCTTTCCAGTAGAATATTCCATGGTTTGAAATATCGAGCAGGAGATATTTTCATCAGAACACTTGTTACATTTGAGTAGAACGTTCAATATCTCAAGTATATTGGACTTGTGTCTCGATGAAGAAATACTGATCTTGGGTCTTTTCTTTGTCCCTGTCCAAAAAAATTACATAGATCAAAAGATAAGGATATTGCAAGTCCTTGACTACATATGTCTTGAACAAACCAAACGGGAGAGACGATCGACGGCTGGTTTCACCAATCGCTTAAATGGTATTTTTTTTAGCTAAGAAACTAATCTCTTAATGATATGAGACCACTAAGAGTTTGAGTCAAAAAGGTAAAAACCTTTGTATGACTGATAACCTCTGTATTGTATCGTATAGTTAGAGACACAGAAATTGATTGATTATTATATAAGTGGATACTCTAATCTAGTTCAAAGTTGGCAAAAAGAAGTCATGTGTTGTGTTGATATTTCATAAAACACTGGCTCAAAAGTGGTTTAAGATGTTTTCAATCAGAAATGAGTCTCTTGAAGATGCATTTTGACAAGAACGCTCAGTAAGAATCGATGGAGATGAACTGAAGACTTGTGCTGTATTTATGTATTATATGTTGTATTAATGTGTCGGGTCAGGGTGTGTTAACCGTTTTTCCTTGCCACCCCCTTTTGCATCCTTTTCGATATATTGCCTCATTGAGTATAACTGGTCTATATCATCAAATGCCTCAGCCAAATAAATAAGTAGCTTGACTGTACTTCTTTCAAAAGGAACATTACTTTTAATAATGTAACGGTCTATCTTGGTTAAGCCAAGTGAATTTCATAATGGATTGTTTATTGCAGATATCAGGAACTTCAAGACCATTTGCACATAATAACGGAAACGGAAGTAATTAATTACAGCATTTTGTTTTTCAAACATACATATGTTATACACCCAGTGGGAGTAACTTACCCTTATTTTCTCACTTCACTGACATGAAACAAGATCGTTTCTTTGTTTTTAAGAATAATCCATTTGTATGTGACAAACTCTCACCCCTGTTGAGAATTCCTGTGTTCGTTGATGGCAATAAGGTTAGAGACACGCCAGTGAAAGGCACGTTTGCACCTGCGTTGCATCGAAAAAAGATAATCCCGAGGCAAAATGGATACCTGATGAACTCTGTGAATGGGAGAAGCAGCAAACGAATGCAAATAAGCTTGTCGCTACTTTTACGCCAAAAGAATAAACTGTTTTTTTAGGGGGGGGTGTTGTCGAATCAATCATTGACCTGCAATGGAGGATTTGTTTCTCAAAGACAATCTAAAACATTTACCTTTTTAGCAATATACAGGTGAGAGCTGATATGTTTTGTTTTTTGCTTTTGTTTTTCAATCTCTTCTGTGTCTTCCCAGAAATCCTAATAGGGAGAGACAGACAGACACAGATAAAGACAGAGACAGACAGACGGAGACGGATATACTGGCAAATCAGTGCTGTGATGCAATTTCCAATGTTTCTTGCTGGTGCAGTCGTTTGATCATGTTTTCCTCATGTTGGGGCACTTCTTATCCCCATCTAATGAAGACTGCTATGACCGGTTGCCAATTTATTTCAAGTTTGCGCAACCTGTTCTCGGGATATGCAAAATAGTTGGATACTTTAGGGCCAGACCTCATTCATTATGCTCGTAGGGAGATAATGATATCAAAGTCAATTTTTATTTCTCGATCTTTTTTGTAGCGCTTAAAAAGGAATATGTATGTGTCTGTGTTTCAGTATGTTCATGGGAAATCGTAGATTTTTATTTGCTTCAGTTATTGCAATGGACAAGCTTCAAATGCAATATGGCATGGTAAAGCTACCATTCACACCCGTGAAATGGTTAGCGAGCTTATCTCGTCAACAATTACTTAGATATAAGTCTTTCTTTTATTGTCCCCCTTTCCATCTCTCTCCCTCATGGAGTGTACCTCCCTTTCTGATATTTTCAGATATCTCTATCTCTTTGCTCAAATCTCTCTCCCACTCTTTATCGTTGTATCTGCCTTTCAATCTGCCCTCTTTCATTTTCTCATTCTTTCCCTCCGCTTTTCATTCTCTTTCATTTTTGTCTTTCTCTGCTTCCAACGTATTCCATCTATATCCTTTCTTTTGCTTTCTATTCGATCGAATCTCTCTCTTTCTATATAATTGTATCTATCGTTCGACCCCCTATCTCTCTCTCTCTCTCTCTCTCTCTCTCTCTCTCTACATATATATATATATATATATATATATATATATATATATATATATACATATATATATTTGTATTCATATTATTCACTTGTCTCTCAAAGGTTCATTTTTGACCAACAAGAACCCCATCTATCGTCAAGAACGATACTTTTTGTCTGGGAATAAGATGGCATTGATGATAGTCTTTGTCTTGGACCCATTTTGCAAAATGAGAGCAATTTATCATCATTTTCGGTGCCAGCATTTTCCTAATGTCCTATCCAACCGTCTGCTTCAGCCAACATAACGTATACTTTGGTCTATTACACAATCTCGTATCCTTATAAGTGCCACCGAGTCGCCTGGTAACTTAGATGCCATTTGCTACACTATTTAAAATGTGATTTTACAAAAAGTTCTATTGTATTGAAAATTACTATCATTTTACCTAAAAGGTGAAAATATTATTTTGTTTACCGTAATTTATGACATATAAGACACCTTCTTATTTCAGCTAGTGATATTAAGAAAAATGCATTTCCCTGAATTCTTTTTATTCATCCCCCTGTCTACCTCTAATCTTCTTTCAAGGTTTTGGATTAAGTGGGGCTGGACAACGAAGATGACGTTTACTTTCGATGACAATCGGAAGAGGGAAGAAGACCATCGGTATCTTTACTGTGTTTTACTTGACGATTCATCGAGATGTTTGCGGCTATTCTAGGGTTACGTGAATTACTTTCCGCAGGAAACACCGTGATTAACGCTCCAGACGAACTTTGATACTGGTATTATATTTTTATAATACGAACTAACACTCAAATTGTCATCAACACTTACAAGATATATTTCTTTACTTTTCAAGTTTGTCTGTCGGACGGTCTGGTTGTCTGACTGACTAACCGATCAATAGTTTTTTTAAAAAGAGATATGCAATGTAAGTTTATGCTAAATTAGTAACTTAGTTGTATTTTTTGAATTTCAAACTTTTTGGTGACCCAACAGAAGACGAGAGAAATAATCCATCCATTATCCAGACTCTTTCTTAAATTTCTTGAACGATCTTCTTGACACGACACGAGATAGTTCATATTGAGTTACTAGCCAGTCCTGTTTTGTATTGTTTCACTTTACCTTTCATTGAGACGTGGACAGCCGTATAAGCGTTATCAGAATTAGTCTCCGAAAACACCGTGGCTAACGCTTCAGACAATATCCAACAGTGATAATATATTCCAATATTTTTCCAAAAATTAATTCATAACCTTAAGATGATTCTTCATATACAGTGTAGCATTTGATGAAAAATTGATGAGTACTGAATTTATACCTCACTACATGCTGCAGCCATTTACTTCGTAAGGTATATGTTTGAGATCCATTCCTAATATAAGAGATAGCTGAATGGGTTTTTTTAATATCGATTCCATATTTTGATTCCGGAAGGAGCAGAGGGAATGAAGTGCAAAAGAACTGCCAGCTTGGTTAAAATTGAATGGCTTGGCAAAATATTAGAAACTACTGCACTGAAATCTCATGGGGTTACGAACGTTCAGCTGCAAAGATTAATTATGCATGATTTTGAAACTGAAGTTATCGGTTTGTTCTATCCTGATTCAAAAGTTGCCGGAGAATGTATTCTCATAAATTGTTGCACTTATTCATGACCAAATACTGTATCATTGAAATTAAAAGAAAGTTCATAAACTCTTTTCAAGTGTTTGCTCATTTATTTGTCACAGGGAGAAGAGCTAGACAACCTCGAGATTTGTGTGCACACTGACGATAAAATTTAGTGGAAACATCGATCGAAATGATGCCTAATAGTTTGATTGACAATTATGATAATCCTCTTAAAAAACAGTGGTACTTCTTCATTTCATTTTAATGACTAGATTTTGTCACACGTGCTGATTTAATCATTGTATTCGACTCATTCGAACTAATTTTCTTCACGTTTGATTTTTTTACAACGTTTAGACACCTAAAAAAAGGCTAGAGGTTTAAACGGCCAAAACATCGTGACAAAAACAGAAAATTTATTTGGTCTGTCACTAAGTAGAATCCGTCACATGACTGACGTCCTTTGGTAGTATACTGTGTTTGGGGTGATCAATCAAAATATTTGAAACAGGAAGAGATCAGTGAGTAAGTTGGGCGGGCATCATTAAGACGGCCTGGATTTTCTAAACACAAGCGCAAAAAGTGCCAAATACAATCATAAAAGACCAATTTGGCATTAGCAACATCGTATATTCAATCTGGGGAGGGGGATAGGAACAAAAAAAACAACGTTTATTAGACATTACAAGAAGGAAACGTTTAAATCGTCCAAGCTCTATTGGTGCTGAATGTATACGTAGCACTTACATATCCAAACAGCCAGACCAACTTGAAGAACGAAGAAACCTATGCTGATGTTCAGAATTTCGGTTGCTGATTCAAATAAAGATGAAGGAAATAGATCTAAAAAAAATCACATAGAAGAACTCTAATAACTAGTTCCAATACCTGAATTCATTTTTAGTAACTAAACCTATTTTCTTGCTTGTTACACCTTTATCTATAATTTTACAGAATTCAAAGATCTGCAACATCTGTTAAATCATAGATCTTCATACCAGATCTACAACCTTTTGGGAAAAAATATGGAGGTTATCTTTCAACTCATAGGATGATCATCCAGCCTTTTTTTTACATAGTATCAAATACAAGGAAAAAAAATTTCATATCTGCGATTTGTTTTTGTTTGTAGACATCCTGACTTTGTGAAATAGACCCCAAACGAGCTAGATAAAATTATTTGAATGAATGGCCTATTTTCTTCAACTCAAGCACAGAAAAAATTAATTGATCATTTAACGATTTTCATTTGTAAAACAAATGTCAGCAAAAGTCAAAATATTTGGATTAGACTGCATCCATGCGAACCACAATGAGCTGTTGGGCAAAATTGGAGGGTTAAAAAAGGAAGGCATATCAAAATGTAATCATGGAGTGTAGGTGATTGGATGAAAGTGATATTCAATTAAAAATCACGAATTTGTATTAGCAAAGGCGATGAAATCTTGTCTGGTGTTTCTTTTCTATGAAACATAAAAAAATGATTGAATTTTATTTATTTATCTATTTATTTATTCATGATATTGTGTCGCATGTCATGTTGATGAACAATAAAGATTTAAATCGTTACCTAAATACTCAAGGCACAGGTATACGCTGAAATTTTGGGGACATTCCTCATTCAATCAATAGAAAATCGATTTTCAGGATGATCCATCTTCCCAATAAGCAAAGAACGTTGAAGATTTCAGCTAAATGACGTGACCAGAAACAGTCTTGAAATTTTGAGTAGTATTTTCTTTAATGGTCCATGACAAGGCTCAGTTCTATGGAACTGATCTGTCAATCCCTCAAGGAAGAAACAGGAGTCTGAGACATCATAGAATCCATTAGAACACTCGAATGGTAGTGGGTTGTTTATGTTGCAAGAATGACAGACAAAGGCTGGACATTACAACTCACAACGTAGACCCCAAGAGATCACAAGCGAAACCGAGGCCGGCAGAATATAAGATGGAGGGATGACCTAGGCAAGTTCAGAAGATATTTGCTCTGGGATGCCCATGATAAAGAGATTTGTTGAATCCCGGGAAAAGTCTATGTCCAACAAAGGATGATAAAAGACAGTTGTTGTTGTTGTTGTTGTTTTTGTTGCTGCTGCTGCTGTTGCTGATGATGATGATGATGATGATGATGATGATGATGATGATCTACTCACTTTGAAGAATAGGGGTGGCTATAAAATCCCTTGGGGGGAGCAACAGAGTACTGCTTGCGAATTCTTCTATTTGATCCGAAAAGAATCCTATGAGTTATAATAATAACATTGATCTGTTAGAGGTCTGTTTCACGAAACCAGAATGTTCATCTATTGAACAAAACCTGTTTTGCATCATATTCTGTGATCCATCTATTCGCTATGGAGTGAAAGGAAGCTGGACGAACATTCTTCAAGTGTGGCGATTCCATCATTTCTGTCGGGAGTTGCAAATTTTCTAGTCACTGAATTTGCAATTGATGATGGGAAAGGAAACAGGAAAGAGATGACTGCTGCTTCCTGTTCCATCCGTCTATCCGCTTGTTTTTCCGATCAACATTTGAACCACGGATTGATACACCTTAATTGAGACCCACGCTGATTGATTCGGGATCTGCTGATTATGATGAAAGCAACCAACAATTGGCACTGAACCAAACAGGATTGTTTTTATTCTTTTTATTTTTTTGTTGTTTTTTGTTTTGTTTTGTTTTATTTTTCAATCTTTTTTCAATCATACGTTAAACCACCCACCTCGGGGGTGAATTAAGGATCAAGTTTTCCATTCGATTTACCACGGTATCAAGGCCATGTTTTGCGTCATCGAAAGAGATCTCATAATATTCATGTGCACATTAGTCAGCGTGAAGTTACAGTGGATGGAAAAAAGTACTTGATTCATCTCTCTAGGTTCAGTTAAATTCAAGTATACGCCTTCTGGATTATCAGAATTTGATTTGGGATTTCTGGCTTTTGGTTACGAGTTTTCGTTGTTCTAATCCCGTCCATTTTAATACTGTATTAGGATTTTGAAAATTATCAGATACTTTTTGCATTCACTGTACATGAACTCACCAGACAATATGAACTAAATGTTTACCTAAGATGTTAGAATTTCTATTAAAAAACATAATTCAACAACTAACATACAGGGACGCAAAAATCAATCACCGTAGCTTTTTCTTCTTCTCCTCCTCCTCCTCCTCCTCCTCCTCCTTCTTCTTCTTCTTCTTCTTCTTCTTCTTCTTCTTCTTCTTCTTCTTCTTCTTCTTCTTCTTCTTCTTCTCATTATTATTATTATTATCACTATTATTATCAGTAGTAGTAGTCGTAGTAGTATATCTCCAGTCAGTATAAACACGATTTAACCATATAACCATTTTCTCATTATTAACTTAGAATAACGAAGCCAACCCACTAAGTATGTTAAGAAAATTAAACATAAACAACTAAGGCTTTGTGAAAGCAAACCCCAACACAAGGAGACAGATCGAAGTCTGATAATGTATCTTTTGAACCAAAAACCACCACATAAAAACTGATAAATCAACAACAAACTGATTAAAAGAAAAGTATCTGAAACAGAGTAATTTATAACAACTGACCATGAATTCACGGACATTTTTTAAGGGAAAAAAATTACCAGCAGTGAGATCAACAAGTAAACAGTAAAAAAGAAACATACATAGAATAAAGTTGTTCGAGACAGAAAATATACCCCATGACGTCTTAAATAGGGATGCGTATAAATTGATTCCTTCGCATGAAGTGGGCCAAAAGGGCCAAACCATAGATATGTTGGTGTTGCAAATCCATTATTTCACCATATCGAAAGAGATAGAAAACTATTGCAATATATATACATTCAGTAGTATTGTCTCATATAGTCTCAATCTCTTTCTTTCTCTCTCTCTCTCTCTCTCTCTCTCTCTCTCTCTCTCTCTCTCTCTCTTTCTCACACACACACACACACACAATCTCTTTGGTCACTATTTTTTCTATATAACTCAATGTAACCTCGAACGTATTCAGATATAATTGAATTCCTATCCAGGAGATGATTTTTTTGAAAAGAAACCACATTCACACACACGCATACAGCCAACTCCGGTTGAATCCATCGGCTCCCGTTAGATCACCAAAGTATGTTAAGTACATCAAGCCTGGTCGTTATCCGAATGGATAAGCTTCTGGGGGTACCAGGTGCCGTATGATATAAGCAGCCTTGATCAGGTAATTTGCGGCACACTGTACATCATTGGTATGTTATCAGCCCATCCACAAGTGTGTCTAATGCTACACAAGCCTTCACGGCTATAAACAAATCATGTGTGGGTAGTTCAGCGGATCAGCTCTGATTGAAACTGAACTGACTGTTCCTGCGTCTTTCACTGCAAAAGAATTTGGAATAATTGACTGAAATATATTTTTTAATTCTCTATTTGTGTATTTGGAGTTCGAAGCTGTAAAGTATTTTAAAATTATATATATATATATATATATATATATATATATATATATATATATATATATATATATATATATGCTACTTATGTATTTGATTCCTCGAGAGAGTTTTGAAAGGTAGTATTCTATGTAAAATTGACGTTTCATACACGAAATCTAGATTACCATAATTAAAACTTGCAGGCAGAAAAAGGCCAATCATAGTTATAATTAAGTCTTGAAAAATGACATACAATAGTTGCAACTGACACTTGACTTATGGCAAAGAATCACATTTCACAACAAAAAATGATATTGAATAGTAAAGATTCACATCATATCCATGGAATGGTATGCTTACATTTCTATCCGAAAGCGAATAATTACATCCAAACTAGATCATTTACTGGCTACAATTCATTCACGTCTGAACTATATCCTGACATGTCTACAACCTACATGCGTTTAATGGTAGGCGGGATAGTCTAGAAAGTCGTCGTTATCGTTATGGCCGGAGGAGTGGTCTTCGCTGTACTGTGCTCTGTCTTGGTAGACAGCGAATCGTGCACCAAAGGATTAGTGTATGATTGAACCGCAGCGCCCAATACGACTGTACAGTCCGATTCCAGAGCTTTGACAGGTGTAGTCCGAGCTTGGTTCTTTAAGTGCTTCCACTAACCCCTGCCATCTGCACACTCTCCATTCTTCGGACCAGAGATTCCTAATCTCAGTCGGCTGGATCCCTGCCTTGACGATAAGCCTCAACCTACAGTGATCTGCGTCCACAGCCTCACAGACGATCACGCTGATGCTGTTTGACTTTAGGTTCCATTGAAAAACCACTATGAATCAATAAATGAAACTTCCTGCAGTTCTGGTGCCACTGACAAGCTTACAATACGCCCTTGGGTCCTTCCTACATGTTGCTGACGTGACCAAGCTATCGCAAGTGCCTTTGAATCAAAACGTACTGAGCTAAACATGGTAAAAAGATATTCGATTTTTGGTTGCAGACAAGATAACATTGATATATATATATATATATATATATATATATATATATATATATATCACAAGCACTCCTCCTGCATATCCCAAAGTCAACTGTTTTTCGTCGTATCGTAGAACGCTGCAATGGCGACAGGCATCAGCAAAGGCAGCTAGAGCAGATTTTTCATGCAGACGTTTTGTAGACAACCTTTTTGACCAAGTGATGCTTTGCCGATTTATCTTTTCACCGACAGCCATTTCATCGGATACTTTTTGTACCTTTTGGAGGTTGAGAAAGAAACAAACAGAGTTTTTTTTAAATTATTATAATCTAAATTTACAGTGAAATTGATATATAGCATTAAATGCTACCAAAAATATCTGAATCTTTATGTAAAACATATATGTTCCGAATTTAGAACACTGCAGACACATCCGCCGTAACAGTTGTAATTCCTTATATCTTCTAAAAACCTTAACTGATTTAATCTATAACTCATGGAAATGAAAAAAGACTTTTTTTCTCGATAGAAAATTCACACCTGATGCGAAAAAATGTTCTATATGCTTAGAAACGATTAACTACGGGTTATGTATGTTGTCGATAAGAAGTGAAGAAAAAATTCCTACGAAACATTGTGATATTGTACTTGATAGTTAAAGAAAATTTGTGTGTGTGTTTTTTTTTCAACGTAGCAGTGAAATAAGGGCTTTTTTTCATTCTGGTAAAACCAAGAAAAAATCGAGAACTATTTTTTAAGCTAGATCATGTTTTTACAATAGGATGTCGAAGTCTGCTGAATTATTTCTACGGTCATTCACCAAAATTTATTCCATGATAAGATATATGTTCTGTTATTTTGTTCTTCAAATGATGTGATCCAATATGTAAAATAAAACTATTTTTCGGGAATGCTACTGTATTTTTTTTTTTTTTTTTGCCTATAAAAGGTAGAACAGGACGAAATCGCAGTCAGCAAAAAGTGAGGTGGGCAAAACGTCACTTGGTGAAGAAGAAAATCTTATTTGTCCTGTGATCCAACAAAAGGCGAAAGAAGTTACTTGTTTAGTGATCAACCCTCTTTTTCTCGACTTTTCAAACTCCCCCCCAACATTGCATGCTACCGAATGATCTTGTCCACGTGACGGTTACTATTGAGTGACTTATCTTATTCTGTATTTTTATTCGATTGAGTATTACAAATCACAAGGTTTCAATTTTATTACAACTATCTACCTTCCTGGTATTTTTTCAGTTAATCTTAATTGCAACTTCACTCAGTCCGTCAATAAACTGCAATGAATAATCAGGGGTGATAAGAACATTTTTGAAAGAAACTTTTCAGCGGTCTTTGGACTAACATCCCCCCAGCTTTAGCAGGGAAAGGTGTAATTTACACTCGGGAGAGCCAGAGAGAGCGCAAGAGATGTGATGGGTTTAAATCTTCCACTTATAATCAAGGGGAACGTGTTAAAGTGCATCATTTCACTCCAGCAATTTATTAGGATCCACATCCATTTTTCCAGGCCCGTCGAAGCTTCCCAATCGTCCTGTTAATCGGCGATTCTTAGAACGCATCAACTGCACATTGCAAGAACACGTTACGCCTTCTTACGGTGTTGAACCAGAGCTTGTACTTTCCTGGTTTGATAGGGATTTACGAAAAAGACATGGATTCTATAAATAAAAAAAGTTTCAATCAATTTCCATCGAAAGAATTAAGATATCAGTCAACTATAGCAGTGCATTTATTTGACTTATGTATGTTCTCAGATTAAGTTTGCTTGACTGTATACTTTGGTTGGTGAATGCTTTGATTTTATTGACGTATTTTTCAATATGCTTGCAACATTAATTTTGAATTTGCACTGAAAGAGGTGTAGTTATTACCATGTCATTTTTCTTTCTATTTTTTGATTGTGAAAGTCATCACTAATATCGAACAAAAATCATTTTCAAAAAACCTCCAAATCAGCAAAACTGGATCTCCTTCCTCGTCCCCAAAGAATCTTTTTTAAAACACCAAACTTGCCGTTACTGGACTCTCGAATTCGAAAAAAAAGATAAACACATCCAGCATCAGTAGTAAAATTAGGATTTGAACTCGGCTCAACAATACCATTCACTGGGCTTTTTACCAGTCGGCTAGAACAGTAACCGTACAACGAAGAAAAGACATTCAAAAGAAGAACCTTCGTTTTTTTTGGCGATAGCTTCTGCAATAACTGTATTGATGTGTGTACTAGCGAGAAAGATTGCATGATTATTTATTTAATTACTTGACACGTATGTTAATTGATGAATCTTCTTGGGGAAATTGTATCCATCTATTTGGGACTTTTCTAATCTAGAAAGTGTAGAAGATTAATTCTGTAATTTGTTAGAAAAGAAACATCTACACTGGTTTGACATTTTGAATACATTTTAGCTTTTCGTGAATAAACACGTGCATATGTATAGATATATATTTCAATTTATCTGTTCCTTCAGAAAAGGCCTTCCTAATAGTCTACAGAAAAAAATTTAGTATTCGCTCATACATATGTACATATGAGAGAATATCGATACATAAATATATATATACACACACACGTGTATATATATATATATATATATATATATATATATATATATATATATATATATATATACACATTCTTTTAAAAAAAATTTTTTAAACTTCAAAGTAAGAATGTTCCAATTATTAATATTTATTCATCAATTTCATATATTCATCGAAATTATCCTGGCATTCTGGTAATAATTATCAAATGAACATTCAAATTTCGCTCAAGGTATTTTATATATATACACACATATATATATATATATATATATATATATATATATATATATATGAACCTTTCAGCATGGTTGAAATATGGGAAGAGTAACCTTGGCATAACACATCCTCTAGGTGGCCAGGCATGGAAGCTCAAATTTTGAATATAAATCTATTCTCCTCTGCTTTACAAAAGCATTTATCTCAACGAAAATGTTTTATTGTAACTCACGTTTTCTTTTAATTGCATGTATCTCCTGTACGATAGTGCCACAGTTGCTCAACGGAAGCCTTTATCTAAAACAAAGCAAAAACAACTCGATTATATTTCTTCCCTCTTTCATTTTTCCAATGATTTCCTCCGATTTTTTCTTTTGCCAATCACTGATTTTCAGTCGATTATATTAGCTCAATACACGAACCACAAATCTCACTCTCTGTAAATAAATCTTTCTCCTCGATTTCTTGTTGGACACCTTCTCAATTACGCTGTTTCTTACTTCCAGCGATTTTTATTTAATGCACATCGAATTACAAAATTCAGATTAGTCCTAGGTCGAACACAAATTTATGTTAAGTGACTCTTGCATGAAATCGCGTGACCAAAACTCTCACAGGCTCTCGTGCGATCCAACCAAACTACAAGCTCAGCTTTAGTCTACGCAACATCGATCATGTAATGTAATTGATTCTGATATCTGCTAATACAATTGAATCTTTTTTTACTACTTATACATTTTTATTGCGCTTTTGCATCTGTTATATCAATTATATCTGGTAGTTTTAATAAATAAATAAATATATATATATATATATATATATATATATATATATATATATATATTTATATATATATATATATATATATATATATATATATATGTATATACATATGTATATATATGCATTTCTATATGTGTGTGCATGTGTGTGTCTGTGCGTGTATGTATGTTGTGAAAAAGTTGACAATACGTATACGGAAAAAACTTGAAACTGCTTAGTATATCTCAAATATCTATTAATGAGTGTTATAGATTATGTACGTGTCACCCGTCATCCCAGGATCCGTCAAAGTTTTGAAAACGAATGGTGGTGACAAATCCAGAAATGCCTGGGTGGTAGTTGGGGTAGAGAAATTGTTAGGTGGAGACAATTTTTTTGTTTTTTTTTTCTTCTTTTTTTATTACCGTGTATTAAAGGAAAAGTATTTTTTCCCAATAAATGTAATTGGGTCTCTAGACAAGTGGATGTCCGTTTTAGTTGATAAAGTTGTTTGGGGGTGAGAAATGAGAGAATTTTGATAACACTGTGGGTTTAGGAAATTATTGGAGATTCTTGTGTTTTGGGAGTTTTTTGAGAGGATATAAGAAGAAAAAAAGGTTTTAGAAATCAGTCTAATTCCTTATCTAATCTTTTATTGTCATTAGTATGGGATACTATTTTAGGTAATTTACGATTATTTTTTCTTTGTACTTTGGTTGGTTATGTTACCTACCGAAAAGAGGACAGACCCAATGCACCAAATTCTTTTAAAGATGTGTTTGCGATTGATCATTTGTGGGTGTTTGGGTTTTTGTTCTTGTTTTTGTTTTTCTTATGGGAGGGATGTCGGGTTCAAAATTATGGTCTAATAAGTTTCGATGTTATGCCAAAGCGTTAAAGTGATCATCTAGTATAAAGGCTCTTTGGTGTTCGTGAATTTGTATGTTTTTTAGACATCTGAACGTATATCCTACGTAGATTGAATTGCAATTTTGACGAGGTATATTTTAGATACCTGCTTTGGAGGGGGGTTAGTGTGTTTTCTTTCCACCCCCTTATATATATATATATATGTATGTATTTGGATGTTGTATGTTCTCACGTCTGGGTGCGAGTGCGCATGTGTACCACTCATGCTTTTTAGAGTCACAGATTTTATAAGGGTTTTCAATGCCTTCCCGAAAAAGAAATTCTGCTCTTTGTTCAACAGATTAATTCAAGGCTCGTTATCTATGATCGCAAGGCATTGGAGTTATAAAAAGCAGAACATTCACACTTTTCATCGCTTTCAACAAAAACCATGCGTATTCGGAGGCAAAATGCATTTGCGTCAAACTTTGAGATCAATCCTAGAGCCAAAAGATGTCATAAATAAAACTCATTAGGAGATCTCCAGGGATGTATCCATATGGGGATCGTTGACATTAGCGATAGTGCACTCTCAACAGAGAATGTCGTCTTCGGAGGCATACAGTATTACCTCGATTAGCACTTTAAATACCTTTCACAATAAATGCTGCCAAAAACGCAACATTGCTATACCGGGCCGTTATAACAAAGCATCAATAGAGATACGAGCTCAATACGCTTGGAAATAGTGTGTTACCAATCATTTTAAAACATACGATGCAGTTGCGCCATTGCAAGATACGATGAATTTATGTTATGTATCTCATCTTGTAGTAAAATATCAATAACCGTCGTTATATATCACTACATAATAGATCATTGTCAATGTTTACGTGTGTCTATTCATTCTCATATATATTAGCTAAAGTGTTCAGTATATATCATTTTTGGAGACTGACAACGATGCTCATTTTTATCATTATTTATCATTTCGGAAGTACAATATTACTAAATCTATTACGAAAGATATTTGAAAAAACAGCGCTATATCTGGGTATTACTATAGCAGGGTGGTGCTAAGTGGAGCATTACTGTATTTGAATTATCGCCATTGCTGCAGGCGATTACATCTGTCCCTGAGTCAAGAGGTCGTTGATTCAACATTCGCAAATGCTCGTTCTGAGTACAAGTCTCACAGAGAAATGACGGTAAAAGCTCGGCAGCCTATTGAGTATGCCAATTCAAAAAAAAAAAAGAAGAAGCGGTCTTAGAATACGACACAATGGTTCTTCTTCGGGCCATTGGAAATCAGATAAAAAATGTGAATAATATATGTTGTAAATACAGAATTTGGATTAAGTCCCTAGACTACAAAAAAAATTCTAATATGGTTTACGACCGGGAGAATGGAAACAATGTCTGTTTTCAATTTTGTACCATTTCACTGGGAGCTCTCACAGAATTTATACTCATATATATATATATGTGTGTGTGTGTGTGTGTGTGTGTGTGTGTGTATATGATGAATATGTGAATACGATATCTGGAAATATTAAAACTACTCCCTTGACACAGCCGAATGGGGAAAAGATGTTAGTATAATAAATTTGACTTGAACACTACAATTTTCCGTATTGTCCACTCATTAACACACACACATGCACACACAAATACAAATATATATTTATATGTATTTGTGTGTGTGCATGTGTTTGTTGGACAAATTTAGAATTTGTTCTAGAGCACTTAAATTCATTAGGATTAATAGGAATAGGAAGGATAGACTTGAATGCGTAAAAAACACGTTGTTTGAAAGGATGAATATCGGTTTAAAATTCATTTCAGTGATGAAAGTAAATTCAATTTAGTCGGATCTGACGGAGGATAGATTGTCTGATATCGTATAGTCGACGGACGCAGACCAAAATGCGTCAAACATTCTGCTATGGAGGAAGTGGTATGGGGGAATGTTCTGCAGATGTCACATTATTGAACTTCTAAAAGTTTTGGGGGGGAGAGGAAAACATAGAAATCATCGGATGGCCTGTGCAAAGTACGAACCTAAATCCTATTGAGACCATGTGAAAGATGACAAGACAGACCGTTGAGGGACAAAATCCAAATTCTGTAACCAATTCATGGGAAAGACTGGAAGATTAATAGAAAAATCGACATCAGATCTCTGCAAGTAAATTTTCATGTTCTATGGGCGTTGGTGTGCTAAAAATGGTTTCTATATTCCACATTAATGGTTTTTAGTTCGATTATTCATAAATGTTCAAATTTCATTTTGTGAACTTCAACATAAAAATAATACTTTACATATGTCCTCTCATTCTGTCAACTGTATTTTTGTCAAATAAAAGTTTTTATCAATATTTTTTCTCTATAACGACTGCTGATGAAACGTTCTTCATACGTGAAGTATGTACCGAAAGCAACAACTTTTATTATTTACGATATCCTGCAGTTGGTGCTATTATTATGAATTACATTTGAATCAAATGTTCTCTTATTTTGACCGATATCATATATGACCGATGTTATAGGTACATATATGTAACATCTGCAAGTATGATACTTTTGTTAGTGAAGGCTTAACATCCTTATATAAATATTCTGAGCTTCCTCCCTTACTTGTAATTCATTTTCATGTTCCTTTTATCCAGACAATACTTTTTGACGAATTCATATACGCATTTCCTTCATCTTACGCATAATTCTTCTTCCTTTTTTTTCTAGGCTAACCAAACTATTCCCCCAGGGACAAGGTTTTATAACGTTAGGATTCGTGTGTTGCATCTGTGACATGGTATATCTGGTCTTTATAATCAAATTTGGGCTTTTCAAGTCTTACTTTCCATCCATCGTCACTTCAACTGGGACATACTAGTACCAAGTATAAAAGGTATGATACAGCATACACCCATAGGAAGCTAACAGCAGACCATTTGTGTTTACTATAGCAATATACGGAATAATGGAAATACATCAATATATACATTTATACAGAGGGAGGCTGAAGAATGTGACAACCTATACACTTAGTTAAATGTTCAAATAAAGGTAATATCCGAGTAATATATGGAATAATGAAAAATCAGAAACCAATCTCGGATCGTAAACAAAACGTTGACTATTGCTAAGCATTTTCTGCTAACGAATATAAACATACGTTTCCATACGTGATTGTGTATGTTAAAACAGAACGTGTACTTAAGATAAATATGTGCGGCTGCGTCGACATAATTGTATTTCCTGTGTACATATTTACCCCTAAATGTGCGAATAAATATTCTATGCTTTAAGAGCGGACATGAGTCATACGATCATGATCATGTATAGTCAGAGAGAGAGAGAGAGAGGGAGGAAAGAGAGAGTGGGGGTCTGGTTAGTTATGCAATAGAAACTGCCTGGTGACCAACGTCCTTTGGCAGCATTTTTTGTTGGGGATGATTATTTTTCACGAATAGGAAAAAAAAGAATGACCAGTGGAAAAGTTACTCCTCTTGCCTTCTGTTGGGTAGTGATCACTAAGAGATCCGAACTTAGAAAAAAGAAAAAACTAACGTGTATGAACTAATGTGACGATTTAGTATAAACTTATTTAGCAAATTGCTTCCCCTACACCCCCCAAAAAATATATTCAGTGGGCAAATTTTCATAGAATTGTTTCTTTTTTCCCCCAGAAATAGCAAGGATACCTGAGAATGCACGATATTATTGGAAACTCTACTTGAAATGACCTCCCGTTATTACACGGGAGTGTGTCACTTTAAAAGGTTAGAGTTTCAGATAAAATAATGCGTTCATAGTTATTTAGTCGAATCATGCATCCTTTTGTGGATAAGATAATGAGAAGTAAATGTTTATATCTTCAGCATTCTATCGTATCTGGTGCAGCCTCTACACACGACATACTTAGCCAGTCAGCAAGCCAGACACATTCAAAAACTGAATAAATCTATGTATATGTTGATTATGTTGATATTCACAGTTTTACTTTACAGTTTTTAATAGATAGACACATACATATATCTGAGGCTCTTTTCATGGTACACAATGAATGTAATATTTTTTTCACGATTATTGCTGCCTGGCCGGCGTCAGAATCCAATGAGCACGAGAGTTCCATTTATCAGACTGTAATCGTATCAATTCACTCTTTCATCTGTTGAGCATCATCGTGAACAAGGGACAAAACATGATCCCTTGACGACTGGCGATGGGACAGTGTGGATTATATGGAATAATGCTTTAGTCGAGAGCAATAGGCCCTAAGTGAACATGAATAGCGTCAGCAGAAATTTGAATTTGTATTGATAAATGTTTCACTATTTTCGTTTCCTGCGCACCCACAACACACACATACACATGCACACACTTGTATGCATACACATACACATAAGTGTATATAGTCTGGAATGCTTTGGTGCTTTGAACACAAAATACATTATTTTCAAAACGTTTTTTTGCGAAAGTTATACCATTTCAGTCAATTATCTCCCAATACCTGTTAATGTAATTTATATAATCTCATTATGCGTTTTATGTTTTACACAAAATTTGATTTTTCGGTTCTACGCATAAATTTTTATTGTTGAGATCATCCATTGTTTACCAGCAATTTTGGGGATTTAAAAACAAAACAGTTACAGTAACAGATGTATGATACACAGTGTGTTGCTTCGTCCGTCAGTCATGCAAGAGAAACAGCACTCCTATTTCCACGTTACCTCACTTGGAATACTACAATTATTTCGTTATTTGTTAGAGAAAGATGCTTGTACACAATAGTATTTGAATCTAATGACAATTGTCAGTTGAAAAATATGTATACCTTCTCTTTGTATTTTGAGCTTTGATGTGATTGCAATTGCAAAATCACTTGAATAAAGCTGTCAATATTTTTTACAGCAAGGGTAATACATATATATATATATATATATATATATATATATATATATATATATATATATATATATATACGTGTACGTATGTTAGTTGTTGTTTCCTCTCATAATGACCCTAGACTGTCCCCAGTATGTACACCGGCATGTGCGCTTGTTTCTCTGACATAAATTCCCTGCCTGGTGGATACTACAGTTGAAGGCACAGGTTTTTTAAAAAATGAATAAAACAAAGGGGGGAAACTTTCTTTGAATTATGTAAGTCGATCAGACATTAATGGGCGCATCTCGTGTGTCCAGGCAGTTCTGGCCAACGAGTGATTAATCATGAGTGTGATATTCGTCCGACAGGAAATACCACACCCTGGCGTCCGACCCGAGCCTGTTCTTCATCCTCTGCCCGTTTGTTTTCTGTTGTTTTTTTTTTCTATTGTTTGTTTTTTTTTTATTTCCATATCATATCTCTGAATATTTAGGGACGGGAAGTGTGACCGGGGTGGGGTTCGACACGGCACCGTGATTGATCACACTGGTCGATGGTGGAAGAACAGAGAAGTTAAGGGAGGGACGTTAACGGTAAACTGTAAAGATGCAAATACAAAAACAACAATAATAATAATAATAATAATGATAATAATAATAATAATAATAATAATAATAATAATGATAATAATAATAATGATAATAATAATAATAATAATGATAATGATAATAGAGTACAACAACGATAACCAAAGTTCTGATAAAGACAAAAATGATATCAATAAAACTAAAGGAAAGAAAGGGAAACAGGCAAAAGCCAGAACCAGAATGACCATTGAAACATACAGGGTGTTCCAAAAAACAAGCAACCATCTTTTTGGCATCTCGTATTTAAATTATGTTGTATCTAACAGCTGTTTTTTATGTTTTTTGTTGTTTTTTTTACCTTTTTTTTTTTGAATACACAAATTACAAAACGATTACAAAAAAGATATTATTTAGGTATGCATTTTAACTTTATGATAAGGGGTAATTTCTTTTAACTTGGATGCTGTTTCATAACATGAACGTTTCATTACATTGGAAAACGACATAACTGACTCAACACAAAGGAACGGTGCTAGAATGAGGCAAGAACATGATGCAATCTTGATCCACCAAAATGCAACACAAAACCGGCAATTAATTTTGTTCCAACCCAATATCATGAACACAACTAAAGATTCCCTTTACTATAGTTCTCAGGCAAGGTCCCTATAACTTTCATTTTCCTCCATCTTTATTCCTCTGTCTGCTATCACCAAGGTAAAATTTAAAATTTACATAAGACTGATGTATTCTTTTAAAATGAAAAATATGATTTCCCATATACAACATCCGTTAATGGCAAATATACTGCAACCTAAATAATAGGATGGCTGCCAAATTTCAGTAGATTTCTCTAAATTCTAAACACCTCTTTGCTTTGTGTGTAAGCAGACAGAAAACAACTTAACTATATAAAGATTTTCAAATAGTTATTCAAGCCAATTAGAAAAACCATGTTTGTAATACAGAAATCTATCGATTTTTTTTTTGATAACTTATTGATATATTTTCATGTTTGATTCAAATTAATATTCCTCACCCCAAAATCGCCAATGAATTTTCAGATTGTCCAAACTATCATATTTGCAATCCTATAAAGTATAGAGTTTTCAAGATTTGGAGTCCATCCTTAACTGTAAAACATCGTAGTCCAATTTTGAGTCTCGGCATTCTAGTCATAATACTAACGTATTGGCAACAGCATATTATTTGCATAGTGTGTCGTCATTATCATCGTCATTGTTGTTATTTTCTAAACCAGATAACTACGTTATTCCTCGATATATTTCAATGAAATATCGTATGCCCGCTTGTGGAGAGTCAACCCGGGAAATGAAGAGTTATGACCGAGCTGATTTTCTGATTAAATTTTATAAGCGAATCATTGTTTTGGTTCACATTTCGGAATGATTCTCAAATCTTCCAACATCAGAGTCAACATGCAAAAATGATGAACTTTTGAACTGCTGAACCAATCACGATGGAAATTGTTATATAGGCTCTTGGGCAACTAAAAACTTGGAATACATCGTATTTTTATGAATATTATGGTTTGAAAAAAAATGGTGTTCAAATATTGCACTTCAAATGCCGGTAAGTAAAGTGAAGGCATCCCCCGATTTCCGAAAGTTCACTATATCTACTTCTTCGCATTTATAGAAAAAAACGAAAAAGGAAAAAGGATTTCCTCATCCTCTCCTACATCCAAGTCTCCTGTACCTCCCACCACTTCAAATACCGACCACTCAGCCTAATATTCCACCATTTGAGGTTTGGGAACGTTTTTCCCGTATGAAGTTTGGAAATTCCCCCCTTCCCCTAACAAATTGATGGTAATTGCTTCTTCGTTTTATGCATTTTGGGCTCACGAAAGGATTTTATGGCGGGAAAGTCTCTACAATATACTACCGTTGTTTATTTCCAACGGAACAATTTGATGACACACGCGTTTGAACGGCATGTTTGATTTTATATTCTTGCGAGGCTATCAGATGGGGGCAACAACATATGAAGTTTCAAGTGCATTATTCTTTTTAAATTCTGGTTCATTGATTTTATTTGCAGAGCCAAAACCTGTACACGGGACATCGAACTCTGAGAGGAAATAAAAGTGATTTTGTCTATACTTTTGGGTTTCTCATTATGAATACACTTTGAATAAAATCCAACTGTCATAACAGTAAATTCGATATAGTATCACTCAATTCTGTGAGGTTGTCGAGTTAATAAGAGTCGACTGCATTTATTAGACATTTTCAATCAACAGAGTTTTGATTATTGATCTTCAAAACTTAACTATTGAAAATATATATTCGATATTGTGTAAAAAAAAAAGATCATTTTATCTCTATTCATTTGAGTGTTCGGAAAGTGATCAAGTATTTCACTGTTATAAGATATAATCCAACCAGCTAAAGGGAGGATTAAAAATCAAATGATTCAAAACAGCATGTAGAACTAGTTCATCAGCTCGTCTTCCCGACAGTGTGTCGTCTATAGCGTTCAGTGAAATTTAATCACTGAAGGATTTTGGTGAGCAAAGAAAGAAAACTGAATTTAAAAGAAAAGAAAAAACGAGATTCTTCGACGAGGAATCGAAATTTTGCTGTTATTGATAATGGTAGTGATTGCATTCTTCAGGAATGATATTTAGTTTAAATTCACTGGCATTAGTTTCTATATCCTTTCAGGAATTACGTAATTTTCCGGACACGGAAATACCTAATTATTTTCCGAACACGGAAATACGTAATATTTATCATAGATATATTTTTGCATCAGTGAAAACGGCATTTTATGAATTTGTGTCAATTGTATTATCTCTCTCGCTATACATATATATATATATGTATATATATATATATATATATATATATATATATATATATATATATATATATATATATATATATATATATATGTGTGTGTGTGAGTATATATATATATATATATATGTGAGTATATATATATATATATATATATGTATATATACGTATGTATATATATATATATATATGTATATATACGTATGTATATATATATATATATATATATATATATATATATATATATATATTGAGAGAGGGAGAACTAGAAAAAGAAATGCAAGATAGCGAACATTATGAAGATCATTTATCATTTCGACAATGACTCGATATCCATGACTTTAAAAAACCATGACAGTATAATAAATGTGTCTTCCTTCCAGGTGGTGTTCATTGAATATTTTATAGTTCTTACGCTCTGATTGATACCTATATACATATAATTATATACATTTCCTATATATTATCTATATCTACATGTAAATATTTATAATTGTATACATATATATATATGTGTCTGCGTATGAATATATTTATGTATAATTTGACAAAGAACAGACTTACATAAATCTGTGCTTTACGTAATTATTCTATGCATCATATACAGTTATATTCATATATTTGTAATCATTTATATTTGTTTGTGCGCACGAAGATAGATACAGTCATAAACACACATATATACTCATACATTGAGGAAGATTTGTTGCCTTATATTATACATATATATATATATATATATATATATACACACACACACACACACACACACACACACACATATATATATACATATATATATATATATATATATATATATATATATATATATATATATATATTAGAATATGGATTCGCAAACTTGCTCATGTTTCTGCCCTGTTCAAGCCTCTCCAGGCAAACCTGATTCACCTGATGAGGCCAGAAAAGGATAGAAAGTAAGTTTGTGTAACGAATCTGCATTCTACAATCTATTTCCTCTAAAACAACTTAACCTCAGGAGTAAAAAGTTGTATGTATCGAGCACTCTATGAAATAATTCCATTACATTTCAGAAGAGGCTTTCTATCATAGATATATTATCATATTAAATCATACTGCTAGCCTGATTTGTACGACATATACTGTGTGTGTATATATAAATATATATATATATATATATATATATATATATATATATATATATATATATATATATACATATGTATGAAATGTTTAGGGATTTGCTACTCGAACACGTTTTTTCTGCCCTCTTTTGGTTTCTTAACGTGAATAAAGTGGTTTGATTTAGATTCCTCTTCAGCACATTGGGGGGGGGGAGATCTTTTTTTTTTCTAGTTTGTAGGAACTCCCTTTAATTCTATTTATACATGTTCCAGTGTAGTGGTTGGCCATTGATCACTGCATTTTTTCTGATATTCAATGGGGATCTTATGTCTGTTAGCGGTTATAACCTTCAAACCTGTAGGGTATGGTGTGGGTATTTTCGTTATCAGTATGTGGTTGTTCTATCAGTTTTTTTTTTTGTTTGTTTTTGTCTTTCTTTATGTTTCCTCTCTGAGAGTTTTTATTCTCACTTGAAACTGTTTACCACTGTAAGTTCCTCATATGACCTTAGTTGTTAATTTGATTATTTTGGGTTTTGTCCGTTCCAACATGTCTAAGATTGTTATGGTGATTTGGTTGTTCTTTAAGATGGCTGTGTGAATGAGATATTTATGGAAGTTATTTTTAGTACATCTATAAGTGGGTTATTGAGTTGTGTTTGTTAATACGAATTTTGAGCGATGCCGACATCTTAACACTATTTCATATTTTCTGTATAATAATTCTGTATTTTTTTTCTATTGGCGAAAATAATGATTTTGAATTTCTCAATTATGGAATAGGTAAATTGGTGTTTCAACATTTTGCTATGTGTATGTTTGTTTAAATATTTTCCATTTTACTATAGGTTTGAGATTGCTATCAATCAATTAAAAACACATCATAAAAGAAATGAAAAAACTCGACTTCATAGTTGATTTCAAGGCTGATGTTAAGATTCAACATTTTTTAGAAGTCACTTTTAATTTAGATGATAACACTCATAGACCATACAGAAAAGAAAATTCTGTAATTGAATATATTAATACAAGTTCTAATCACCAAGACAAAATCTTTGAAAAGATGAAAATCAATAGAAACTAGACTTATATAAAATTCCTGAAATAAAACAATATTCAACAATGTTAGAAATGAATATATTAATACCCTAACGAATGACAGTTTCACTGAAACTATATTTAAGTATGATTAAAAAAAAATGTGAAATCCAATGGAATAAAAGATAACAACAACAAAAAGTCGAGGTAAGAAAATCATCTGTGGTACACCACCATTCAATTACACTAAAGTTCTATCTTAAACTTTACTCTAAATCAACCTAATATTTCATGTTAAATGTATCGAGCACTTTATGAAATAAACCCATCATACATCGGATATTGTATTTATATCATGTGATATATATATATATATATATATATACATAATATATATATATATATATATATATATATATATATATATATATATATATATATATATATATATATATATAATGAGTCTCTGATAATTAATGATGCCTCTATGTCAGATTTGAGCAATGTTATAAAACACGTATTTGGAAAGATTACAGCATTTCCATTAGATATATATTCATTCAGACATACATACATGTATACATAAATAAAATATTCAGCCCAATATATGAACGTATATTCATATATCTACATATGTCTTCTTATATGTATGTGTGTGTGTTTATATTTGTGTGTGTGTTTGTATTCGTGTGTGTGCTTGTGTGCATGTGTGTATATGTGTGTTTGTGCACGCACCTCCAAGGAATACAATCTAACAACTGATAATGCACAGCATAACGTATTGAGTTTTCATTTAAACTTGAAGTAGTTTTCCCCCTTTAATGAAAAAATTTAATATCTTATCTCAAATCTATCATTGCGTGTTTAATACGTCTAAAATTCACGTTGGGATGCACAATCTAATGAACCATTGCAACATTACAAATAAATATATCATAAAGATGATTTACCTCTGGACTAATGGCTGTCCCCTGCCTCTTATTTATTATGCGTATATAGTTACAAGGGAATTATGATACTGTAAAATATCGTTGAAACGGCACCCGTTCAATCAACACCATTTTATGATACATGCATACTAACGGCACATTTGTTTCGACGTATATGGTTACCATGATTAGTTTTTGGTTCATTGATTTTATTTGCCGACCTGTCACCTGTTTATCAGGCATTAGACAGTGAAAGGGTAATAAAAGGTAGGTTTCGTCAGTACTTTTTTAGTTTCTCATTATGTATACAAATCCTATAAAACCCAGGCGTTGTAATAAATTCGTTATAAGGGTATTATTAAAACCCAAAAAATGATTTCAGAAGAATCTGTGCATTATTGATAGAATGGTCGATTTTGCAGCCAGTTATATTTCATGGAGGATACAATATTTTTAAAATGTGTTAATATTTTTATACGCTCTAATTGTCATCTGCATAGTAACAAAGCAAAAACTATCTGCAAGGGCAGCCGGTGAAACAATGAGCATAGTCGTATTTTAGCACTGACTGATTTTTAAACATCTATATATGAGAAAAGTTTCAGTTTTGCAAATTCATACCCACTGACTTTACAACTACTCCAACTAAACCTGGCTTAGCTATGATATAGAAATTACATTAGTTTCCAAAGTCTCATATAGACACGTGCTACCGATTCAGAAAAGAAGAGAAGGTGCAACAATTGAATGTTTTTATATGGTTATTATTATTATTATTAAACAATGTATGTCTTATCTGTAACATTTGTCAAGAAAGATAAGGAATTATACAACAATCATAAGGTAGTCTCCCTTACTTATTTATTTCCTGCAATAGCGTGAGAATTCCTGGTCTATTGAAGTTGAACATTAACAAGAATATCCAGGTTAACATAAATTCTCCGATATTTTATAAGGGAAGAGCAATTGTTAGTACTTATGCGATTTTTTGACGGCATAGGTAAAACCTGATTTTTTCAAAAAATAGCCAAATATTGACTTTTATGAAAATGATTTCATCGTTAAACGTAAAAACCGATCCAATTTGCTTGAACTTGTCTGAGAACTTCGAATTCCAATTTCTATCGTCAGAGCTTTTCTTAAACTGAAGTAAAATCTTGCAATGGATTAAAAAAAACATCTGATTATTTTTCACACTTTTGGTCTTCATGAGATTTTTGGTTGAAGAAAAATTCAAAATACTGTGATCAAAATTTAATAGTTTGACAATTAGGTGAGAGACTTGACATGGCAAGTATCTTCCACACATATATTTCGGGCGCTGTCGTAGCAGATTTTAGTGGAATTCAAAGACCTCAAAACTAATGGTCCCGTTGTGGAATGCTCACCTCAGGTCCAATTGACGAACGAGTCATACCAAAAACAGTTACTTGATGCTTCTCTGCCAAGCCTGAGAGCTTGGGTTTGGAACTTCTCATCAAGGATAAAGGACCATTGTGGAAGAATAGGTGCTGTAAACTTCAAGGGGCCTGGCAAGTCAGAGTATGGTTTACTAACAACTGCTTGTGAACCTAACTCCGATAGTGACAAAAGCGGAGAGCAATGATACATACTGAATGATTCACATATGACTTATTACCGTTTAGAGTAACACATTTGGCCAGGGATTCTCAATCAGAGATAATTTCCGGGGGGGGGATTCCGAAAACCCTTGGCCAGGAGGATTTTATTCCATTTCGAAGTGTGTGTGGACAAGCCTTGGGTGTTAGGCGTAATTACCACATCCCTTACTGAACTTTTTTTCCATCAGGGAATCAGCAGCAGCAGCAGCAGCCATTCAGCGTCTGTCATTTGACATAGACTTTCTCCAAAATTCGCAGAGCCATTGTGAGTCTTGATGTCCAGCGGTCTGACATTCTTGCAACATGTCCAGCCCATTACCATTAGAGCTTTCAAACTGTTTCTATATTATCCCAGACTCCTGTCTCTTCTCTAATATACCGTACCATCTTATGATCTCTCCACGTAAGGTTCAACATGATTCTCTCATGTGTTGTATGGTACTCTGGGGGTCAATTTTTCGGTTAGGTTTCATGTTTTCAGCTACATCAGTATCTGTCGCTAGGATACATTTTATTTTACACCCTGGGATTTTTCTTTTTTTTTTTTTTTGTTTTTGAAAGTCAAACTTGCTCAACTGGAAGCTTACCAACCTAGAGTGATTTTTGCTTTATTTCTTTCTCTATTCAGCTGCATGAAATACATCAAAAAACAGTTGATTGGGAAAGGAGAAAGAGGAAGGTGATAAAGCATTGGATATTCATAGAGACAACACCAGCTTCGTGGAGAGAGAAACACGAACGTTTTAGAAATACAAAAACTAAACCCACGATGAAAAATAATCAGTATTGCACCGCAGTCTTTCAGTCAAGATAATCTTCTCCATACCAAGTCGCTAGAATGAATCAACGGTACCAGGGGTGGAGGAGAACGCTAGAAAACGTTGATTGGGGTTGAGTATAGCTTTTAAAACGAATAGAACCACGGCATTAGCAATTTCTTGAACGATCTACTGGTACCCACTTATTGTTCTTGTTGAGTTTTACCAGGTGGAGTTGTCAGCCCAAACCGGGAAATGACCTGCTATTTGCCCATTACTGCAGGAAGAAGTTGATATATGTCTTTCAAAATCAACTGAATACGTTGTCGATTCAATTATCTGTACCTTCAACCGTTAGGCCCAGTCCTCTCAAATCTTAGGCATACAGAATAAGTAATGATGCCTGGATGTACGTGTGTGAGTGTATTGCAGCGTTAGGGTTTGTATGTAGGCTTAATTTTGCATGAGCCTCAGTTTGGATGCACACGTCCGTAAATGTGTGTACGCAAATCTCTTTGTGTACATAAAGAAAATATATTTAAATCTTTTGACATTTTTATGATCAGCTACCGTTCTCTCTCTCTCTCTCTCTCTCTCTATATATATATATATATATATATATACATATATATATATATATATATATATATATATATATATATATATATATATATATATATATATATTGGGGTACGAATATGAGTGTTTGTTTCTGTGTTAGAGAGTCTGTGTGTGCGTGAGAAACAGTGCATGTGTGTAAGTAAAAGAGCGTGTGTGAGAGAGTGACATAAAGAGTGTATGTCCATGTGTATGGATGCTTTGGTGTGCGTGGGTATGCGTGGGAGCGTGTCAGTGTATATGTGTATGTGCATGTGTATATACATGTGTGTGTGTGTGTGTGTGTGTGTGTTATTAATAACTCCAACCAAAACAAATTTTCTTTGACATTCTCATTTTTGAGACAACAACATTTACACAAGATTAATTATATCAAAATCGATCATAACATTTCGTTCTCGACGCTGTAGATAGTTTGTTTTGTTTTTCTTTTTGATTTGTCTTTTGTTCATTTGTTTTTCAATTTACGAAAGCATAAAAATTGTTTTAGATTTTTTTTTCTTCATTTCGTGATCTAATAAATGTTGGTATTTCGTGAATGTCCAACGTTTAAGCGGAAAATTATAAGGAAATATAAAGATGGCTCCCAATCCACGCATGCAAATAGATAAATCTTTGTAATAATCATTAAACAGAAACATATAAAACTAAAAACTATCCTGGACCGACATCTCGTTCATATATATATATATATATATATATATATATATATATATATATATATATATATATATATATATATACATGGATAATCTACGTTAGTAACCCCAGTTTGAAAAGCATTAAATAAGGTGTAGTATAAAAAGATATCTCTGTACAATATATTATGGATATGCCTATGCAAAAAAATGAATGAATGAGATAAACTATGAATTAAAATCATAACTTGAAGTGGGAGGATTGGATAAACTCTGCTGGGAAGCTGTGTTAACATAAATGTTTAGTTTTCAAAATCTTTGAAATGGTTACATATTAAATAACTGATGATCCCAACGAGAGAAATTTGTTAAAAGATATTAAGAAATGGATATATGATCCGACAAAGTGATTGTGAATTGTGTCGTATCATATTGAAACTCTAACTGGAATGATCTTCCGTAAATACGAGGATTTTGGATGGACAGCGTAAATAAAATAAACAATTAAAGGTTTCGTGAGACATATTCCATTTGTTTATTCTATTTATGTTGTCCTGGCCGAATGATAAATTCAGAGTATGATTTCAATTAGGGCTCAATATGATTTAATGCAATTCATAATCAATCATATAATGATATGAGTATACATGTTCAGGTTTATTTCCAGTTCATTACTGCGTTTATATCCTTTGATTTATCTATCTATCTGTCCAACACTCTCTCATTCTCTCTCTATTTTCCTCTCTCTCTCTCTATCTTCCTCTCTTTCTCTCGCTCTCTCTCTTTCTCTCTTTCTCTCTCTCTATTTATATACACATATATATATGTATATACATACATACAAACATATATATATATATATATATATATATATATATATATATATATATATATATATATATATATATATATCGGTCTGTTTCTATGCGAATGTTATGCTGAATCAGTTGAATTGCTCAATTGGCGAAATTTGAGCACTTTTCACAAAATATAATATTTCAGGCTCAGAATCCCTCTAAGGAATCCTTCCAAGTTATGTTCGTTCGTGGAGCTCTGCCATCATATCTGAATATAGTACATTGTCAACAATACACATATATATATATGTTGGGTACATGGACAACGGATATATATATATATATATATATATATATATATATATATATATATATATATATATATATATATATATATATATATATATATATATATAACTTTGCACTTTTCCACGGAAAACGGTATTTTAACTAAAGAAATTTGATAAAGTTTGTACAGATCTAAATCATCCAACAATGTTATGTTACACTGGTCAATCATTTTCCGATCGTTGTCAAGATATTTCTAATGTGATTTTATTACTATTCTTAAAATTTCGATCCTAATTTCGTATGTTTAATTCTATTGTTGGGATCATCAGCTTTTTTTGATGAACCTGTTTCAGGGATATAAATATATATTTTTTAAATATATATATATATATATATATATATATATATATATATATACATATATATGTATGCGTACATACATATATATATATATACATATTCACGTATCTATATATATATACATTCACGTATATATATGTATATATATATATATATATATATATGAAGAGAGAGAATGAGCATAAAATATGAAAGAATTATTCAAAATGCATGTCATTTTAGTCAATCATTTGTTTATTGCAAATGGTAATGTGATTTATGTAGGGTTTTATGCTTTACTCATACTTATATATATCTTTCTGGTTTGGATCCCCAGTTGTTTACCATATTGCTATTCATCATCATCAACAGTCATTTAACGACCTTCTCAAGGATTCGCCACACTTCACAATCGTGGGCATTGCAGAGCCAGTGTTTTTGAATTCGTTCATTTCATCTCTCCATTTTGCATTCCGTCGGTCTTGGTTTAGCATGTGATCTTTGGGGATCTATGTTATGAGTCGTGATGTCCATAGAAGTTATTATTCTATTATTTAGCTTTCTGTTATTTCTTGGGTCTCGTCGTAATGCATGAAGTTTGTTATTTCATATTTGGTATAATTATAATAAACACAATCATGCCTCACACACACGTATATATATATATATATATATATATATATATATATATATATATATATATATATATATATATATATATATATATACTATCTATGGATTATCTGCATTTTAAATCTAAGGGATTTTCACAATCTTAAATATAATCAGATATATGATTCCTTATTACTAGCAAAAAGCACCACTGCCAATACTCCTCGTGGACAACATAAGAATTCGATAAAATACGAATTCCAAGACGAGATTCCAAACAATAAGCTCTTCTGATTAAAGCAAAGAAAGCTTTTATCAGTGAACTATTCATGGACATTGGCGTGGATGTTTTCAAATAAATGTTGTGTGTGCACGCGCAGATGACATCGCGTTGCTTCAGATTTATTTTTGATTAGGCTAGTTGAAAAGCAACACTCAAAATACAAATATAAAACTATGATAGAAAGTATCAAATTATAATTGAAAAAAAGGAATGCATTACTATCACATTATCTTGATAATGAACCATAATGGTCGAAAGATATAGAACTACCAACTTTGGAACGTTTAAAAGAAAAAAACTTCGATGGCCTTGATAAAGAGTAGGTACGAAAACAAGAAACATTCACAAATGAGTAGATAGAGTTCGTCTGCTATTTTCAACAATGTTTGTCGAATGAAAGATGGTAGCTTGTAAAATATGATCATCTGAATAATTATTTGCACAGATAAAGAATTCAGAGTGTATTACTGTTGACGGCACCATTGTCATTAAAAACGTAATAATAACCAGTTTATATACATAGCTACGATGTAAGGGGCGTAACCTTTTATTAAAAAAAAATACCCATAAATTAAGTCGGTCTTCTTCGGCCCATGGCCCAGCGTTCCGAAGAATGGAATCGATATCCATTCCGAACCTTTTGATATCTTCAGAGTAGATACAGCAGAGAATTCATAAATGTATTCAAAAGCTTATGAAGCAGAGAGCACATTCTGCTGCCATCGTATTGTCAGGGTAAGTAATTTTGCATAGATCCACGACAAAATTTAATAATTCTTTCGGTAGGCCATAGTCCTAACCCCCATAAATTTTCATAGAAATCCATTCAGAAATTTTAGAGATATCGTGTTGATAATTATGAACTTTAGACAATTTTATGTGGTGTGCACATATTTAGGAAGAAAAGGACGTAATAAAACATTGATCCCGCAAAAAACGAATTCGGTTCTTCCGTTACTTATTGTCAGCCCCACAAAACATTATCATTATGTGGACGGATATTAAATTTTGACGATATTATGTACTTTAGACATAAAAGATTAATCAGCCCTTCCTTGGCCCATACTTCCACAATACATCATTAATATTCATTCAGAACATTTTGAGATATTCTGTGGACGAAGAAATACTTGCATGGAAAAAAAAGAAAAAAAAACAATTGAAATAGAAATGATTTTTTGAGGATACATCGATTAGAGGAAGCCATATTGAATAAATTGATAGAAGACAGTGTAGGTTAAAGAGTAAGTAGCAGGATTGGTCAGGTGCAAGGAGGATGAGAAATAGCTGTTAGCAGTAAATACTTACACAAACAAAAACAAAGTCAGCATTTCTTTAATCTTTGAAGCAAGACAGCAAATATTTTGAGAGGCGCCATGTTTGGTACTGCCCTTTTTCGAGCAAGACGCGCCATGATGCTTCCAAAAAAAAAAAAACACGGGCAAGCTGCACGGAGTTTGTGTTATACGCGATTACTTCCCCCTGAAGCGACTCCAAGGTGGCGCTTACTGTACTGCAGACGCCATGTCGTGGTTTCACATTTTAGTACGACCTCGCATTACAAAGACACAACACCCTTCGGTCTCCATAGGCGTTGTTTGTTTGCTGTGTTAACATAACATATTTTTGCAGCTTCTCTACGTTTTGTTTTTTGTTTATCTGGGATTTTTTTCTTTCTTTCTTTCAAAATTTCTTACTTTTCATTGGAAAGTTGTAAGTTTTCTATAAGTTTTTCTTAAATTCATTTCTAATTTGTCAAGAATATTTCTCGAGGCTCTTTATCTTATTTCAATGCTTTATTATCTTTTTTTCCTTTCTTGTTGCTTTTGATTGCTTTGCAAGTTTATCTTTCTACTCCACAAACACCTACCCATCACAGAGTTCGATATTTTGGAAACGAGACTGGTTTGCCTAGTAACTTCTTTTGTTACAGTTAGATTTCATCTCGCAAATCTAATATGCCAACCAATTTGAATTAAACTTTGATGTCTGAAATGTTGGGGCATAATACTCAAATGCCAATGTTATTCCAAAAAATAAAACTTAATAATGTCTTTTTTCACTAGTTCTTGGTAAATAAATCGACACCCAGTTTCTATTAAAATAGTTGTCCTAGATATCTTACTGGTGCCCGATATAGCACAATACTCAGATCGATTCGGCCTTGTTCCATTGAATCTGAAGTTAAAAAAACATTACTCTTCCATGGTAGTTAGAGAGGTCATCCCGCGTATCATTGTGTTTGTGCCCTGTGTTCAATCCTCATTTTTGTGCCACCGTTGTGGTCTGTGAATTTTTTTACGAGCAGAAGCGTTAAGCACATCGTAGCAATTGTAAGTAAGATCGTCTCACAAATCATTCGCTGATGTTGGATCCCCAGTACGTTAACCATAATGGAGGTTGTTATTATTCCCGTTTAAGAATGGCTGCAGTTTTTGTAATGGTCAATACTTTTAAGGGTTAAAGTCAGAAGTTAGGTTTGGGGCGAGTATTTTAGGGTTAGGCTCTTTGATTTGGAATTCATCATCAACGTTTGTATCCTGCAGCAAAGACGGGAGCCATTTTAAATGGGAAATGTAAGAATTGCCCAATTATTGACCCTTCGTTCAAGACTAACTTGACAATTGTGAAAAAAAGAGTGCTCCCCTAAAATCATTCAAATATTGCTGTCATTTTTTCTGACAGCATGGATAAGCTAGTTAATAAGTAATACAAAAACAGATATAGTTAGTCGATCAATAGAAACCCCTAATGTTTCCAAAGTTTTCTTGCAGCATGCTGTGTTAGGGAAGATCATTAAAAATTGGAAAAAAGGTTGAAAGATGATAACTGGCTTTTTCGCATTTTGTTGAGCGATGATCACAAAAAAGTCCAAATTTTCATGAAAAAACAAAAAAAAACAGACACAATCTCTTGGATCAAATTAGCATTAACTTACATTGCGAAGAAAACTCGAATCTTCGTATGCTGCAAATTTGTGTTTTTGATTAAACTCCGAAGAGTTACTCCGAACAACTCTTCTGGAAACGAGCTAGAAAGTAAACGAGGCTCCTGTTATTACGGCAACCCAGGGGATCAAACAGTGTCGTTATAACGACAAAGTTGTTATAAGGGGTGAGTATTTTACGAAGTGAATAAGTTATGGGAAATCAAAAAATACCGAAAAAATTAGTTTTCATGATCTTGCCATGATCCAATTCCCCGTGTTACTTTACGTTGTATCAAACAACTGTAGCCACCATTGAGGGTGAAGGCTTCAACCAATTTTATATATAGGTTTCTTTTACGATGAGTCTGTGTGTTCCCGCGGTCCTGGTTATATTGTTTTGTCTAAAGACTTGAAAATTGGCTTCAGTAATCCATTTGATTCTTTCTGAAGATATTTTCTTTATATTTGAAGAAAACACTTTTTTGAATTTTGGGGGTCTCATTTTGACGTATTTATCAATAATATCTAAATGTTGTTTTTTTTTTTACCTTTATTTTAGATGTTTTCCAGTGGAAAACGTCAGTGATGTCATATATAGAATGTTTTCTGACCATATTTAATCCTTGATGAAATTTTTTCTGGCATGAATTAAAATCATGCTGCTACGGTCTGTCAGTTATTGACTGTGATGGTGAGTTATTTTACGGTTTTTGTAACCTTGATTTTTAAAATTATACCCTGAAAACTTCATGCACCTTTGCTGCAAATTATTCTACAAAAATATTTTTGCAAGAATATAAAAATAGAAGTGCCGTTAGAAAATGTTTTATTAAACAGTGCCGTTAGAAAGGAGTGCCAATTTTACTGTATTTGGAATCTGATATGGCAAGGCTTCAAAATACCAACAAAAACAGGCCATTATTTAAAAATTATTTACTTTTTGTTTTGTTAGTTTTTCTAAGAAGCGTCTGAGCCGATGATTCGTCTGTAGAGCCTTCAGATGGCAGAGGGGTTGAAAGAAATTAGGTTTTCAATTATTATTTATTACCATCGGAAATAATCAATACATTTTGTTAGTTTATTTATTTTTTTCGCTAGTAACACATTGAAATATGAACTTACGCACACAAGCCTAGACTTACTTATACGCTTATTTCATATATATGTACGTGCGTTTGTATATAGTGCTTTGAAAATAGCATAAAAGTTTTACTGCTGATTTGGAGTCGATGTTTGTATATTTTATTTTTACAATTTGAGTATTTATTTAATGTATTTGTGCTGAAATATAATGTGTTATCTCGTCTGTTCGCCGTGTGTATATCTGTAGATATTTGCTCATCGGACGTGCGTCCCTCAGGAAGAGAGAAAGATTTTATAAGTTTCCGATGTAACCAAACTCCGGTCCACGTCAGAAGTTGGAGCTGATTCGGTTTCTCCACCGTAACAGCGAGAAGAAGAAGGACAATCCTCGCCTGATTTACGGGACGCCACTCTTCTCTGATTGAATTTCCGGTAAGGGGAAATTGGAAATATATCTAGTGAAGATTTTTCTCCCCCAATCTTCTATGTCCAACAAATGCAGTTGCTTTTAGCAACTAAATGATGCAATTTATTAACAGCCTCTTATGTTTTGTACTGACAGAGAGATGTTCAATAGTTTATGGACACGTACTAGTTGGGATATCTACAATGCAAAAGTTGCGGTAATCATCTCTAGACGGATTAAAAGCAGGGATGGAGTTTGACCATGCAGCAGCCAGTTGTGTCATGTAAGATATCTGACACAAGGCTTATTGTTGATTGAATTCTCTACATTTGATTATCTCAATCCCCTCATTTGTGGAAATAGACCCAACCGGATGATGTAAGCGTGGCGTAATAGGTAAAAAGGTAGTGTTGCCGTGACAAAGTAGCTGAGGTAGTCAAGAGATTCAAATAAAATTTAGTAATGTTTGACCGTGGAGTAATTGTTAGGACCAGATGATGGTGGAAGTTGCTCTAAGTTTTCCTCGATCAACTGTACCAGAAGTATATTAGAGAATCATTCCAGTTAGGCATGTATGAGTCATGTTGCAGATCTCGCTAAATTCCCCTGCAGCAACAAACAATAAACACATGGAAACCGGTGGAACGTGTCTAAATAAGAATACCTACACAACGCCCCAACACCTCGTAGACTCCACCCCACCCTCACTCAGGTGAAGGAGGGGCTGTTTGTTGTCACGTAGCTGTCTCACATTTTTTGGCACTCAAGTTCATGATGTCTTACAAGAGAGTACAGCATGTTACCAATCAAACTGGGACAAGAGATATCATAAGAACTATTAGAAAACTAAATGGCAATGGGCTGATCATGCTGCAAAAAAAATGTCAGGCAGCGGCTGGACAACATGACTACCAACGTTGATCCCCAGAGGTCGTTTGCAAAATTGTGACGGACAAAAAATGAGATGGTATGACGAATTAATCGTAGCACCCATGATAGAGAAGACTGGTTAATCTTGGGGAAGATCTCAGTACAACTAGAGACGTTAAAAGGAGGAGGAGGAGGAGGTGGAGGAGGAGAAGGAAGAGGAGGGGGTTGGGATGATGATGATGATGATGATGATGATGATGATGATGATGATGATGATGATGATGATGATTTGCATGGTAATAGTGTCCTGTGTTTTGGGTACTGATTTTGAAAACAAAAGACAAAATATTAATTCAAAAATCTGGTTGGTCACTAATGAGCTGACGGCAAATTACATTTGTCATATTAGGAATATCAGAGTTAATTAGCAATGAATGGAAATTGGTAGAAAATAAAGCGGGGGGGGGAGAAGAAAGAAAAGGAGGAGGTAGAAAAGACATAGAAAAAAATAAGAAAAAAAACAAGACTGAACGGGGGAAGTTGAGAAAAAAAAGAGGAAAAAAGTTCGAGACATGAGGAGGGGGGAGGAAGAGGAGGAGGAGTGAAAAGAGAGTAAGAAGAAGACTGATGGAGAAAAGAAAAAAAATGAAAGAGGAGGAAAGTGAAGGAAGAGAAGGAGGGAGAGAACTGAGGAAGGGGGAGGTGAGAAGAAAAAATGAAGACTGACAGGGAAAATAGAAAGAAAGAAAAGGTGACAAGGTGGAAGAGATAAAAGAGAAAAAAGAACGGAGAAAACGTGAAGAGGAGGATAAAGAAGAGAGTAAAAAGAAGACTAGAGGAAAAGAGAAAAAAGATTGGAGGAGGAGGAGAGTGAAATGATGAAAGAGAAAAAAAGGAAAGGGCTATGGAAAGGGGAGGTAAAAAGAAGAAATTGAACGCTGACGGCAGAGAGTAGAGAAGAAGAAAAAAAATCTGAAGTAGAAAGAGATAAAAGAAAATGAAGAAGAAGGGAAGAAGAGGAGAGAAAAGAGGAGAAAAAGACAAAAGAAGGTGACTGATGAGGAAAAGAAGGAGAAACGGAAAATTAAGAGTGAAATAAAGAAGAATCAAAAGTGGAATAGAAATCAAGATAGAATTAAAGGAATGAGGTAGAAGAAATCGAAAGAAAGAAGAAAAATCTTAGAGTGAGGGTTGAAACGGAAAAAAAAAATGAGTGAGAAGATGAAAGAGAAAGAATGAGAAAGAAAGTGTAAAAAGGGAGTCGACGAAAAGTGTAAAAAGGATGAAAAAAAGCTGAAGAAGTAAAAGAAGCTGACTGACATCCTCGTTTAGATAGTCATAAGGCAACTCCCCACACCAAAATGGCTCTCCGGATATCACAAGGCAAATTACCATCACAAAATCGTCAAGCTACACTGCTACCATATCTTATGGACAAAACCATAACAGTTTGAATAAATAAAAATCCTGCATAATGTCTATATACACGTGCTATATACGACGATAGGCAAATGAGAGACGGACGCATAGTGAATTATTGAGAGAATGGAAGATAAACATGTAAAAAAAACTTACTCAAGAAACATTTACGTGATAGACTGTAAGCTGCTTTACACACATAGAAACACATCTTCCGTTAGAGTGATAAACAGTAATGATAACAGAGTTACACGCATGCAGGTAAATAATATTTGATTAACGAAGAATATCTATATCAGTTTTTTTTTTTTTTATTATTCATATTTTCAACAGAATATTATGATTGGAGCTTTTCCTATTAATTTATGATGATTTATGCAGAGTGGTTGATGAGAATAAAATCGGCACCGGACGGAATTTATCTATTTATAGATATATATATCACAATATCTGTCATTATGATTGATGGAAGAGAAGTAAGTATTACCCTTAACGGTCTCAATTTCAAATCTAAAAATGAAAAAAATTCTCTTCCTCGTATATAAAAGAAATGTAAACCTGACGGCACTCTCTATCTGATGTGATAATATAGCGAAACAAAGGTTAATCATTACTATGGACCTATATATATATATATACATATATATATATATATATATATATATATATATAGAGAGAGAGAGAGAGAGAGAGAGAGAGAGAGAGAGATAGATAGATAGATATAGATAAGAAGATGCTCTACAAATTCGTGAGCTATTGGAGCTGATCATTACTACTGTGTAGTTAGTACAAGACAAACATAATCTCACTAAAGAACTTAGGAATATATGCATACAAGCTGTGTATGTGTCCATGTGTGTATGAGAAAGAGAGCGTGTGTGTGTGTGTGTGATGATCACTTAATAAAAATGTAGATTTATTCATGCATGTGTATATTCATACATACATAAAGCGAGAAGACGATCTTAATGAACACGTACTCACACACCAAACCATGGTGCAAAACAAACAATAGCAGATATGAATATTTATGGAAACAGATTTCTTAAATATAAATACTCAAAATAAATAAGCATTAAATACAAACAATTCTTATTCCACTGAAATGCCGACGATTTGAATTATTTGCCTTTTATCAAACATCTCAGCATCTGCTTATAACAAATCATATACACTGATATTTCTGGCGGCGACGTTTGATAAATGTCATAGCGATAAAAAAAATAATTACTACCACATTTATTCTTCTTGTTTTTCTTCTTCTTCTTCTTCTTGTTTTTCTTCTTCTTCTTCTTGTTTTTCTTTTTCTTCCATCCTTCTTGTTTTTCTTTTTCTTCTTCTTCTTCTTCTTCTTCTTCTTCTTCTTCTTCTTCTTCTTCTTCTTCTTCTTCTTCTTCTTCTTCTATCCCCTTCCTCCTTTTTCTTCTTCTCTCCCTCAATCTTCTTCCTTTTTTTATCTTCCTTCCCCCGACTTCTTCTTCATCTATCATCTTTTTCTTTTCATACCTTTATTCTCTTGTCTGATTCCTTCTTTTTCTTATTCTCCCCACACGTACACTCTGTCTCTGTCACTCTATCCATCTTTTTATCTTTGCCTGTCTGTCTCTTTTTCTATTCTTCTCCTTTCTCAATATTCTCTTCCCTTTTCTTCTATTCTCTCTCTCTCTCTCTCTCTCTCTCTCTCTCTCTCTCTCTCTCTCTCTCTCTCTCTCTCTTTACATTATTTTTCCTCTTCTAGTTGCTGAGCCATCCCCCTTTGTCTGTTTATAGCCCCTTTCTCTCCCTTCCTACACTCTCTCTCTAAGTATATTTTCAATTTTTCAATATTTTCTCTCACTTCCTTCCATTTTTTCTCTCTTGCTCCATTATACTTTTCGCCTTTCTTCCCCTCCCCATCTTCTTCTACTGTCTCCCTCCCCTTCTCTCTCTTCCCCTCTCTGGATATCTTTATTCATCTTCCTTTTTAATATTTTCTTTCGCTTCCTTCTATTCTCCTCCTCTGTCCATTACTGCTCTTATTTATTCTTTTCACTTTTCTTCCCTTTCATCTTTCCTCTCTCCCCCCTCTGTCTCTCTCTCTCTCACTGTGTAACTTTCCTTAACCCACAAAACAAGAGAATAATAACAAAACAGTCTAGACTAATTTAACTTCTTTTAAATCGTTCTATTATTGATTTCAAATGTTTCTTCGACCGACGGCAGATTAGATTTGCTTGCCAAAAGAAACAAAAAGAAAATGAATTAATGAAAGAAAACACATCATGACAGAGCGTCTGGAAATCTTCAGGACGTTGAAACAACAAAAATATTCTAGACTTGCTTCGTTTTTATTTCTTTTCGACTACAATTCGTCATTACAATTCAGTAAGTCGATCGGATTAAGATTCTAATCTGTGATGCTGTATGTTGGCTTTTATCACAACTTCCTCAACACCCGGTCTGTCCATATCATCATCGTATTTGTCCTTCGTGGGCGGAGATGACCATGGCTTCTATTCTGACTGGTGAAGAAGTTACAGCATACCGCAGGGGGGTGAGGTGGTGTTTCCCTCCAAGTTGCCTCGCTGTGCGAATGCAAACAAGAAAAAAATATGCCGTGCAGTGAACTTTTAATGTCGAGCACAAATTTTAACTCATCAACACCAGATGCCATTTAAGTTAGATACTGGTAAAATTCAAAATTGTGTGGTTATTGAAAGTATATTGGCATGATAATGCAACTTTAATAATGAGAAAACTAAAAGCATGCTTCTTATCATCTTATCATCATGCAATTTTATCTGCTTACATTCATAAATATTTTCTACAGCAATTTTAAGAGTGGACTAAATATATGCCCACAGGCATGTATGGGACCAGCAATCTTGATACAGAAATCAAAGTTCAATAGAAAAACTACTTAGTTTAAGTAGCAATATTTCATTGCTGGTTTATTCAAAGATGATAATGTATACAAATTTGTGCATAAATCCTGTCATTAGGCTGTCGGCCAAGAATTAGTCTTAGCTAATGAAAGGATGATCAAGAAAAATCAATTTACAAAATAAATCATTTTTGAAATGTACACATTTTTCGTTATAAGTATATAAGTAATTGATGTCCAACACCACGCCAAACTGCACGAGACCACCAGGCTATTCCTTCGGTAAAGAACCCTCGAAGGAGAGTGGAGACCCTCCAGTCAGATTCCTAAAATTGAACGAAAATCCCCTCAAATTAGACCCAAGAAAGCGAAAAAAAACCATTTGACCCTTAAAAGAGATAAATCCTTTGAATTTGGCAACTAAAACTTTTTTCTATAATTCGAATTTGTCCCCAAAGACGAGAGTAATCCTCTCAAATTTGACCCACAATTTAACCCCCAAAAGCTGAAAAAAATTTCAATTAGACCACTGAAAGTTTCAAAATCCTATCAATTTCGGATCTAAAAAAATCCCATTAAAATCGATTCTTAGAAGTGCAAAAAATCTGCCCTAAAAAGAGAGAAAAGTTCACCTCGAAATTCCAATCGAATTCGACCCCTACGAAGAGAAATTTCCTTAGATTTTGACCACTGAAAATAAAATAAAAATCCATTCACAAAAAAACTAATACCATCTCAAATTTCGCGTTCTGGAAAAATGTCGTTCTAAAAATAGTGTGGTCAGAATATAAAATCATGTGGAAAAATATTCTAAAGAATAAATTTGGACAGTATAACCGTTCCAGAGTAACATATTTATGATATCAACGGCACGTCCGCTTAGCTGAAATGAACTGAAGGCTTTGTTCAGCATTATAATCATATAGCAAATAGAACCCACTCTAACACAAACCCTTTAATGTTACCATTCATTCTGGATTTATTTGCTCAGTCCTGCACTTTTTAAGAGTACCTCAAATTTTGTACATCTAGCGGAGATGCAGTTTGTGAAGGTTGTCAAAAACTTTCACAAACATGAGTATAAATTAAATACAAGTAAAACAAAAAAAAAGCAATGTTTACATCCTTTTTGAAATCGTCTGTATATTTCAAATTGCATTCCCACCTCTGCTATCAAATATTCTGGTGATTTTAATGTATTCTAAATTTTTAATTTTCTATTTATTTGACGGAACAGCCGAACTTTCTGCAGTGGTTAACCACAGTATTCCTGGTTGGCAAAAAAAATCAGCAGTTTCAATCTGAAATGAACTTGAAGAATGATGCTAATGACGTATTAAATATTTTTTCATGATTTATTCTCAATATTAGATGAAGTATTGTAACCCATTATTTCTTTCTTGCACCACTTTTACCGTCATCTCAAATTTTATGATAAAAACGACAAAAATTAGGATGAATGTAGTAGTAGTAAAAATAACTAAAATAAGGTATTCGATATTTTTTTTTTCCTTTTGAAACGTAATGTCTAAAAGTTTTGACAGCAAATTACATGAAGTGACAGGAGGTAATCAAAAAAAATAATTCAAACTAGAGAATAATATAATTATATAAATCTCTCACTGAAAAAAAATCCTTAAAGCTAATAAAAAAATCTGACGAACGCATTTGGCATAGCTGCATGTAGAACTTTGATGTTTTGCTATCAGATTTGAAAATAAGATTCTGACATGCTGAGAACAGACGAGGGTATGTAATCTCCTGTGCGTATTTATACGCATATGTATTAATTCCTGTATAGAGCGAGTACGAACACTATCCAGTGCATTTTAAAAAGTTTGTTTCATCATATTTAGACACCATCAAAGTTGATAGAATTTGAACAAAAGATTTCTGATTTTCGTACTGAACATTTGAATGACCAATCTAGCTTTTAAAAAAATTGTCTCTTTTTACTGCTTGGTCCAAATATTGTCAAATTTTAAACCGTAGAACAATCTTAAGAAACACTTTAAAATATATGGATATCTTTATCGCTCACTGAATATAAATACCTATCCATCTATCTATCTGTCTATATATACGCATGCATACATATACACATATATGCATGTAAATAGATATATATCTAGATAGATAGATGGAGAGATGGAGAAAAAAATAGAGATGTTGGAGGGGGATAGATTAGGAGTGGTGGTTTTCATGCATAAATCATCGTTGATAAAATTGTTTTTCATCATTATTTGAACAAGCACAAAATCTGTTTTTAATATCTGAGACTGCAGGGGTGATTGTCGATGTTGAGCCGGCAACCATCGAAATTAATTCACCTTTTCTCAAATCTTCCATGTAGCGAGGTGGCCTCATTTTTTTTTGTTAATCTCCTTGATCAATTTTGAACACAATTTTTTCGAAGGATAAAAATCGTTTTTCCCTACGAAATGACCCAGTTTTTAACACTCAAACTCAAGCAATTTGTTCCATGGCTTTTTGCTCAAATGCTTAAGGCAGGTAATATATATATATATATATATATATATATATATATATATATATATATATATATATATATGTTTAGTCTAAAAAGCTTTAAACATTAAAAAAGAAATTTTTTCAAAATGTTTTTGCGTCACTTCAGTAACCCATTTCCAAATATCTGTAAATGCAATTGATGTAATTTTCTTCTGTATTTTTCCCCTGCTTTACATATACTTTATTATCATGGTATAATGTGTATATTCTCTCTCATTTGGATCATTAGTTGTTTACTAGACTTAGATGTTCATGGCAAAGAGCTTTTCAATATGTCTCTATCGAGATATTTTTGAACTTTACTACATTTTCTTATGCATCAATGCAATGTAATTCTATAAATATATATATATTTTTTAACGCCCCGAGGGCTATCTTCTTTCGAAGTAATTTCACGCTTATCTTTCTCTATATTCTTTCAAATATTTATTCTTTTTATTTATGAGTTAGGTGAGAGTGACTTTTTACTCTCCTTTATGTCTAGACCGACAATGCGACAAAATATTTCGACAGAGTTAATTTTTTAAAAGCCAAAGATGAACAAGAAAGTTCAAAAGAGGTAAGTACTCGTTAACCCATCAACAGCAATGTGTCTCATACATATTATCAGAAACTGTAAACCGAAACTGTAAAAATAGGTTTTTTTTAGTTTTTCTCAGTCTGCCAGGCTATAATTTATATGTACGTATGTATGTATTTGTTAAGTTTTTTTTCTCTATTTTTTATCTTTTTTCACTTGGGTATAATTGCTCCTGTGATTCTCTCAGGCTATCCTTCTATCTATCCATCGAATATCCGTAGCCATCAAAGATGGTGAAGCGCTCTGTGCGGTTGTGTCTATGTTTTTGTTTGTCCCAGCGTAGCTGACCATACCTTTTCTCTCTACTTGCTTGAAAATTGGCATCATTGATCCATTAGACCCTTTTAAGGGGCGAAGGGGGGGGGGATAAAAAACTTTTTTCTGATCTTTCTGAGGCCTCACCCCGACAAGTTAATAAACGATCGGAAATCTTCAGAATTTAGATGCTTCTAAATGTTTTCACTGTATTTTTTAAATCTTCCCTCGTGGAAAACACCAGTGATATCCTAAACATAATTCATTCTGAACATATTTGTTTTATTGATAGAATTTTTTTATATGACTTCAAATTTTGACGCTACGGTTGTCCCATCATAGACTGTGATGGCTAGTTTATCTATCTATCTATCGATCGATCAATTGATCTCTCACGCGTCTAGACTGTACCTATGGAGCTAGAGCTATATTTGAACATTAATCCATAATTTTGTCTATAAAAACTGTTTTTTTGTTGTTTTTTTTTATTCTCCCTCTAAGTAGGGTCCAGTTTTGCAATGTGAATTGATCCTTGGTTTGTTCTTCCTCGTTTTGCTTTGAAAATTCGGACTTTTTAGTTATTACAGCCGAACGAGTAACTAATTCATTGATGAATTTTAATTGATCACCCTAAACACAACATGGAGTCCAAAGTAGTTTATCACGTGACGGTTGTTATTGGGGGACCTATTGGACCCTTTTTTTGTTGTTGTTTTGTTTTGTTTTTTTTCCATTAGATTCAGTCGCTCAATTGTCGTAACTATTGCTGTATTTCATTGCATGATATACTTTTTTTTTTCGACTGAAGTTGCCGTATACATAATGCAGCAGTTAAAGTGGGGCGCAAAACGAGCTTGTATATAAATAGGGATCCTTCAATTGAAGTTATGGACAGAAGAAGAAAGGAACAAGCAGTGAAAATCGTCCAAACTTCTGCTGAAAAGGTCGGCGACGCAATGAATCACTTTAAAAGACCGAAATGATTTGGATATGAAATAATGTGGGTACCAAGCCATTAACTGCGACTGGTGTAGCTCAGTTACTGAGTCCTGACTACAGCGATACTTTTGATTAGACAGGGTTGCGTAAAATAGGTTGAACAGTTTGTTTTCCTTACAAAAAAAAAGAAGTAAAAATTAATGGCAAGCATCCAATTACAGACTGAGAAAACATAGAAAACAAACAGAAAGAAAAAGTGTCCAAAATCATAAGTAGAAGAGTCCATTGTTTACAGAGAAAAATCTGGGCAGGATTTTTTCGAGTTGACTTTTGCCAAAAAAAAAAAAACACAAGCAAAGACCGGACTCGTAGATGACCATTTCTGTTTAAACTTGGGAAATAAAAAGCCGCTTGGAATCGATAAGAGAAGACAAATTGCGACAATTTGGAAAACGCTGACTCGAGAAATTCGTCTGATAAGCAAAGAACAAAGACACATAGCTTCAAAAGGACTGAAACAAATGAGACGCTGTTATTTTCCCAAGATTGAATTTGTCTGTACATGCGCATGCGTGTTGCTTCTGTAAATTTCAGCTACTCTCGGTTCCAAAAGTTAACCCAACATCTGCAACCGGAGCAGCTCAGTTGCTGCGTTCTATATACGGTGGTAACTTTGATCATACAGACGTAAGAAGCATGGAAACAAGCAGAAAGTCGTCCATAACTTTTAGAGGGACGATCCATTATGTGACAGATACAAATTCCGTTTTCGTCATTCGTTGTAAAGCCACAGAACTGCAATGACTGAATTTTCAGTCATCCGCAGTTATTGAGTTGAGAATCGATATATTAATCCATTTACTGGGGCAATGGCTGCTATACTCCTAATTGAGCGGTGACTCTGATTTCAGAGGTTGGCACAAAATAAGGTAAACAGTTCGTTTTCTCATTAAACTATGGACCCTTCAGTTTAAAATAAAGGTTGGATTTTTCTGGTTGTATCTATGTGTCTGTCTGTCTGTCTATCTATCTATCAATCTATCTCTCTCTATATATATGCAACTTTATTTGGAACAGTCGATTCTGTATAGATGGGAATTTTCCGTCATTCGCAGTTGAGCTATATGACAGCGATGACTTGAATTCCAGTCATCTGCAATTATCGGGTTAATCTTACCAAGTCTTACCTAGCCTTGTTAAGTCTCATCTTTGTGTTTCTTATTTTTTGTTGTTGTTTTTCATTTTTTTTTATTTGTTTGTTTGTTTGTTCTCTTTAGCTGATCATTTTTTGTCCTTTTTTTGATATACAAAAGCAATAAAATTTCATTACCTCACATAACTTTTGACACTTTCAACAAGCAGGGATCAGATGAGCTGATCTCAGTTACCATATGAAGAAAAAAGCAGAAGCATCAATAACATATTGGCGCTAAATTGTAATGCCGTTGCGAGGCTGATAAATGACGAGTCTTATTTAGTGAGACTGGCAACGAGTAGAACGGTAAACTCTCTTCATTGACTCTGCTCCCCCGGGGGTTCAGAAAGAAAATTAAGGCGAAAACCAACAAAGTGATAGGGACATAGATTCGTGAAGACACTAGTAATTGTAAGCCAAAACAAGACGATTGGTAAACAATATGAAAAAGAGCAAAGATAGACCAGACAGAGATCAATAAAAGTCGTCTGTGTCAAGGATCCCAAATATTTTTGGTACCATTAAACTGTTTAATATTTACAATATTGTCGCAGACCGGCGGCTGACGGGACGGTGGGTGTCTTTTATGAACGAAGTATAGGTTATAGGTCGATATTAGTCATTTTTAAGGGAATATTATACTCAATATCGTGCCTAAAAGGTCTGCGTACGAATTCAATATTAAAATCCAAGGAAATTAATTTGTTTTTGTTTTTGGGTTTTTTTTTTTTTTCATGAAGAAATATAGATAAATCATTTTGTTTCCTCGAGGCCAAGTAGAATATACTTTGCACCCCGGTACAGGCCTGTAGCCCAACGATTGGGTATTACTGGTCTATGTAGATAAAGAGATGAAATGGTGATTAACATACAGAGTTGGTGTATCAACCTAGTTTTACATTAATACGAAGCAGAGACGATTGGCTGGTAAGACCAATCAATAAGGAATTGTGCATAAAAGTAAAAGTTTCTGTTAGTCGCTGAAAAGAAACCGTCATGTGACCAACGTTATCTTGGCTGCAGGTCGAGTTGGGGGTGATTGATTAAAACAATTGGAGAAAATGAATTACTTCTGTTCAATTTTTTGTATCATTCAGAAGTCCGAATTAAAAAAACAAACAAAAAAAAACAAACGTGAACCCAGCCGGGGATTAACTAAAGTACCAATTTAACATAAACCTAAATTGTAAATTGAAAACCCTAATTAAATGAAGAACTTTTTTCTATAGATGTGTACAGTCTGTACACGTGGCACTTGGATAGATAGCTCGACAGACTGACAGACAGACAGAATCACTTAAAAAATGAAGAGATCTATGTTGAACTATGTTGATGGTATTGGCTAGTGGTTCTTTAATATCAATCACAAACAAAAGCATCGTTAATAATCACACTGATGTAAAAATGAACAGATTATATGAAACAAACTATACTGTCTTTGTGAAAAAATGTGACTGCATATGATAAGTGAAAGCAGTAAGCTCGTAACACAAAATTAGACAGAGCAGAGATAGTCTTACTCTGGGAACTGTGCAAACGACTACGTTTTATCACTTTTATCAAATGGTACCAAAGCAAACTTTAAGTTGTAAAAAATATTTGAAAAAAAACTTTTGCAATCGAACGAACCACCATATTTTTTTCTAGTTTGGATCAAACATACTACTGTAGTAATGTTTTCAATCTAACTTGCCAACTATTGTTCAATTGCTAGTGTTCTTAGTATTCTCTCGAGTAGTGAGTCCGGTCCTGGAAGCCCCAATAATATGGCTTTGTGATAGTGATTATTACAAATACGTGTGGGCCCCTGTCGTAGCATGGTGGTTGGTAAGACTGTTCGCGAGTACATAAGTTTGATCTTCACTGAGTTTTACAATAATTTCATCTCTTGCCCGATCAAATGTGAAATCCCGATCTGAATACTGACTGCAGTCACAAGCGCAAATGTTCGGGTCACAACGTAATTAAACTAATTTTAATTAGGGGGGGGGCGATACTATTGCTTCATAATATTCTTTTAACTCGCTGGAAGAGCTTGAAATCGACATTTAATTCCTGCTTCGATTAAACTAAATTTCAATTACAGTGTAATCTGAAAATTGGCACATTTGATTTTAACTAATTTTTGGGTGCAGATTCTCCACTTGACCCCTTGTGCCTTACTTATTTTTGTTGAGTAAATTACAACGACTCGCTTTGGGGAAATGGTTAACAATATAAGTCTGTAGACTATAACTACAGTCGTGAGTTTGGTACCCTCTGTGTTCAATACACTATAAGCCAAGGTTGAACAAAACAAAATTTATAGTTATCGAAAATTGAAAATAAATAACGTTTACGGTCACTGGTCTTTCAGCCAATGATTTTATGATATCCTGTGTGCTGTGAGTCACCAATGAAATAAGCTGGTGTTCTAAAATTATGGTTTCGTTGAATGTATTCGATATATCAGACTGCAAAACATAAAAAGAAATCATCATCTCGAAAAAAAGGCAAGTGGCGTAGTGCTAAAACAAGAAACGAGGGAAGGCAGGGTTCCCTGCTCTCGAAAAGGGGGGTCTCTGACCCCCTTCTCCCCCCTCCAGAATAAAATTTTAAAAAATAAAGACTGAAACTTACCCAATTTCAGAAACATTCTGACGTTATATAAAATGAATATTTAGATATGCACTGGTTAATTTTTCTCATCAGAGAATTGTTTACGTCAGGAAAGTACAAACATAGGACAGCTGTACGTGTTTCTCGAAATCTGAGCGTTAATTTTTCTCTCTAACTGGAAAGTGTCTTCTTTTATATTGTAAAGTGCCAATTCGTAGGATCCTTGCAATTTTTTTTTATAATTCATTTTCAAATCGTCGAACCGTTCCTTTCTTTGTCTCGCAAAGAACTTTTCCAGTAGCCCCTCCTAGATAGTGCAGGGACATTGTGTCCCCTCATTGAAAAGTAGGCGGAAAGTCGTTCCACTATATAGTACTGATACAACTGATGAAGACTAATTATATTTTCAACGATAACTTCGATGTCGTAGGAAAACCCAAACAATGAAGTTCTTGGCGATAATGTCTCAAGTCATTATAATCGTACAAGTTGCCATATCATCTGTTGATAAATGTGGCTGACATTCTATGAATATGAAATTATTGAAGCAAAGAATTTTAATGGAATCTTTCGGGGGAGAAGAAAAATAAAATTATCAGAAAAGATAAATTAATTATCTTTTTACAATTCGTGTTGACGCGCCAGGGAGTGAATTAGGCACTGAAATTATAATTCATCTTTTGGGGTTTTTTTTTCAGTCCAGCTTTGCACATCTCCCTCTCCCCGCCCTCTCTCTCTCTCTCTCTCTCTCTCTCTCTCTCTCTCTCTCTCTCTCTCTCAGTTCAAAGAATTTGGGAAAAAAAGTTTATAGGCTCTCGACGTCATCATGGTTTGGCATCTTGAACAAGAAATTCGGAGGTGTCTCCATGTCTGTCACCAGTTCGTTGGTGGCCAACGAGGTTAACAATTTTTAGTTAGAAGAAACACCAATCTTTTGGTGTTACTTCCCTTCCCTTGATTCTGCGCTTAGATTCAGTGACGGAGTTAGCGTGGAAGATTGTATGGCGCCAGGTTTACTTGTCTGAAACCTTTTTGTCGAATTACGGTGGTCGATATCACAGGACACCGGGGTCTTTTTTTTATATTTCCCATATTTCTTTTTATTACTCCTTTCCAACATTGTCTGGTTGACACCTATTTATGCAAACAGTAATCGTTTAATCTTCCGTTTCCTACTCTTTAATTTTTATGTCCAAACAGATTGAGCTTTGTAAATATTTTTCTGGCTAATCTGCGTCAAGTTCTGTTCTTTGCTGTCTTTTCATACACATATTCTCTTCGCAATTTCTTTCTCTGTTCTTCCTCAGATGTGTCAACAATTCTCACTAGAACGTCTTTCAATCTCTCAGTCAGTCGGTCACTCATCATCATCATCATTATCATTATTTTAGTGTTGTTGTCGTTGGACAGAGACCTTCCCTATGATTCACCAGTCCTCTCTGTCATGGGCGTTGTTGATCCAGTACTTTTTGGAATTGTCTTGCTTGTCACTTGATCTTACTTTTTGTCGGCCGCAACCTCACATATGATTTCTGGGGATCCATGTTGTGAGTCATTTGATAATCCAAATACATCTGGGACACCTGCTTTTTATTTGTTTTGTTTTTTTACTTTGCTGTCTTATGGTCTCGCTCTGTGAGGCTGAGCATGATACTCTCATATAAACGTTGCACGTATTCTCAGTTCTGGGGTTATTCTTTTGGTCAGGTTCCATGTTACAACTTAATATTTACCGTAGTTGGTTCCTTTGCATATCTGCTCAACGCAGCTACAGAACGAAGGAGGACGAAAAAACTCAAGATTCAAGTAGGGATTCAAAATCGAACCTTTATTTCTCTTTTTCAGCTAGAAATTACATAGTCTCCGACTGGAGAGTAAACAAAATTCTCACTCACATAGAGAGAGAAGGAGATGGGGGGAGACAGATTATCGAGAAGGGAGGAGAGCATGGCCATCGGTGGTCCGTACATCTCTGCTTACAAACTCTGTCTGTAATATTTCTTGTCTCCTTATTAAAAGCAAGGGTCACTTTCCTCTTCTTATATCTTTTTCTAAATTAACTTGTACTCTTCTTTTACCTGATACCGGAACTAAATGATCATTTACTCTTTTCTTTCCGGTTTCTCGTTTTCTTTCATTCCCAATGCAACTAAACCTACAATCTATCTTTCTTACTTCCTCCGTTGCCGTCTTAATCCTCATACACTGTACTTTATCTACCCGCTTTTCACTCTCTTTCTCTAAATGTCTCCTTAATTGGGTGGCTGTGACTGGGTGTTTATCTGCAGGGGTTCCAATCGACCATGCTTTATCTAGTCAATAAATCTACTCACGATGTTTCTGTAGTCCTTTTGGCGTCTGAAAAGGGTTACTCTGTAACTCCTTATCTTTGATCAAGTATTATAGTATACTACACTTATATCCACGCCAAAAGTATCTTCGAAAAAAATGCTATTTGAAAATAGAATAAAATATCCAAGAATATATCGAATATTTAATTAAAGAGACCTATCAGCCCTCATATTGTGAAGCATTGATGACTATCAGAAGGATGCATTGGTCCTGCTCCTTTCTCCCTTGTTCTTGAAAGTCGAGCTTAGTCTATGAAAAGCTTTCAAACTTTATGTCTTCTCCCACTTAGTTTTTTTCCTCTTTTGTGGATTTCCTGGAGGTTTTATTGTCCAAGGTAGATGCAGTGGTCTACTTTCTCCAGCTCAGCATTTTAGATTTCGATTGTGGTGTCCTTGTCCTCAACATGTTTGTTGTATATGACATTAGTTTCGCTGAAGTTCATGCGGAGGTAAACTTTTTTGCTTCCTTCATTATGGTTGTCTCGCTTATTTGAAGATCTTGAAAGTTTTTAACAAAGACGTAGGCGTTGTCAGCAAATCTGAAGTTGCTTAGGTATTGGCGACTATTCCGATTTCTTTGTGTTTCCAGTGTCAGTCAGTTCCAATAACTTTGATCATCAGAAAGAAGAAGCAAGTCATTAAAAGAACATCTATTCCGATCAATTTTTACCTGCTGCTATGACGTCATAATAAAATGTATTCGGTTTGCATTTTTGTATTTTAAAAAAGAATGGCAAAAAAATGCCAAATGGCCATTTTCAATTTTTATTGCAAATAATACACGCATTATATTTCTATATTGCAATATTTTATGGGTATAAGAATCAATTGACTCAACAAAAGACTATTTAGTCTCTTTATTCCTCATCCTTCTCCTCCTCCTCCTGCAACTACTGTCAAGGATGGTGGATACATCTTTAAATTTGATTTCATTCTTTACTTATTCTTTTCTTTCTTTCATTCTTTATTTATTCATTTCATTCCTTCTTCCTTTCTTTATTTTATTTTTTATCAATTTATTTCTTCCTTTATTTCTCTCTTTCTTTATTTCATTCTTTCTTCAATTATTTATTCCATGTGTTCTCTCTTTTTTTCAGTAATTATTTCTTTCTTTTTTTTCTTTCTTTCATTTTTTTCCACCCTTCTTTTTGTTCTCTTTCCTTTTTCTATTTTCACTATTCATACTCCCTTTACATCTGTTTCTTTCCTTTCCGTTTTCCCAATCTCTCTTAATTCCTCTTTCTTCAGTCCTCCTATGAAAATTTCAGTTTTTCTCCAATTCTTTTCTTTCCACTGAAAATCCATTCGACAACAAATCCCCGCGGGAGACCTAGATCAGACCTTTGGCCCCAATAAACGATCATTTGAACCATGTATTTAACGAATCATAACTAATTTGAAAATCATCACCATCATTAACCCATGGAATATATTTATATAAATCTATGGGGGATGCCACAACAGATGCATAAACAGATAGATAGATTGATAGATAGAAAGATAGATATGAATCAAATCATTATTATCGGTGTGAGTACAAACGCAGACCTTACAAAACTATTTTGGGAGGAATTTTCAAAAACTAACTTGTTAAAACATGCCTCTGGACATTAGTACACACAGTGTACTCTGTAAGGTTCCTGAGATATGCTATTACACACCAACTGAGGGCCACTTGAGGAATTATAGTAAGATCATTTCTCCAATTGACGCTTTCTCCTTTTTCAAATCTTCCTTTTTTTTTCTTCTGTACATTTATTTTGAATTCTTTCCCACTTGCTGTCACCGCCTCCCTTAACCTTCTATCTATTCTCTCTCAGCCTCTCTAATGTTGGCTTTATTATTCTTTTTTGCTGCTTTCCTCTATAGCTTTTTAACTTTATTCATTGTCAAATACCGTTCGTTCTTTTTTTATTTCTTTTTTACGGACTCAATTTCTTTCTTGCCTTCATTCATTTCTCTGTCTCTCTTTTCGTCAACCCCTCCCTCAGTCCTATTATTCTAACTTTTCTTTCCAGTCTCTCTCAGAATCTTCCTCTTTTCCTTTCTTTTTATTGTCAAGCTTCCGTTCTAGATTCTCATTCTTCCTCTCTTTTTTCTTTCTTTTTCTTTTTTCTTTCTTTCTATACTCTTTTCTGAAAATACTTCTATTTGATTATCAGTTGTTTTCCCTTTCCTTCTCAGCTTTTTTCATTTTCTGTTCCTTTCTTACTCTTTTCTCCGTTTTGCCTGATTCTTTTCTTTCTTCTCAGTTTTCTTCCCTTTTGTCAGAATTTTTCATTTTTCTTCTTTTTTTCTCAGTAGTTGTTCATTTTTTTCTTCTTTCCATTTTTCTTTCTTCCTTTTGTTTTTTTTCAATTTTCTGATTCCGTTCATACTTATCTTTCCAACTTTCTTTCTTTTCTCCTTATTGTATTTCTTTTTTTTTAGGGAGGTATTCCTTCTTTCTCCCTAAGTTTCTTCCCTTTTTTTCTTTCCGTTGTTCCTTGTTCCCCCTCTGGTCTTCATATTTATTTCCTTTTTTTCTCAGCGTACTTCATTATCATTCATAGCTAGCTCCATTATTCTTCCTATCCCACTCTCTAGGCTCTTGCCGAAACTGTGTCTTCTTGAAACACTCTCGGCAGTAAAATGAATATTTTCTTTGGAGACTCCATTAGAATGATAAAGGTTCATAATAAAATTATCTCTTAATATAAATTCATATTTCAATTCCCACCCCAAAAGATTTCTGTAATTCTTGCCTGTCCAAGAAACATAATGAAATAAAATATCCATGAGAAACTGTCTCGGCTTAAAATCTAGATTTTTAGATTTTAACTCAATTTATATTTTATATTTAACCGGTTTTTTTTCTTTTTCTTTTGTCTTCATTCAATGTTTGAAAAACGAGCAAAATTATCGTTGAAGGACGACAGGAAACACGATCAATGTGGCTTTATATCATTGGGATGAGATTTCAGTCATATTCTTCTGCTAGTTTACACATACCTCCAACAAAGTAAAGTAACCAAAGCAAGCATTACTGAGAGAATATACTTACTACAAGTGCAAAATAAATGCATCTTAATTTTCTATGAAAAGTATATGGCGAAAATGAGGAAAAGTGCAATTTTCAGTGGCCAGTTATTAAAGCAACCATTACTGACAGACTATCGTTATTACATGTATTGTGTCTGTTCATTGTAAATGATTCCGCCGTAGAAAAAAAAATTAAAAGGAAGAGGGTTGTCAAAAGTCAGGTAATACGGCAAACATTAGTGACGGAATAGAGGTATTGTATGTATAATGTAATTGCAGCGCTAATTAGTTTTGTAGGAATGTATCGCAAATTTATTTATAATAGGAATGAATGGCAAAAGATTTAAAGAGGGGTTGTCTGTGGTCTGGACTTGAAAAAACATTGTCAAGATATTTCTATTATATTTGTTATGTAAATATCGTAATTTTCAATAGATAAATATTACAAAAGTCTATGCTTCCGATTTTTATTGGTATCAAATAAACAGGAATCGTTGATCAGCAAGATATAATGCATGCCTTGACGAGAGACTATGCTCATTGAATGTATATAGCTTGCCCATGCTTTGGAATAATGACGGAAGTATTTGAACAAGATTGTAATTGTACTTTACTGCAAAAGAGTATATAAAAACATTATATAGATTTGTAGTTTCTTGTTCATATTCGATCAGAATGAATCTTGATTTTTTGAGCATTTATAAAAACGATTAAATATATGAATAAGTAGGTAACTCTACGATTAACATTTGATATTTGTATTGAATTAGAAAACAGAGTGAGAAAATCAATGATAATTCGTTGAGTAAATTGAAAAATACGGCAAGCAAATCAAAATATAAGCAAACTAAAACTGAACTCTGGGTGTTGCATATAACATACAACACCCCTTGTATATCTTCCATTTTCAGCCTCACGAATGATTTTCACGTGAATCAAAAATTAGCTGCCCGCTAAGTTCGTCAGATTTAACAATTCTCAATTTTTTTGAGCTTATCTTATAAAAAAGTTTTCGTAAATGAGCCCTCAAATACTCCTGGAACTGAAGAGTATTATTTCACAAGAAATTGAACACAGTATCTTGATGCATTACGAGCTGTCGTGAAACATTGCTCAGAAAGGGTCTGAATCCGTTGAACCTAAAATGGAAGACATTAGCAGGATATTATATTACACAATTGATAATTTCCAAAGTCCAAAATGAATATTTCTGAAGCGAAATCTTCTTTACTTTCTTATTTAAAGAAAGAAACCTTTTCAATGTTTAGAAATGGAAATAGACTTGGTGTTACTTTGTATGAAGTTTACATCTTCAGACAATTTCTTCTCAAGATGTGTCTTTGTCGTTGAGTGGCTGGAGTCATATTCATCGATATGACGTCACACATTTATACTGATAATGTATGAGAACCTCGAGCGGAGAAAGTGATATTTCTCATAAAGAGTAATTTTTTATTCAAAAACAAGTAAGTGGAATCCAGCCCGAGGGCAAAATGAGTTTGAACACATCACCCTAAGTGTAAGTGGTTAAATTATGAAGAGAAATACACAGATACATTGGAGACGGATTAGAATAACCACGGATGATTTTATCAAATTGTTACTCGGATAAAAAAAAAATCAGTCCGTCCTTATCACTTAATTTAGTTGTTATTAGAATAGACTAAAACAGCCTCCTGCATTTTTTCAGTTAATGTTATCGGTCAGTTCTTGTCATCTAGAGATGCAGTCCCAAAGGACCCACAATGAGCAGTTTTGTCCATAGTATTGTAAACAATGAAAATTACCAGTTTAATCAAAGTTTCTTCTTATTTATTAAGAGCAAAGCAACAACAAACTCTTATCTGTTTTTCACACAATCCCTTTCTTTTTTAGAGTCCAGCTTCAGATCAAAAGTAAAGGGTAGATAATGATATGTCCAGGACCTGGGAGCCTGGGGTAACTAGTTGGGATTAAGGTGTGGCCTGGATGATGGGGCAGACAACCCAGTCTTATTGTCTGCATTCACCAGTTCTTTCCTTTCACTCAGGTAACCAACATCACCTGAATTATTCAACCACCGACTCGAAGACAGGGCTTTATATCAGTATCTGATATCTTCATGGCACCTATGTAAGATGTCTGCGATAGAATCTGCCTATTCACCAGTCTTTTTTTGGTTTTATTTTAGGGATTTTTTGATCAGGATATGCAGGGGTCATTATAGATACGAGTAGGCCCTTCGGGGGTCGGGCATTTTCTGTATATTTGAATATTTCCATTAACCCTCGACTTCGACTTTCAAAGAATTCGACTGCAACGTTGCAGGAATAGTAATCAATCCTCAAAGGGGAATGAAAGTTTTTTTTTTTCATTTTATCATTCTATATCTCTGTCCTTCATTTTTTTTCTCCTTTGTTCTATCTATTCTTCTTCTGGAACTGCTCCTTCACTTTCGTCTTCAACTTACAGAGCGTTTCGAAAACATGAAAACATACAACCGTAATATTTGAATATTTTGTTTTTTTTTTTCAATCTACGTCTTTTTTCAAATACACAATTTTTTTTTAAATTTCAAAAATGCACTAATTACATGCACATTTTAACTTTACAATAGACGTTGAAAATGATTTCCCCTATTCAGGCTCATAACTGTTTCTTTACATAGATACTACATTTGATTGGAAAACGTCACCGCTGACACAACTCGAAGAATGGACGCTTGAATCAGACTAGTGCATTATGAAATCATTTCATTTTCTGAATATTGTTGTTTATTACTGTGTTGCCAAACTGTTTTCCTTTTCTTTTTATTTTCCTTCTTCTTCTTCTTCTTCCTCTCCTTTTCTTCTTCTTCTTCTTCTTCTTCTTCTTCTTCTTCTTCTTCTCCTGTCTTTATCTTTTTTTCTTCTGCTTCTCATATTCATTAAAATCTATCTTTGTTGTCCACCTATTTATCTGATACTGGCAATTGCTGTTAAATTCACAAGTTATTGAACAAATACCCAAGTGTAGCAACGTTAAGCCTGGTCAGTGCATGGATGGGTGACTGTCCAGGAATAACAGGTGCCGTAAGCACGCTAGGGATCGTGCAGAAGGTCTACTATGACGATTCCAGTAATCCTTCGAGAAGACTAATCTCTATAATAAAGGACACAGTACATGGCTTTTCCCTCCCCCGAATCCTCTGGCAGGCCTGGCTACCCTTTTTAGAAATGAAAATGACCCTTGTGCCTACTTTTCTTACTTTTTTTAAGAAACCGTCAACCAAAACTGTTACCAAAACGTTCAAAATGACTCTCACCAGTTTTTATGTTAGTCTCACTGGCTTGCTGGCAATGTATCATGCGTACAGGCCGTGTGTGGAGCTAGATGGCTGAATTCTTTCAAAATTAAATCCCTTTTATATCTGGAGAAAATGTTTTGTTTCCATTTTAAAACCACCTATGGAAATATTTTATGGGGGTTTCAATTTGCGACACATTTCCTTTTTTCAGTTATCAAGCTGCATTCACGTTTTCCGTGAAAATTCGTACATTTTCAATGATCACAGTCCGAAAAACATAACTCATCCAGTGATCACCCATTTTCCGATGTTTTCAATGGATCACCCCTGAAACAGCATCCTGGCGAAAGGTGTTGGTCATGTTACGGTTTCTATCAATTGACTAACCAGACGTATTTTTTTCTCTTTATCTCCTCTTTCGTACGTTTTCCAGGTTCTTTTTTTTTTTTTTCCCTTTCTTCTAATTCCTTTTCCTCCGGTATTTTTCTCCCTCTTACTCCATCTTTCCCCTTGCCTTCTGCTTCTCATATTCAGCCTGCAAACTTTCTTGTAGCCTTTTCCTCTTTTTCTGATTCAAATTCGATAAGGGACAACAGGAAGGTCCACGGGGTTAGGATAAGAAATAAATCACTTTTCCATATCTATACGCAAGTCCTAAGTCAAAACAGTGTATGTGTGAAAAGATTAAGCCAATTACAATAAATTAAATTCATGAATTAACTGGAATGACAGACTAGGAGACAGATTGATGTGTTTCAGATCTGTCAGTGACATGAAATTCAGGAGTTCATACAGTGGCGGTCAAAAGTAATATCCCGCCTTGAAAATTATATATATATATATATGTACATATGTGTGTGTGCGTGTGTGTGGCTATGTATTACACGTACTCGGGAGCCATGTTGATATAACAGTTTCATTTTTAAATCCCAAAAATGATCACACGATAAAAATCTGATGATCCAGACAAAACATATCCATACATAGTACCATGATATTCAATTTTATGTAGGGCATAAAAATCATTAAAAATAAGTGACAAAATGATATATATTTTCGGGAAAAAGTTTTGTTTTTCTTTATATTAGTGTTCAGAGCTGTAAGGATTTCTAGACTTATATACATATATGTGGTTATCAAAATGAAATAAGAGTAATGGATATTAGTATCCGACATAGTGAATAAAAAAGGACAATTTTTAACTAAATCTTTGCTCGGGCCGAATTACTTATGCTAGTGACCAAAGCAACGTCAATGATCGGAAAATATAGAGATGAGCCTCAGGTGGGATTGAAAATCACACTCCATTGGAATACTTATGTCTACTTCAACCACTTGAGCTACAGAGACCATTACATTGAGTAGATTAGAATAACACCCTTAACTCATTTCTCCTTCCCCCAATCGTTCTTATTTTTGTGTTTTATTGATCTCAGAATTGTATCTTTTTACGTATTTCTACATGCTCTCTCTTCTGTGTTCTTTTTGATATTCCACAAAGTTTATAATCTTAAGAACACAACAGATGTGATGGGCAAGTCATAAGAAAGAATTCATAGAGAGAAATACTGAGAATCAATCTTAAAACCAATCAAAAAGAGAATAGATATGGGGATCAAAACTAATGAAGATAAAACTAAAATAACAGTCCTTAACAGACTAAACAACAAAAGAACAAAGAAGAAAAGGGAAAAAAGAACATTAAGAGGATAGCAAAAACTATCGGAGAGAGAAAGAGTTTAAAAACACGCTCGAGCCGCAGATTATACTAGCAAACAACAGATTTGTAGTATGAAAAAAATGTAGCAAACTAAAACTCTGATAGATGCTTTCAATGTCTCAGACATAACGGAAAACGAAGAAGTTTTTGCTCTACGAAATATGAAACACAGGTAAGCACCGAGGCAGGGATTGTATAAGGACAGATCTTTCAGAGGATTCCGGTGAGGTCTTTCACAAAGGGTCAGTGCACTTATTCCTACTTTCCCTACAAAGAAGAATAGTTCTTTAAAATATCAGTCCAAGAATACTTAACCTACTTTGCAAAAGAGGAAAACAATCCGGCTTCGTCAACTACCACTTTTATGCATTACCTCACATGTGAACTATTCATAAAATAATTTCAGATTGACAGGTGCTCTAAATGAAAATCAACTATGTGAACAGGCAAACCTCAGGGGTAGATATTCCGCAATAGATCATCTACTCACAATAAATTGATATCGAATAAGCATTAAGATATGTCGAATATATTGAGGGGCTCACTTCTCGACTATAGAAAAGCGTTTACTTAAGTAGAATACATCGCGGTCTTCAACTCAATGCGAGAACAAGGTATCAACGAGAATTATCTTGAAGTCATTCAGAACATATCCATAAATACAGTGCAGTAATTGGAAAGCATAACGATACAAACAAGATAAGGATCAAAATGGAGTAAGTTGAGGAGACACAATTTTATTTAAACTATTCGCAGCGAGCCTTGTAAGTGCCTCCCGGGAATTTAACAAAGAGGGATTGGGATTAAATACAAACGAGGGATATTTGATCAATTTAAGATTGGCTTATAATGTTTCAATGACTTCAGAAACATCGGGTGTTGAATTATTTACGCGGGAGAAGTAAAACGTTAAGGTTAAGGATGAGCTGAATAGAAACAAAGAAGTTTCAACGATGAAGAGTGTTGCTTTAGAGTTGACAAGTACGTCTACTTAGGTCAACCAATAAAGCTAGAGAGAAACCATGAAATAAAGACAAAGCTACGAATAACAATTGATTGAAAAGCAATTAGTATAAAGAAAAACATACTGTAATGCACCTTGCCAATGTCTTTAAAAAATAAAGTAAACAATGATGCATGATACCAGCTATGATGAACTGGTAAAAAATACAAGGAGACTGATGAAACAAACAGAAAACCAACCAAGGATCAAAAAGAGAGCCATGGAAAGAGCATTGCTAGGAATACAAAGAATTTGAAAAAGATCGGTATAAATCCAAGGGCTGACAGTATAGAGGGTATTTTACAAAAAATAAATGAGTGACAAAAGAGGAGACGGGCTAGACACTCAGAGAGACAACGTATGGGACGAAAGGATAACAAAATTAGTGTCCATGAAACAGCAAATTCAGTACGAAAAGCCTAGACGCAAGATGAGGGATTAGATAGTGACGTTTGCAGGTAAGTCACGGCAGGGGTAAGCTCAATCACGGTCATCATGTAAAGATCAGGGGGAGGCCAACCCAGAACATAATAGCTGCTTCTACTACTGTCGCTGCCGCTGCAGCTGCTGCTGCTGCTGCTGTTGCTGCTGCTGCAGCTCATGATGATGATGATGATGATGATGATGATGAAAAGCTATTCATGCGTTAATGTGTATGTGCATATTTGTGAGTTTACACATGTTGTGTTTTGGGGTTCTTTTTTTCTTCTCTCTCGTCGCCTCGAATTCCAAAATGAAAATTTTTGTGCCACTGTTATGACTAGTGAGTACTTCGTGTTCGTTGCTTGAATACATATCTCCGCAGTAATTTCAACGTAAGTCTAATAAAAATAAAAGTACAGTTGCTTACCATGTAAGAACTCTTTCCCGCTGGGAGACGTGCCGAGTTCTTTCAAGAGAATAAATATGAAAAAATAAAAGAAAGAAAGATTCTTGGGTTCCTTAGAGAGACACAGAAATGCGAAGACGAATAAGAATAGCGGAAAATGCTTTCCATAAACCTGGCAAGATATTCAGAAATAGAAAAAGAAAAAAAAACGTTTGAAACGAAGAAAAAAAAAACATTTCTGGTTAATGTCTAATCTCTTATATGACAGTGACTGCTGTGAAATATTGTCACAAATGAAAAAAAAAAAGAACAGGTTTGGTTAGAAACTCAATAGAAACTATCACGTGACCAACGTCTTTTGGCAGTTTGTCGAGTTAGGGGTGAACAATTAAAAGATTTGGAAAAAAAGGGTCGATCAATGAATAAGTTACTTCTCTCGTTGTTTGTTGGGCCGTGATCACTGGAAAAAAGTCCACATTTATAAAAAGAAAAAAAAAGTGTAAAAGCTGCCGGACATAAATTGAGGGACCAAAATAACGAAAGCATTTCAAATCTAATACCCCCCCCAAAAAAAGCCAATTCAAGGGACGAATTAGAAAAAAAACAAAAAAACACTTTATCTAGACAGAGTATTTATTTGAATTATTAACCTTCTAGCTTCATGGGTACGCACAATACATAGGCAGCCTGTCTGCCAGCCTACGAAACACAGTTAAAAAGCGACCATACCTATGTTGACAGTTTTGGTGACTTCCTGAATTGACGGCTTCTAACATTAGAAAGAAAGAAAGTGGTTGCATGTAATGTGTAATCTTATATGGCAGTGACTGCTGTGGAATTTCGTCACTAATAGGAAAAAAAAATTTAATTCAGAAAAGAGTTGAAGAAAGCAAGATATGCTTTCATCCACGATTGTTTAGGAATATCATGGGACGCAGCAGGTATGAAATGAGAAAGTTTTAAGACGCAGAAAAACTACAAGAAAAATCTCCATGTAAACCATCACGTGACTGACGTCTCCCAGCAACGTGTCGTGTTGGCGAAGATGAAATTCAAAATTTGAAAATTTGAAAAAAAAAAAATGGTTGGATCATTAAAAAAAAATTTCATATTAAGAAATTAAAAGAAAAAAAAATTGGACACAGTTGGCTACAAAGATAGGGACCAATTTAGTACAAACTTACATTGGAAAATAGAACCCCTCAACTAAAAACCTATTTCAAGGGGGTCAAAAAAAACAAAGAAATCCTTTCTTTCTGTAGACATTATGAGTAGACACATCTTTCAATGATGCAGCTTGTATGCTTGATATATAGATACATACATATCTAAATGGACCAACTTGAAAACCGAAGAAATCTATATAGACAGTTTAGGTGACAGTTTTGTTTGACGGTCTCTAACTACTGCTTATAATAAGAAAGGGACATTTAGAATATTTGAGATTCATAAAAAAGAATGGAGTACTCACGAGCCTAACACTTACAGGGTTCAGAGAAGGCCAAAGTAGTACATGTAGGCAGCGGGTAACCTACTTGTCGAGTTCGAGCAAATGGGTGACAGAGAGAGTGCCTGAGGGTAGCGTATGGTTCATTGTATCGCAGGAGTGCTCTAAGCTACCGATGCACAAAAATGCATAAATACTTTACTGTCTGTAAAAAAAGCAATGCACAGTTGAAGGTTTTTGGTATAAAGAAGGGGAAAGTGGTCCCTATTGTATCGGTAAAGTCTCACAAGTTCGCTTAATAGATGTTATAAACGATGAACAAAAATATAAGAAAATTAATGAAAATCCTTTTAGTGGTACAAAATTTTAACATTCTCGTAATTAACGGATGTACAGTAAAGTCATATAAGAAAAGAAGGAACATGTTTTAAATGTGCTATTTAAAATAAATCCTTGAAAGTTCCTTTTGTCTGATACTCATCAGAGGATGACCTGCCATCGGCTTTTGAAAGATCAAGTAAGCAAGGGCGTAAAACTTCACAATCTACAACTGGAACGACCTTCCCTACATTGTACCCTATAGAACTAACTCCCCATCGCTGTTTACAGACACTAAAATACTTTTGCGTTTCTTTGCATTCTTGGTCCAGAGCACACCCTTGATACAATGCACTAAACACCACTGGGAATGAATCTAAGACGTCTCGTAACTGAGCAGAGGCTTGCAAAACTAGCAAAGCTTGTGAGTTTTCGGAGCCCAAAACTCGTGGCCTTGTATCTAATCAATCAAACAGGTATATTTCAGATCATAGGTTCTAAACCAGAGCGGCCCCCAGGGGGGGGGGGGATTTAAGGATTTCATAGAGGAATCAGGATCAGTGATTGGTAGATCCAAACTGTTAGACTATTGATCTTTTTTATACTGCTGGTATAATTGAATAACTTTTCAATAAAAAAAATATTCCAAGTATATGACAATATAATATAGATATCATAAATACTTATAGGCATTTGATTTAGAAGTTGACTCTTGAGTCAATTTTGGGAGGCTGACACTTTGAAATATGGTGAAATGAGTGTTTCGGCGGAAAAGGTAGAAAACCATTGTCCCAGGCTCTTGGCCGGACTGAGCTAACTTAAGTGATTGGTTGAGAACGTCTGCCGGAGCGAAAAGGCTATCTAGATACTGTCGCCGACCAATCTGCAAATCAAGTGAGTTCGATACTCACTGGTGTCACTTGATTCTTCATACTCATGGTCCTGTGCCAGAGTAAGTTAGTCCTGTAAAACAAAGTTCATTACCTAGGTAGCACAGTGCCAGACTTGGTAAAATTTACCGAATACAGTGCGTGCAGAAAGTACCCGATACATTTTTAAAAAGTTCAATTTAACAGAATTATACATCATAAAAATTGACAAAATTTCAACTAAGGATTTCCGGTTTTCGTACATAACATTTCAATGATCAATTGGTTTATGTTTAATAATTCCTGGTACGAGTACTGTCAATTCTGAAGCTGTATAAGGATATCAAAATGAAATTTTAGCCATGGACCGGATACTATTTGCAGTCACCGTACCTAAGTGAGACCATCGTAACGCCGTGATTAACATCACCGACTTGTAAACCAACTTTCAATCTTTCAAACATTTTATAGCTCCTTTCAGACTGAGGTAAGCCAGCAAAACAACTTCAGTAGGATTACTGCACCTGTGACCTTTTACTAAATTAAGGTAAGCTTTGTGAACAACCCACTTGGAAAAAAATATCATAACAACGTGTATGATAATTAAAAAAAGATATACACAGTATCGCTGGAAAGTGTCCAGCCTACTTGAATATCTCTATAAAAGATTGTGCGACCCTGATATAATTTTGCAATCAATTATTAGGGACAGACACTTTCATGTTGTGTTACTCAGATGGCAGTAAGACATCGTTGGGTGAATTTCTGTATCATCTCCTTCGTACATTCATAATGACGTGGTTTGTCGATTCCTCACGTTTTGTACAGAGTTTTTCATTAGAGCATAACATCACCCAAATATCTAAGTTCACCGATAATCTAAATTTTGCAATTGCGACTTCTTGCTTTTTTTTCTGTTGAAAAGGAGATCTCAAACCGTTAACAAAATTAAGGAAAACGTGACAAAACAGCTGATGGTGATCCCAAAAGAGATTTTGCCGACTGCTTTGAAAGCTTGAAGAAATAGTTGGATAAATATGTGATGTACCAAGATGTGTATATGGGTGTGTGTGTGTGTGTGTGTGCGCGCGTGTGTGGGTGTGTGTGTGTCGGGGGAATGGTTTAAAAGAAAATTAAGCGCAATCGTCGAATAGCTGGCGTATCGCTGCTCATCCACAAAACAAACACACACACATACACACACATATGTATTTAATCTAAAAATACATATATATATATATATATATATATATATATATATGTAATCTAAAATCACACGCATATATATAATCTAAAATCACATATACATACACATATATATATATATATAAATATATAATATATATATATATATATATATATATATATATATATATATATATATATAAAGTTTATAAAATTTAAAAATTTGAATTTAGGATCTGATTTTTGATTTTACATTCATCAAACACATCTCTTTTTAAAATGGCGTTTATCGTGTTTTGGAACCAAACCATTCGAATATTGATTGGCCAAACACATCATCTTGTTGGACAAATTTGATTTGGGTTCTAAGGGACAGAGTTGATCTCACTCTTTAGAAAACGTCAACCAAAACTGTCATAATAGATTTTTTTCAGTTTCAAAATTGGTTTGGCTGACTGAAATATCTGTATGTCTGTTAGTACGTATCACGAGTACAGGTCTCACTGATCGAGCTAGAGGGTTATTATGTCTAGATTTTTTTAACATTCCCTAAATAGATTTTACTTGGGGTTTGATTTGCAATGTAAGTTCATACTAAATTGATCCCTCAGTTTGTGTCAGGTCGCACTTGTTTGTTTTTTTTCTCTTTTTCTTTAATGTAAACTTCTGTAGTGATCTCCTCGCAACAAAAGGCGGAAGAAATAACTTATTTATTAATCATCTTCTTCGTCAATTTTTCGATTGATCATCCCCAACATGGTATGCTGCACGTTGTTCGCGTAACGATTTCTATCGAGTGACTAACTAGACCCGTCAATGTTTTTATTCATTACAAATATATTTAGAATTCAACCCTGGAATTATTTTTTGGCAAAAATTATTTAAACATCTGCATTGAAGCTGAAGCAAAATCTTTTCCCCTTCCCCATCATCTCTTTCTTTTTTTCTCTCTATGTTCAATAAATTCGTAATGAAAGTTCGAAAGAAATTTCAAATCCATGGCATATGTTTACATGTTTTAACATTCACTTCGATGCCAATATTTTAAAAATGCCATCGATTATTCATAGGGAGTTACGTCCAAATTGCGTTGAATACACCTAATCTCGTAAGATCAAGGAAGTTAAGCAACATCAAGCCCGGTCAGCACCTTGATAGTTGTCCGTCAGGGAACATCTGGTGCCAATTCATAGATAGTCACCCAGGAGCTAAAGATCGTGTAGACAGCCTCCTGTGTCCATCCCCGTAATCACCTTAGAGAAGAGACATCTCTATGCTCAATAATGCAATACAAAAGCTACCTCCACCGAACTAAGCCACTAACCCGTCTGTGAGCGACAAGAAATGAATAAATGAATTTATATTGAAGTCTGATATCGTTTCCCGAATATTACACTTATTTTTCTTTCTTTTTACTTTGGTAGTAAATGTTATTTTCTGATTTATGATGTTTAAAAAGTTGAAGAATTAATTAATCCCTTCAAACATTGCTTATGTGAGTAGGACAGCAATAATTTGAACCCTGCTAAGAGGACCATTTTAAGAAGAAGAAATCAAGCAAAGAATCACACTAAGATGGCGAGCCTTTGGCAGAGTAAGCTCAACCTTCAAAAATAGGAATATCCCATTAATTCTAAAAAAAGGGTGTATAGCCAATGCATCCTCCCAATAGTCACTTATGGAGCTGAAACATGGAACTTAACCAAGAGACTGATCTGCAAATTGAGAACTATGCAACGTGCACATGAGAAAATTATGCTAGGCGTCACATGGAGAGACCACAAGACAGAACAGTACATCTGGGGAAAGACAAGAGTCAGGGATATCATAGAATCCATTAAAAAGCTGAAATGACAGTGGGCTGACCATTTTGCACGAATGGCAGACAACCGATGGATATCGCAACTAACGACATGGATCCCCTGAGATCACATGCGGAACCGAGGCCGGCAGAATATTAGATAGAGAGACGAGCTAGACAAATTCTGAAAGTACTGGCTCCGCAACGCCCATGATAGAGAAGTGTTGCGAATCCTGGAGAAGGTCCATGTCTAACAACCGACGTTAAAAGACCAATGATGAATAGGACTACTTAAACTCATGCATACTCTTCAGCAGAGGGATTTCAAATACTATTCATGAAGTCTTTGTTATGACTCGGCCTTGGCCTTCAGCTGTTTACGGCATTCACAGACGGTCACCCATCCAAGTGGTGATCAGGCTCAACTCTACTTAACCTGTTGCTGACAAAATAGTTACAAATTAATAGTCCTCACATTTAACATCTGTTCTTGTCCATCGAAAATTGTATGTTGATGCGTGTGTTAATAATTTCATTTATGCGTTCGATTAATTTATTTTTGAATTGGTTATTCATATTTGTTTCAAATAGATTCATTAAAGAATACAATTACACATCGGAGAAACACTGGCTTTATTTAATGATTAAAATGCTCTTAGGTTGGAATAACCTTTGCCAACCGCTTGAGAAGACTCAGAGAGGAATTAATCGAACTAAAGCGCAAACATCTTCAATACAGCTGCGGAAAAGAAACAGGAAAACAAGACGGGGTTGGCTTTCTGTTAGTCTAGGCACCTTTAAATGTCCGCAGGCACGGAAACAGAGCTGACAAAGTGATGTTCATACAATGACTGCCTTGCACACCACGGGCTTTCCATAGTTTTGCCTTGAGTCTTTTGATGATGCTAATTGTTATTTTTGCAGTGGAACCAACATTCTGTCCAGTCTTTGAATTGAATCATACTCTCGTGAACAACTTTCCAACACACTGAGTGGACAAATGTTCACCATTTTTCACTAAAAGAAAGATATACAACCAATGCATGTTCCCGAGAGTTACTTATGGCGCTGAAACATGGAACATAACCAAGAAACTGACCTGCAAACTGAGAGCTATGCAACAACACAATATATCTAAGAGAAAACACAAGTTCAGTGCATTATAGAATCCATTACAAAAACTCAAACGTCAATAGGCAGGGCACGTTGCAAGAATAGCAGACAACCGATGGGCACTGCAACACACAATATGGATCTTCAAAGATCACATGCGAAACTGAGACCGGAAGAATACCAGATGGAGAGACGAGCTAGACAAATACAGAGAGTATTGGCTCCGTGACGGCCACGAAAGAGAAGTGTGGCTAAGCCTGGGGAACGTCTATGTTCAACGACAGACGTAAAAATACCGATGATAATGATGAGATATTTCCTATTTTTTTTCTTGCAAATTTCATTGCAACTTGATGAGGTATCTGACTGATAGACTTCCGATTGGTACTTTTGCTTCGGACTCAAAACTCTTCCATATATTGCTATGACAATACTGAACAAAAACGCTCGATAATCGTAACTACCTGAGTAACATATTTGGTTTAAAGTTGTTACTACAATGAATAGGTTTAAAAGGACGCAGAAGGAAACAAGAAGTCTTGAAAGAGAACATTAGTTCACCTGAACTTGGCCACCATCGTGCAGTAGGAGAAAATAAAGTTTGGCACGAATGCTGTTCCGGGCATGATCAATTAAAAAATTAGAAAAAGAGAAAAAGAGAAAAGTCCGGAAATAAATTCCATAACGCCCAGTTTTTGGCATAGTGGTCACTGTAGCGCCAAATTTGAAATTATTCTCCCAAAGCAACGCAAGGAGTCTTTGCTAGTATATCAGTATTTCAGTATTCAAAAAAGTAAAAATAACTTCAAATATTTGTGAGAGAAATGTACAAATAAATTACCCGAAAATAATGAATTGATACTTGAAAGAATATTAAAATAACACTTATCAAATGAAGATGTTAGAAATCCTTGACATTTTGAGGGCTACTATATATATTTGTCTGTTAAAAAAGTCTTTTGAAATAAAACCATCGGAAGATTATTTTTCAATCATTACCGAATTTTGTCAAATTTGGGGTAATTTGGGCTGTCTCCCTCTACTTTATCTTGAAAAAAGATAGATGACTTTTGATGACCTTAAATGACCTATAAGGCCAACTTGACGTAGCTTATCACCTTTGCTATGATTAGCTCTATCCCTGTGTCAAATATAAGCCAAAAAAGTTGCTCTGCTTGGCCAGAAATGATTATCAATGATCCAAAGGGATCTCAAATGACATCTGAGTTCAAGTTCCCAGAGTCAATTTTTTTTTTTTTCTGCAGTAAAAAGATATGGTGATGGTCCAAATCATAGCCTACGATTTTCTTAAAACGGTGAGAAATTACCGGAAATAACCTTTTGAATGATCTCTGAGATCAACCTCACATGGTCCATGTCCTCTGCTGTGAAAGGATGTACCCTCATGTCAAATTTTAGCTTCCTAGGTGCAAAATGAACTTCTGTTCAGTTTGGACAGAAATTCGGAGTCCATATTTAAATTATGGATAGAACCCAACTATCAATTCTTTTAAAACCCATCCACCGCCATGAGAGTATGTCCAACTATGCAAAATTTCAGCTTCCCACATGCAAAATTGTGGGCCACAAACTAGAACAGACGGACCGATTTTGAGTTTTTGGTAGATAGATGCAGGTGTGTGTGTGAGAGAGAGAGAGAGAGATAGAAAGAGAGAGAGAGCGCAAGATGGGAAGAGTAAGACGAATGAGGCTACCAATTGATGTTCCAACACAAAGCCTCTAAGCATTATTGATCTGATCGATTACAATCGATTACGGTGATTGAACATTGTTTCCAAACATTGTTCTCCGCCCAGAACCTGTGTCTGTGGCGCTGGGTCGGCACTCAGGTGCGCCAAACCGATGCAGCAAACGCTAATAGTGTTGATCAAATCATCTTCACCTGAATCGCTTTCAATTTGTACACTTATAAGACGTTCTTTCACGGTACGATATAAAATTGATTCAAGGAAACAAGACCAATAACTGGAACTAATAGGTCCAGTTAATGGGCAATCACGCTTGCTGTACATTTAAGCCATGAACTGCGTCAGAAGCTACTCAGTAACTTTGGCTATCCAGGTAAAAACTTTGGATATACAGAGTGGTACTAAATACGCTGAACAGATTGTTTTCTCTGTAAACAATAGGCACTTCAACTTAATGTTACTGACAGAGAAACGTGGAAACTAACAGGAAAGGTAGTTAATGATTTCAAGTGGAAGGGTCCATTATGCTTTATATTTTCCACTGACAGAATCTCGAGTGTCACTATATATCCAACCCATTAACTGATGAGTTTCAATCATTGCAGCTCTATGGCTCAAATGTGGATTACAGTAATAGACAGGGTTACATGAAATGCACTGAACACTTTCTCTGTAAACAATGTACCCTTCCATTTATGGTTACGGAGAAAGAAATATGAAAACAAAAGAAAAAATCAGTTTATAGAGAGAAGATGTTAGGTTCATTTAATGCGATCCTGTGTGATCAAAGATATTGCTGTATTTATAACACAGTTGGAATTTGACATTCCCACATCAGAGCGTTTGCATTAACTTAGTATGTTTACATATATCTAACGTAACAATTGTAAATACCTGACTCTTCAGTCATTGCTGTTCTCTGATTTAAATTTCCATCTCCAAACAATGTACCCTCCCACTTGAAGTTATGGGTTTTGTACTGCTTGTTTCTATGTTTCTCTGTCCGTACATCCAAATATACCGAGGAAGCTTTTCTGCTCATTTTGTACTACCCTGCATAATGAGTTCCCCTTGTATTTATAACATGGCAACTGTACTGCTCTCATTGCAGGTAAGTGGTTAACCTTTGGAGTTGGGACAAGCTTATATTTACCGGAGTACACACTTGTGCATAACCAGACAATTTCAATCTTAGGAAAATAACAGCGTTTTATTTGTTTTAGTCCATTTGAATTTTTGAGTCTTTTTCGTTATTTCTTCGTTTATCAGACAAATTTCCCGTGTCAGCATTTTCCAAATTGTCGCAATTTGTCTTCTTAATCGACTCTGAGCGTCTTTTTATTTCCCGAGTTCAAAAAGTAATCTACAGATCCGGTCTTTGCAGCTTTTTTGGCGGAAGTCTCTTGAAGATATTCAACCTCATTTTTTTAAATTTTCATTTATTAATGAAACAGGTCTGGTCGGTGATACAATAGAAACCGTCACATGATTAACCTTTTGGGGCAGTTTGTTCTGTTTTGAGTGATCAATTAAAAGTTGAAAAAGGTACTGATCAATGAATAAATTATTCCCTACCAAATCCTTTGTTGGGCCGTGATTACGAAAGAAGTCGAATTTTCAAAAGAAAAGCACGTGTGAAACCCTTTGGGCACAAAATGAGGGATCAATTCAACAAGAAAAATGTTGAATACCACCCCCAACTAACCTGTTTTTGATGAGATTTTAAAAAAAGCCTTTTTTCTCTACATAAGAATGAATGAATATTTAGAGTTACATTCCTGTTGCCATTACACATACATATCCATCGATCCAGAATCTGTTAAAACTGAAGAAACCTATGTTCATTATGCCTACAGTTTTCATAAGCGGTTTGATAGCTGTGTACAAATCTCATTTCTGCTTCTGACTTTTTCTCAACTAGTCTCTTGAAGATATCCAGCCTTATTTTTTAGTGAAATATGGGGGCAAGCGATTACTGGAAAATGGGACCCATGAAACGAGAATGAACTCCGACTGGGACAATATGTGCATGACTTATGACCTTTGGAAAGGCATATATTTAAATACCCCCTACCTAACCAATGTATGAATGCAAAAATAGCAGGGTCCCACATTTGTTTCCCTACTTGAGGAAGTGAGGGGTATGTCCCTTTGACAGGCCTGGCAAGCTAAGAGAAGATTTTGTTAGATAGTTCATAACAAAATATATAAGGTAGTGCGAAAAGATAGACATGTATAGGGTGACCACCGCCTTTACGTTCCAACAACATTTGAGTATTTTTGGAAGAGACTAAAAAGAAATATGTACACATATTTGAAGAAATGATAAAAAAGACTGTCTACTCACGCAATGATGTTGAGAATGGCACTTAGTTTTGTCGAAGTTGAGCAGCTTAGAATGTCGATAATAATTGAATTATTGACCATTGGAAGAGTCACAAAATCCTTCGAGACAAGTAAAGAAATCTTTTCAGCAAGTCTGGTTTCAAGTAGGCATGATTATCTAAACGATCCCATGCGTAAAAAACGAATCGCGTTGGAGGTTGTATTTACTTTGAAGGAAAAAAAAGATCTGCATTTATTTTTGTTATTACATAGATAGAGTATTTGATCCCACCAGATTCTGTAAACAAATCATTCTTCGGACTCAGACAGAAATGATTAAACAGTGAATCTCAAATAAGGCCGATTGTTTGGACAGTTAAGGAGATTCGCACGCTTACGGTCCAATTCGTCTCCAGACATGATTTTTCTTTCTTACCCTTGCCAACAGTGTTAGAAGATGTGCATGAATCTTGCGCCCACCGGTCTATGAGTTTATCCATTCAATATCTCCAAAAGTTCTCGTCAAATCTCAGCGAAAAGTTGTAAAAGAGTGGGAAATGGGCTAGAAAAAAAGAGTGTTGTTTTGGGGGCAGATCCAGAAATTTTGTCCCCCGGTGAATAACATCTATATGTCCAGTCAACACAATATCTCAAAAAGAACTCAGTGAATTTCAGATTTGATTGAGGGTCAGCTATGAGTTACAGAAGAAATTATGCAATTCAGGATTCCAGGATGTTTTCTTCCAACACGTCGTAGCTATATTTCCATATCACACAATACCTCCAAAAGTTCACAATGGATTTCAGTGCAATGTTTGTAAAAAGGTATTGCTACATGGTAAGAAAGAATTGCTTACATTCTGGGGTCGTATTTATGAATTCTTTTTCCCTAAGAGATTTTCTTCATGCATTCGTGTATTCAATCATAGTTGCCATATCATGCAATGAATTACAATGGCATGGCTCTGATAATGTAATTGTTAACAGCACTATAATGTCTCACACGCTGATGGTTCTGGGTATGATTCCTGAAATGAACAATGTCTGGAAAACTCTTCATGAGGAAAAAATGAGGAAAACTCCAAGCCGTGCGAAGAGAGTGGTTGTATCCATTCGATGGTTATAAAACCCTGTAAGAATGAAGTTCTGGTCCTCACCAGACTTGAGACTTGCAAGGATCACCAAGGTCGTGCAAGCAACAAGAACTGGGATTTCATGACTGGTCTCCTTTCGATATAGGTTTAATACCAGTAAAAAATTTTAAAAATACTAGAATATTACTATTTTGAGATATCTGACGATTTTTTATGCGTTCAATCGAATAGTTATCATGGCGTGACTCTTTGAGTTGAGTTGCACTTTTAAAGTCTACTGACTGGAAGCTTCGATAAACAACAATTGTATAAAAAGTACATACGCGCGCGCGTGTGTGCCTGTCTGTCTGTGTGTTCATTTTCATTTTTTTTTTTCAAGTTAACAACTACCTTATACTCTCACAAGCTTTTCACCTGCGTTACCTCATCGGCACAAAAGGGGGTTGTGATTTTCAGAAATAATTTTGGTGAAAAGAAAGGATAGGACAATATTTCACAGCCATAAAAACGAGATCTTCCGCCTTCTTTCCGACCGAGCAATTTCAATAAAAGAATTGGAAGTATTTTTCCTTAATGCCTTCCTTTTTCTGTAATTTCTCGTCGTTCTATTTAGTATCTATAATTTTGTAAATATATAAGAAGTGAAAAATGAAACGAGGAATCCTTTGAAGCAACTTTTTCTTTCATTTCTTCCGTATAAATTATCGAGAGACTATGCACAAAACAAAAAATCTCGTGATTTCATCGTTGAATTATTTCCACAATAATATTCTTTTTCCACCTTGTTGCTTTCAACGACTCCTGAAAATTTGATTTATATTATTTTCAATGTATTATTTTCAAAGTATTATTTTCAATGTATATAATACAGGAAGTCGGATTTTATTTATCTGTGACCTCTAAATAGCCAAAAGAGTGCATTATAGTCAGATGTATTGAATCAATACGCTACCCCAAGCAATAAGAAAACAAATCCTGGTTATTTAAAACATTATAATAGTGTAGGGTCTGTGATCGCACTCAGTCCTATTTGCAGAATAAAGATCAATTAGGGAGATCAACGATTGAATGCTAATTACAAAGTTGAATGTCAAATGTAACAATCAAAGATGATGAAGGCTTCTACCCTTCATTATATGTACGTGTGTTTGTTTGTTTATGTGTTTGAGCGTATCATTCCTGGCCTCAGAGTTTTGTCTACAGATGAAAGAATTGGCATCAATACTCTCCTAGACTCCTTTCTAAAAGTGCTTTTTCATTGTTATGAAAAAAAATTCTGCCTTTTTTGCGTCCTTATTCTGACATGTCCATCAATAATATCTAGATTCTCTGAAATGTAGATATTTGAAGATGTTTTCAGCAGGAAAACGTTAGTGATGTCATAAATAGAATTTATTCTGACTATATTCATTCTTTGATCGAATTTTTTTATGTGACTTTAAAATTCGAAGCTAGAATTGTTCAATTATTGACTGTGATAGCGAGAAGTCTCTCTCATTTATTCATCTGCTCATTTATTTAAAAAAAGACCCATTGAAACACACGGTTGCATTTTGGTCACGTCAGATTACACTAATTTTTCCTCTCAAAGGGTGATTTGATTTCAGTAAATTCAAAGGTAAGCTTTATACGACTCTCAGGTAAATAGAATGAGAGAATCAGCAAAATCATCCTGTGTTTCATTAACCCACTTAATTGGGGGGGGGGGCTTACCCACCTCGAAAACAGCATTTAAAACATTTGCTTTCATTCAATTTCTTACACCGTCCTCCGGCAGCCACAGAAAATACGTGACATTCATCAAAAACAGTAAACCAAAACTGTCAACATAGGTTTATCCAGTTTTTAAGAGTTTCTGTCAATATGTCTGGCTGGCTGACTATGTATGTATGTATCATGTATACGGGCTGCGTTGATAAAGCTAGAGGGCTGACAACTTAAATATCTACTCTTTATATTAGTCTGAGAAAACATTATTGGGGGGGGGCATAATCTTGTTTTATATTGCTCCCTGAACAGGTTTTTAGTCGGAGAAGTTCAATCTAAAAACCGTTAAATGGATCAGGTCGTGTCCGGTGGTATTTGCGCCTTTTTCTTTAAAAAATCAGACTTTTTTAGTGATCACCGTGCAAGAAAAGTAAGAGAAATAGCTCACTCATTGATCACCAATTTTTCTAATTTTTGATTGATTATCCCGATCCGTACAATCCAAGAAAGAAGAGTTTACAACCAATGCATCATCCCAATAGTCACCTATGAAACTGAAACATGGAACCTAACCAAGAGACTGACCTGCTAACTGAGAAGCACGTAATGTGTGCATGAAAGAATCATGCTCAACCTCACATGGAGAGATCACAAGACAACACGGTATATCAGAAAGCAAAAAGATCATAGAATCTACTGGGAAACTTAAATGGCAAAGAGCATATCATGTTGCAAGAATGGCAGGCAACCAATGGACATCATGACTCACAACATGGATCCCCAGAGATCACATGCGAAACTGACGCCGACAGAATACAAGATGGAAGGACGAACTAGACAATTTCAGAAAATATTGGATCTGTGACGCCCATGATAGAGAAATGTTGTGAATCCCGGGGAAAGTTTATGTCCAACGACAGACGATAAAAGGTTGATGATGATGATAATGATGATGATGATGATCCCTAACACGGGAATTCAAATTAAGTAAAAGCTTTGTCATGTACAGGCTTTTATCTACATGTGTTTATATGCGTGAGTCTGTTCTATTGTGTTATGATCACTTTCTGTGTGTACATGTACGCATGCACGTGTTAAATGTATGTGTTTAGATCCGTGTGTGCCTTCATGTGTATAAGTGCGTTCGTATACGTTTGTGAGTGAGTACATGCGTGTACGTATCTCTGTGAGTATATATTCATCTATTAGTGTATTCTAATGTATTCCTTTTTTTTAATTGAGAGACATACATGCATAGCCAGTCGGCCAGATGATTCCCTTGCATTCCAGACCTTGCTCTTTACAAAGGGTTATCAGACTATGGACTACCGACCCGGAAGTATAACCACTTAACGTATGAGTAATAAAGTCCCTTCAGATTGATAGTTCAATCCTCATCATCACCATCAGTCTTTTAACGTCCGTCGTTGGACATAGACCTTCCCCAGGATTTGCCACACTTCTCTTTCATGGGCGTTGCAGAACCAGTGCTTTCTGAACTTGTCTAGTCCGTCTCTCCATCTAATATTCTGCCAGCCTCAGTTGTGCATGTGATCTCACGGGATCCATGTTGTTTTTGTTTTCGGTAATTTTACTCTTTTTCGAGATAAGTCAATTATTGCTTAACTCAGCCTGACTTTGGTCATCAAAGATTATAAACAGAAAAAGGGGACATCGTTCGTGTTCTGTCTAAAGCCTTTCACGTTTCCTTGGCACTTATTTACTGGAGGAAGGCATGAATCGACCTCGTTCTGCTCTGTGATATGAAAAATCCTGTCACTGACACACTAAAGAGTAACAAGACAATCTGGTATTTCTTATTGACATCGATGATTGTTATTCATCTCATGGAGAGGACAAAAAACACCAAAACTAAAAAGGCAAGCTGACTGGAATGTGTCAAATAGTGTCCCTTAAACTATTTTAGTGCCATGACCCACAAGTTGTCATTAAAAAAAATCATTCACCCGTGAATATATTGAACAACTTTGATGATGACAAAATGTTCTATACTTTGTTTATACGTGCATGTATTTACATTGTTGTTCATGTGTTTGTGCTTGTTTATTTGTTTGTTTGTGTTCCAGGCAATACTGTTTTGTCTACAGACTTGAACATTGCCATCAGTACTCCAACATACCCCTACTAAAAATTTTGTTTGAACAAAATAGTTTTATGATTTTTCAAGGCTCCATTCTGACATATGTATTAGTAACAACTACATCACCTAGAATTTTAATGATTCTAAATGTTTGTATCTCAGATGTTGTCCTATGATGTCATGAATAGAATTTTTTTCTGGAAACACTTATCCTTCAATGGATTTATTTTAGATGTCTTCAAATTTAACGCTACGGTCCTTCAATTACTGACTGTGAAGGCAAGTTTCATTCTTCTTTTTCTCCCATTTGTATCAATCTTATTCATTATTCATTTTGTATCATAAGCCAAAAACATAAATTAACTCATTTCTCAAGCCTTCATTTTTATGTTTATTTGACATCTGAAAAAAAAAAAAAGGAATGACAAAATTCAACATAGAGATATAATCAAAATTATTTTATCGCACATAAAGTTAGCAAACAACAGTCTCCGAATTCGGAATGAGATATTTCGGGAATAATGTTTTTTTTTTCTTTTTGAGTACGTTTAACACAAAATAATTATCTTTTCAGGCATAGGAATATATAATAGAACATTAAATCATACAACCTTCGTGTTTTATCCACCTTTCATACATCCTTTGAGTTTCATTCATTCCCCAAATAATTTTGTTCACCATTTAAAGAAGCCATGGTCCAAAACACCGAGCTTTGCATCATGGAAACGAAAGATGGGGCCAGGTCAAGGTGTTAAGAGGAAAGGCTAAGCAAAACAGTAATTTGTTTTCCCCTTTCTTTTGTGCTTTTTAAATTGGGCTAATATTATTCGACAAGAACCCCTCGAGAAGACGAGAGAAAAAAATATTTAATTGAATGTACATATACCCCTGTGAATCATTTAATTGACACTTACACAGTTAGCCAATAACAAAACTTCGTGTGCAGAACGCAAGGGACTTCGACGACACAACCAAATTCAATTTTGATCGCCCTAACTTAGATATATTTGGTCTTCAATTTGTTCTTTAGATAGCAACTATCCCCAGATAAATATAGATACGTATTTGTGCATATTTTCTTTATCGTTTTTACTAGGTTGGAACAAAATAAATAGACATTTTGCGTTGCAATAATGTGATCGTTTCTCTTTTCGTATAGATACTGTTCGCACATGTGTACATCTATGTGTTATTCTAAAGCTGTGTGTCATATTTTTAGAATATTGTTTGATTTCTTTTTAATCGATTTTCACCTGCGACAAACGTCGATAGGTCTATGAATGTCGTGATCTCTTTCTCTTTCGTATTGCCAAATGATGTCAAAACTTGTGTAAACAGCGTCGCAGGTTGCTTGAACGTTAGTATTTTTTGCGCATGTGGTACGTGGGCATTAGTGTTTGTGTGTGCACACGGGATTTATGCGCGCACGTGTGGATGTGAATACATGATATGTGTGTAATTAGTATGTGCCAACGTAGTATCAATGTATGTGGTATGTGAGTGCATATGCGTGTGAGTGTGTGTGTGTGTGTGTGGTGAATGTGTGTATTTGAATTTTGACGGAACATTTTTCGATAAAACTGTCCTGGTATATTCATTCATGTGTTCATTGGAGACCGTTAACCAAAACTGTCAATATGGATTGAGTCTGTTCTTCCCCTTGTTTTTCACAGGGGATCAATGCAAATATAGAAAAATGCCTATATATTCATCATGTTCCATAAGTTCAAACTCATCAACAGAGCTTGGGGGCTAGAGTCAGCTCCAACGGACGATGCGTCATTGGTTGCCCAAATTCACTTTTGGTGATCTGGATCTCCAAGATAAACATAGTGGTGATCCCAATTCGTCACTTGGCAGGGAAAACTCGAGGGCAGTCATAGATGCTCATTTGAAAACGAACACCGTGTGCTAGGCCGTGGGTAGCCTATAAACATCGGGAGACATCTGGCGCAAATCAGCGAAGAAAATGCCGAAGTTGTTACCCCATGATTTGACAAATGATAAGCAGCTTGCACGGTTTGACACTTGCTGTAATTTGCTTGTTCGTTACCCAAATGATCCTTTTCTTGATCGTGTGCCAAGTGTTGATGATCGGAAACACATCTGTGTTTGGGTCAGCTCCAAAAAATCCTCCTGGCCGTTTGGTTGAACTGTAATAGGGTTATCGATTACAGCCTCTTGCAACCTGGCTAGACCATCACAGCAGTCATATTGTCGTGATTTGAAACTGATGCATCAAAAGTTTCAAACATTATGTCACAGTGGTGAAGCGCGAGTTACCTTTCTAGCTTCAAGATAACCAAACACCACGAACAATCCGGCAAAAAGTTATCAGGGTCCTGTTCAATCCTACCAATTCCACAGACTTGTCCTCTACCAATTACATTCTTGCTGGACCATAAATTCATATATTGTATGTGCCAGATGATATACACTGAGGCAGACCAGTCCAAAATGCCTTTGGGCAGGTCATAGATTCCAGTGACCAAAACTTTCATTATGATAGAGTAAATTTACTGCCATAATATTAACAACATCGTGTTTATTTTTATGGCGCATACTTTGCTGATAAGGTCGTGTCTGAGCCGAAATGTTGCATTCGAAAGTTTTTTGTTCCAACACACACACACACATATATATATATATATATATATATATATATATATATATATACATATATATATATATATATATATATATATATATATATATCATTTTGAATACGTTATATTATTTCAAATTCTATTTGAAATAAATGTTATTACTCAGATTCACTTGGTCTACACGTCCTGAATAGAAAAATCAATTGAAGTAGAGAGAGCTGCATTAGGAATCAAACCTGAAACCGATTAGGTAGCCGCTATAACAGTGCGTCTCTATTGTCATTGAGCTAAAGATCCCTACAGGGAGAAGATACAAATATCTTTCTATTCCCTGATGTATCTATCTACCTATCTATCTATCTATCCACCTCTCTTGTGCTATATATATATATATATATATATATATATATATATATGTGTGTGTGTGTGTGTGTGTGTGTATGTGTATGTGTGTGTGTTTGTATGTGTGTGTGTATACATATATCAATTTTTACTGCTGTGAGAACTAAGGATCTTATGTAAATAGAAATTCACTCACTTGTTTCAACATCCACACTCACACATCATGTGAATTTATCTTGAGAAGATCATTGGTTGCTTATCGTGGAACAGTTTCGGGGATATAAAAGGATCACCGCTGTACCATCTCAGCTCCGTGGCAGAATGGAAAATATACCAGTCCCTTCCAAGTTATGATGTTCTTGGATGTTAGATTAGACAAGTATCAAAAGCCTGAGTACCTTTGATACTAGGAAGATACCTTGGTAAGAGGGAGGATACATGTACGGGTGTGTATGCGTATATGTGTGTGAGTGTGTGTGTATGCGTGTGTGTCTCTCTCTCTCTTTCTTTCTCTCTCTCTCTCTCTCTTTCTCTCTCTCTCTTTCTCTCTCTCTCTCTCTCCTATCTATTCCTATCTCTTTCCCTCAATATAAGCTTATATATCATGGATAGGATTTATCAAACAAATACGTCAGAACTTTTATAAAATCATATAGATACGTACATATACACCAACATAAATACATGGATACGGACGTAAACAGATAAATAGTTAGACAACTGTCTCTCTCTATCCATTTGTCTCTATTTATCTATCCCCTACTAAATCCCATGATATATATATATATATATATATATATATATATATATATATATATATATATATGAAAGCAGCAAAAGTATATATATATATATATATATATATATATATATACTTTCGCTGCTTTTTTTTTTTTTGGCAGAATCATAAACGAGACCAAAACTAATTATTCATATAAACATGGAACTAGCATTTCCCTAGATGATTCAAATAATTCTAACAAATATTTCATCGCACAATTTCAGACTATATATGTCAATCTTTTTCAATCTGTTAATATCCATTTATCTATCCCGATCTATTAATATTTCAGTCAATTCATATCTATTTCACGTTCTCTCTCCCTTCTCTCTCCCTCTATCTCTCTCTCTCTCACTCTTGTGCTCACCCTATCCCTTCCATTGTATGTTCCATACATCAAGCAAATATATCCCTCACATAAATGGCTTCCGAAACGCTCAAGTCAAATACAATAAGAGCCGAGCCTCTGATCTCTGGATCTTCGTATAAAAGTCTTAAATAATCAAACATTCTCAGCTTACATAACGGCTAATGAACTATACGTAATACTCCACGGCTGATTCGACAGGTCCCAGTCTTTACCGATGCAGGATTTCCGCTTTGTCTATTGTATCAAATGTGTTTCCATAATCTTGCTCGTATTTGCCACTGAACATTTACCGACAAGGCGATTACTGATCTAAATAGCGTAAATACAAACAGGAGTAATATCAAAAGGTCTAATGACTCCCAGTGGGCAAAGGGTAGGGGGGGCCACGTAGATTACAGTTGTCATTCGAAAGCGCGTCTATCAAAGCAATATATTCGGACATGATCCTTGTGAATTCATATCCAAGAGCACAAGAGTAATTAAGTCGGATTACTTCAGATGTGTTCCGGTGATCCATGATCCATAAAAGAGAGAAATGATCAGTGGTTTAAACAGGGGGGGGGAGCAGGGGGGATAAGACGGAGGTGAGACATGTGCGTTGAAAGAACCGGAAGGAAGAGAGAGGGAAATGAAAAGAAAGTAGTTGTTGACAAAGAGGGAAGTTAGGAATGGGGAAAGAAGACGATGGAGAGAAATGGGGAATAGAGAAAGAGAGGACAAAAGTCAGGAAATGGAGAATGAGGAAAAAAAAAAGAGTGAAGGAAGGGAAGAGAAAGGAATAAGTGAAAGAAGGAAAAGGCTTTGAAGAAAATAGACATGAATAGAGAGCAGGTGCAGAAATAATGAAGAAGAAAGAAAAGAAGGAATAGAGGATGAGAGGGAGGAGAGATAAAGTGTAAAGAGAAAGAAATTGAAGATGAAAGACAAGGAAAATCAAAATAGGAGCTCCCTATCATAATCAATAATTTGAATTCATCAAAAAAAAATCTTTATCGAAGAATAGATATGGTCTGGATAATTTGTATCCACGACATCTCTGGCTCTTCCCACTGGAAAACATCTGAAATAGAGTGAAAAAAATATCTACAAATATGGAGATTCTGTAATTAATAAACATGTCGAGATAAGGCCCAAAAAACTGAAAAAAAGTTGTTTTTTCTCTTTAAAAAAATATCTTTACAATAGGTCAAGTGGAGTACTGATGCCAATTATCAAGTCTGTAAACAAACTGGTATGTCCAGGAATACTTGAACACACCAGCACCTGAAAAATACAAGTATGAGGAAACAGACTGCTATTCAAAAGAAGATATCAGTTGCGAAAGAAGGTCAGGGATGACGAGGGGAAAGAAAAAAAAGAGAGTGTATAATATAGATGAAATGATAGAAAAGAGTGTGAGGGGAGGGAAGGAGAGAGAGAAAACTCGAGAGAGACAGAAAAAGAAAAAAACAATTGCAAAAAGAGACAAAGAATGAGCAGGAATGAAGAATAATGAAAGAGGAAAAGGGGTGAGAGAGAGAGAAAAAAAGATGAAGTTCTCAAAAAAGTGAAGTGAAAGACAATCAAAAAAAGAAGGAGAGAAGAGTAAGAGTGGAGATATAATAGAGCAGACTAGAACAAGTGAGACTGAGGAAAGAAAGAAAGGAAAACAGAAAGGATGAGGAACATGTTTGCCTGCTGCAGTGTCAAACTTCACTCTTAATTCTATTCCAACTAACGAAGATAAATGCAACTCTTGTATTGGATATATGATAGATATGATTATATTATACCTGACAGTCTCACATATTTGGTAAGAGGGCAGCTTCCTAGTCATGATGGAGAAATGTTGATCATTTAAATATATATATATATATATGTGTGTGTGTGTGTGTGTGTGTGTGTGTGTGTGTGTGTGTCTGTATGTGTGTTTGGTTCAGCATGACGTGGTAGATTAAGTGCAATGAATTAGACCCCTAAATAAGGTAAAGATTGTTACTGTTCTTGTTACGAGGAAAAAACAAAAAAAAAGCCTTATTCATTTATTCACTCATCCATTTTAGCTTGCAGCCGGATCAGTCAGAGGATTTTCACAGAGGCAAGGGGGCACAAGAAAGGTTTTCGTACTTACGTTATGAACCGTAATGTAGAGATTGGTATCCTCGTGGGAGGATTAACGGAAATGCCACAGAATGAACTCTTCATCGTCTGGTATACCCGTTTAGTAACCCATCAAGATACTCAGCAGGCTCAACGTTACCCCGGTGATACTTCCAGACTGTCATCCATTTTGGTACTAAACTGACTTCATGTTGCTCAATTGTGATGATCTTACAAGAACCGGTGTATTCAACGCAATTGGACCTGGGCACTTTATTTTGATTATCGTGTTAGTAATTTGAGAGTAAAAACAAAGCGAAACGTCTTGAGTGAATGAGCAACGGTCCTTGCCCTTATATACGCCTTCATTTTGACCTTTGACTAATTGTTATGAGGTTCCGACATGACGTCACGGCATCTCTTTCTATTTTCATACCTCCCCGCTCTCTGTCTGTCTCTCTCTCTCTCTCTCTCTCTCTCTCTCTCTCTCTCTCTTTCTTTCTCATTATGTCTAGAATTGGAAAAGTCTGAAATTTGAAATGCTGACGGATCGCGTTAATGAAGTAAACTCAACGAGTTTGACAATAGGTTCGTGGAATGACGAATAGTGTGATGCATTGGTTATTACTGCTTGATTGGGAAAGCTGTGTCGGTAAGCGAAATACTCGATGTCCAATTAACTGGGAAGAGAAAATCAGTAGAAGCAATCAAAACTCTTTAGTGATCTAATTGACGTAATTTCGATCGAATGAGAATGAGAACACTGCGGTTGACAAAATGCCAAGACAATGCTGTATCCCAGGGTAGCCGGTTATCTTTTGTCGCACAAGACCAAATTTGTATTGTCTTTGGACCAAATTAAGTATCTTCGGCACCAAAATAATCAAATAACTCAACATTTTGATTGGACTGTATATCAGTTTTACACGATGTACCGGTATACTTTCAATCGTTATAAATGATTGAGCAATACCATTTACACGATATAGCCAATTTAGCTATTTGGAGCTAGATCTATCTGGGTTTTTTTTCTTCAGGTTTGCCTGTTCCCCATCCAGAAATGTTCACGCAAAATCCATCTTTCACTCCTTCAAAGTTCTTTCAACTGTCTACCTAAGTAGGAAACTATTTTGTTCTATTTACATTTTTTGTTAATTGAGTGTAATCAGAGTATTCTGTTTTCATGTTATAGTTGAAAAAGCATGCTGTTTTTTGTTTATTTCATTTATTATGATTTCGATTCTAATTTTATTCTAATAAATGTTTTTTCAGTGATATCCCATGTCTGGCATTAAAAATTTGCAATTGAACGTAAGGAAATACCTGGATATATATCGTTTATCGGTATTGGGTTCCGCAATTCTGAGATATGAAATTTGATTCAATAGATTGAAATATGTATTTTCTATCTATTGTTCATGTGTATTTATGTCTTACATCATTCGTGTTTAAAGAATTGTTATTTTTGGGGAATTTCTCTTTAGAACAAAATCTCAATTGTTGGTACCTTCTTGCTTCGTTTTGTACCAAATTTGCCCAAATTCAGTCTTCAAAAATGCTACATAGCAAGGTTTCCGTAACCCCTTCAAATACGAAATACAAGCATCCCTTAGGGTTCCGCGTTCTCTTTTTCATTTACTTACTTTCAAAATAATATTTTTTGAAATCTATCAACCAGAACTGTCAGCATAGGTTTTTCCAGTTTTCAAGTTGGTTTGGCTGTTCGATGTTTGTATCACGCGTACAGGCGACACTAATTGAGTTAAAGGGCTGAACATTTGAACATAAAATCCTAATGATGTCTATACAAAAAGATGTCTTTCTTTTAAATTCCCTTCTAAATAGGTCTTCAACTGGGGAGGGGTTCAATTTACAAAGTAATTTTTTGCTAAATTAATACTTTAGTTTTTTTCCAGCAACATTAATGCTTGTACTCTTGAAAATTCGTACTGTTTCAGTGTTCACTCCCCCAAGGAGTCGATAGAAGTAATTAATTAATTGATCATGTCTTTTTTCAATCTCTCGATTGATCAGTCCTTACACGACACGCTGTCCCGGAAGACGTTCGTAACCTGGAAGTCGAGGGAACACACTTTTTCACATATATCTTAACTGTGTCTACCAAGTGACAAAGCAGAGTTGTTATTATCGAATAATAATACAGCTCCATTAAGTACCGAATAGCAAACCTTCGGTAGCTTTCTCAAGGATGAAACGCAGACATGCCATGAGGTTCCAATGCTTTCTTCACGATCCCTCACTTGCTTGTTTGGAATTTTTTTTGTCAGACATTTGCTGTTGTGTTTCGACTTGATTTTCGTTCGTCAAAAAGATGATAATGACATCACCAAAAACCAGTGACGTCCTGACAGCATGAATAAGAGTAGCGTACACATAAACTGATGACAACGTCGCTCTTTCAATTCAGGTCTACTTATTCTATTACAGGAACTATTGATACAGAAGTTGAAATAAGACACCTAATTTTTTTAATAATATCGTATGAAGAAATGAATTCTGCTCATTTAACTTTTAGATTTTAATGAATCAAGGGGTTTGACCCTATCCAAGCAAATATCTATCCATTATTTTTCGTCAAATCCAGTCCAATATCGAGCTGGTTTTGTTTTCCCCTCTAACATGAGCAACAAGAATAATCCTCACCCGATTTAGGTTTTTTTATTATTACACTCTCTTCTTTTCATTTTTTTATTTCACCGCTGATTCGCTTATCATATTTCCAGTACATCAGTTGCTCTTAACGAAGTTTGTCCTAGGCCGACTTTGATAGCTGAAAAAAGCATGGATCTCCCTCCCCCACAAATATGAATCAAGAAACAAAAGTTCAATGAGACATTCAGTATGAAGTTTAAACAACATCATTAGCAGATCAGGTGACCCTGGATGGAGGATTTCATTCAGGTAGGAGGCACCTCATCAAGAAATGCCTCTTTATCAAGTTTCGAAAAATCTGATTCAAGCATCCGGAAAATCAATTTCAAAATTATTATCGGATCACACGGGTTCTGTGCGGGAGATTTTATAACTAAATGGCATCCTATCAAGAAACACCTTTCTCTCAAGTTTCGAATGAATCTGACTTGAAACAACTGAGAAAATCGATTTCAATCTATTTGAAACGTAGCGTTCAAACGCTGTTGTTGCCACATAACCGAGTCAAAGTTTTTTTTCCTTGTAAGAAACATCTTATCAAGAAACATCTTTCTATCAATTTTAAAGTAAATCTGACTTTAAAAATCTAAGAAATAATCTGGGGACAGACCGAACGACGCCTCTAGAAAAGGAATAAATCATTTGGCAGAAATAACCACTTCTCATTTGCATTCAGTAATTTAAAATTTGTCTTAGTCTTCAGTCAGTTGTTGTGCCTTTGTGTTTTGACTAATACCCCTTAGTATAATGAAGTTAGTGAGGCATCAGTTAGTATAGAATCCATGGGAAAATTAGTATTGTATAATTAGGGATTGATATTGCTGTGTTATTGGGAATTAATCCGTTAATCCGTCAATCGATTCAATTTTGAGCCATGGAAAAGTTTTCGTTCTGCGCACCCAATTTTCAAAATTCCTCCAATATATTCAAGTTGTCCCCGCTCCGATCTATTCATATTTACCCTTAATGGGGCATACTACTTATGTTTAGGATTTACATCTTCATTTTCTATGGTCTAATTTTTTTGCGTCCCACTTTGATTATCAGCAGCAGCAGCAGCCACCTTTCAGCGTTTTTCATTGGACATAATCCTTCATCGAGATTCGCAGGACACTCTTTCATTGGCGTTGTAAAGCCAATCCTTTTTTTTAACTTGTCTTTTTCATCACACAATCTCATATTTTGCGGGCCACAGATTTGTATATGATTTTCTTGGGATCAACATAGAGAGTGGTGATGTCTAGCGGTTATCTGGCATTCTTGTAACTTCGCCATCTGAGCTTTCTTGTCATTTCTGTGATATCCCAGACTCCGGTCTGTTTTCTAGTATACAGTGTTGTCTTGTGATCTCACAGACGAGAACGGTATCGATGAATCGCGTTCGAATTCTAGTTTCAGACTGCTTGTATCACTTTCGTACTGATACTCTTAACGTAGTAACTACCGATGGCTGGAATTGGAATTATAACAGTTCTATGACTCAACAGAGAATGACAGGAATTGTTACTAGTCGTACAATGAACTTTTTGGATTAAAGTTACGTACAGACTTTTCTGATTTTTCTGTCCGTGGCTTAAAGTAAAATGATTCATTGTTTACGGTGCTTACTCTGCGTAACCCTGTTTAATCAAAGTCACCGTTGCATTCAGAATAGATCTACTTAGCAGTTCTTGCCGCAGTCATTGAGTTAATTAAGACATCAACCTAACCTTTAACTATTTTCCCTGCCGGTTCTCTCGAAGACAGTATTGTCATTGACCCGATTATATGCAGCGACGGTGGAGGTAAGTAAGTCAAAGCCTGCTCAACTTGTCATTGCAAAAAATTCATTTCGTATTATTTTCGGACAGAGTGAATGACCATAAATCAAGTTGCATTGAAAGTTCTGACCGATGTTTCAATTCAATCAGAAACCCTTACACACCGTTGAAAGAGGATAAACTTATCCATTAATATACCCCTTCGCTTTCTCATCTATCAAAAGGTTTGTCGATGTAATGCCTTTCGATCTGGACCTGGAATATGAGTCGAACTGAATCCAACCTTTTTTTTCACGTTGTGGGTCTTTCTCCATTGAAATGATGTTTGGAACCCTTCAACAGATAATAGTCAGAGGGAGAACGACCAGGAAAGTACATTTGGTGAATCAATTTTTCCAGCCAAACGTCTCTAAATGGTCTGGGGTCACTCGAGAGTTATGAGGTTTAAAGATAGAGCCTTTTCTATTTCACTAAAGAATGATATTTTCAGGCTGAAGCTATTTTCAAATGGAGAATCTTCTGGCTGTAGACTTTTTGTATACCTGCTCAATGATTTTTTGTATTTGATTATTCTGAGAATATGTCATTAATCATTCGACTAGTTCGGATGAAGATCTGAAAGAAAGTTCCTGAGGCTGCTTAGATGGCAATGATTCACAACTACAAGCACAGATGATTTGCTATGAACAGGTCATGTAATGCCGATTTTCAAAACGCTGTATGTTATGCCTGAGTCCTCAAAACGAGATAAACAGTCATATGTCTGGCATTGAATTCTTCGGTAACTGTACCAGAAGGATCTATTGCAATCATTGCTTCCGATGCATCAAAATCAAGTCTATTTAGACACTTTCTCTATTTTGATAGCACCTATATATATATATATATATATATATATATATATATATATATATATATATATTATTTTTTTATATTTTTTGGTGTGGGGAGCTGAGCCAATTTCCTAATTGAATCCAGAGATATGTGAGCAGGTGTTTTATGAAATGGGAACAACAATCTATGGATTAATACATACATCAAAGCAAACGTAAATGTAATTGCAATAGATAAGATCACTCACACGTATGCACACAACAACACACACGCCCCCAATACTCAACACACACACATATATATGTGTGTGTGTGTGTGTGAGTGTGTGTGTGTATGTTTATGTATGTATAGACACCAGGATAATATGCTTATGTATTTTCATTCAATCTGTTATGACACATATGCACTCTCATTCATACAGGCATGCATATACGTACGTATTCATCTAAATACTTAAATTAAACACACATGTATATATATATATATATATATATATATATATATATGTATATATATATATATATATGTATATATATATATATATATATATATATAGATACATATAAACACACACAGACACACACAGACACACACACACATATATATACAAATATATACCGATATTTTAACTCAACCAGTGAAGTAATTCTGGCACTCCTTTATGTCTTCCCTCTGTGTGTTTTATGGTTGAATAACGGAAATGTGAGCAACAATGAAGATTTAATAATAATAATAATAATAATAATAATAATAATAATAATAATGATAATAATAATAATGAAAATGATAATAATAATCATAATGATAATAATAATGAAGTCTGAAAGGAGTAAATGAGAAATCATGACAGTTTTCTTTCCACTTGAAAAAAAGCAATGTTTGGCGCCTACGCTGCTTGCTCCCACATGAGTAGATGATTCATTACATGCATACAAGAATGAGTTCATGAACGTGCGTGTGTGTCAAGAAATTCAACAACATAGATAAACAATAGATTCTAGGCTCATACATCGTATGATATATATATATATATATATATATATATGATGAGTATGTGAATATGATATCAAACAATATTATTAAGAGGACAATAAAGAAAATAGAATCTAAATCAAGTATATTGTACAAACATTTTGCTTTTTGGCTTTGTCAAAGTGGTAATTTTAGATTAAACAAAATCGAGAGGTTTGTTTTTCAAGTAAATGATGTCACGTTATTACAACACGTGAGCACAAAACGATAAGTATTTTTAATTCCAATGAAGCCGCACTTATAACATCTAGATTCTTTATTATGGCAGAGAACATTGGACATCTTGACTCACAAAGTGAATCATCAGACATTGCACGAGAAACCGTACCTAGCAGAATATAAGATGGCGAAAAGAAACCAGACGAGTTCAGGAAGGATTTGCTCTGTAACGCCCATGATGGAGGACCATGTCCAACGACGGATGATGAAAGGTTTATGAGGACGATTAGAGTTATCTCTCTCGAAGAGACATTTTTGCCCATTTTATAGTTGAATAATTACACCTATGTATCGCTTTAACATGTTCTTACTGAATTATGGCATTAACGAATCCATTTCACGTAACCCATAAAAGAAGCCTTGCTTAGGGTGAACATGAGTAACGGTATCCCACTCATAATAATCGAGCTGCATAGTGCTTTGGGGTTGGGGCTGGGGTACAGTAAAAAAAAACGCCAACTCGAGCACAAAAATCAGATCATTGTAATACGGAATGGTTTCATTTTGAGTTTATTAGTTTTCAAGATGTTATCGAAGGATTCAATCGACCACCATTTTTGCACAAACAGCAAATGCATCTTGTTACACTCTTCTCATCAACCTTATCTAATCTCATCGGATGTAATACTTTCTGATTCAATCGTTAATCTTGGACCCAAATGTGTTGTTTCTATTTTCGCTATTGTTACAGAATATTATGGGTGTGTATTTGTAAATAGAAATATGTCCCATTCTGACAAACCCAAAATCTAAAAAGTATGCAATGCACACATGACAGAATCATGCTCAACCTCACATGGAGAGATCACAAGATATCCCAGTGTATCGGGGGAAAAACGGGAGTCTGACACATTACAAAATCTATTTAAAAACTTAAATGGTAATGGGAGAACCATGTTGCAAGAATGACAGACAACTGATCGACATCACGACTCGCAACATGGATCCCCTGGGATCACATGCAGAACCGAAGCCGTCAGAATACAATATGAAGAGATAGACTTGACAAATTTAGAAACTACTGGCTCCGCAACGTCCACAATAGAGAAATGTGGAGGATCCTGGGGAAGATCTATGTCCACCGACGGACGTTAAAAGACTGAAGATGATTATAGTTTGTGGATATCAACTAATTTATCAATGTTTCTTCTTGTTTGTTATTTTGACTTAATTGTAGTAGGGTTTTACGTGTACCCCTTCTCCCTTTAAAGTGACTTCACATGTAACAGCTATTCAGTGTTCCTCGAATCTTTTCTTTAGTGGTTGGTTGGCCATTGTATCCGTTGCTTCCACTGCATGGAATATTATACACGCAGTTTTTGGTCATTTTCCCTCCAGTTAAGTTTTTACTTATGTGCAGTATCTGTAAGACTGTTTTTAAATACTTTCCTTGTGTTGTGCTACCTGCATGTCCTCTGGACTTTCCCTGTCATGTTTCTGTTGAATGGTAAAGAGTATGTGCCAGTTTATTTTCTCTTTTTTGAACTCACGCATCAGCAAGTGTTTGCTGCTGTTCACATGGTAATTGTCTCTCTGGAGTGTGTCTTTTATGCTGACCATCTCACGTTTGTTCGCGTCTTAGTCTTGGCAAATGTTTTCTCTTTTAGAATTGGGGGTTTCTGGCACCAGTTGATAACACATATCTAAAAAAAAAAAAAGTCGGTCAATACATGAAGTTCAGTATAACCAAAAGCACGTGCAACAATCACATCGAGAATAAAGACATAACTGTCAAAATCAAAGATGCAAACCTGGAGAGACATCTACATATACCAAGGACAAGGAATCCCCATGAGATCCTCATAAGAAGAGGAAATCAAGCATAGAATCACACTAGGATGGCAAACCTCCGGCAGAGCAATTCAACTTTCAAAAACCAGACGATCCCAAAAATCCTTAAAAGGAGAAGATACGGGACAGTACATCTGGGAAAAGACAAGAGTCAAGGACATCATAGAATCCATTAAAAAACTCAAATGGCAATGGGCTAGCCATGTTGCAAGAATGGCAGACAATCGATGGACATCGTGATTCACAACATGGGTCCCCTGAGATCACATGCGCAACTGAGGCTGGCAGAATATTAGATGGAAGGACGAGCTAGACAAATTCAGAAAGTACTGGCCCCGTAACGTCCATAATAGAGAAGTGAAGCGAATCCTGGGGAATCTCTATATCCAACGACAGATGTTGAAAGAATGATGATGATGATGATGATGATGATACAATGCTTCCTCCCGATAGTCACTTATAGAGCTGAAACATGGAACCTAACGAAAGTCAGACCTGCAAACAGAGAAGCATGCAACACACACATGAGAGAATCATGATTTAACTTCCATGGGAGACAACACAGTATATCAAAAAGAAAATGTGGAGTCCAAAACATCATAGAATGTATTAAAAATTTGAATGGCGATGGGCAGGCCATGTCACAAGAATGGCAGACAATTGACTGACATCATGACTCAAAAAATAGATCCCTAGAGATCACATGCGAAACTGAGGTTGACAGAATACAAGATGAAGAGACAATTCAGATAAATTCAGAAAATATTGGATCCGCAACGCCCATGAGAGGGAAATGTGGCGGATCCTGGGGAAGATCTATGTCTAACGACAGACGATAAAAGAATGATGATGATGATGATGATGATGATGATGATGACAATTCATCTTAGCCGTGGGTTTGACCTAATCTTCAAGTACTATGATTTCTAACCGGAAAGATAACAACTCTAAACACTCAATTGTTGGCAATCATGTCTTTCTATCTCTAGATTAGATTTACCCTTTCTTTAAAAAAATGTTTTTCACCTTTGGGGATGAGACCAAACATCAAGCTTCTTAAATGCCTAAAGTTCAAGGAAGAGTTATTTGAACTTTCACATAGCATTTACGCGACTCTCGTCTAGCAGCTGAGGTGTCCTGCTCAACACTGAGAGACAATCGCCTGCAGAAGCTACAACAAAGAAGAAACAACAAAGTTCAAGATGCAAGAACTAATAATAACTGGAATATGTCGTTTCAAGCAAGACGACACAAAAAAGTTTATGGAGATATCCCTGAAGGCTTCTCTCTGTGTCGATATCAGAACGACACTGGTGACCTCTCTGCACCGTGAGCCTCAGCAAAACGTATCTGGATCCTGGGATATCTAGCTGACATGATCCACCTCTCGAACACGTTGATGTAGTCCAAAAGAAAGCAGGATGCAATACGTTTCCTACTATTATCTGTGTTACAGATCAAATGCTTTCTGAACTTCTCTCTTTTTGTCGAGCGCCAGCATATATTTTGTAGGCCACAGTTTCGCATATGATCGCTTAGGATTCACATTGTGAGTCATGATGTTCAGAGGTTGTCTGACATTCTTGCAACATGACCATCGCCATTTGAGTTTTTCAATTGATTCAATTATGTCCAAAACTCATGTGTTTCTATAGTATATTGTGCTGTTTTGTGATCTCCCCATCTAATGTCGAGCATGATTCCCTCGTGTGCATGTTGTATGGTTCTCTGTTTGAGGGTTAATCTTTTAGTTAGGTTCCATGTTTGAGCGCCCTAAGAGACTATCGGGGGGATGAATTGATTGCATACTTTTTTTAGGACAAGTGAGATTTCGTTGTTCTTGAAAGTTGAGTTTGCTCAACTGAAAGTTTGCCTCCCTAGAGTTATTGTTCGCTTAATTTCTTCTTCTTTTGAGGGTTTCATTGAGTTTCATTGTCCGAGGTAGATATAGAGGTGTACTGTTTTCATGTTTGTGAAATTCAAATGCGTGTTCATCAGATTCAACACAAACCAACCGTCTACGCTTATATAAAACTTCAATGATAATCTGGCTACTGGGAGATAGATATTACCTTACTATACACGGAGAATCACAATCCTGTTGAGCGTGCGTATTCATGTAAATATACAACAGTACCTAAAATAGAGCAATTTTGATTCGTGTGTTTTTCTGTTTCACGTTTAAGGTATTGCATCGCAAATTCATGTAAGTATAAGCTCGAACGAAAATTCACTTACGCAAAATTCCCCATCCACGAAAGTGCCTTATTCAAAAGTTGGAAGAGCTTTGATTATAGCTTATGATGAACAAATTACTTTACTTGAAGAGTGTTCAACCCTAAATAAGGGAGCGTTAATTATAATAATAATTGAATAATTGAGTCATCCACAGACAGCTGTTTCGATGTATTACAACTCTTCAGTGTGGCTTTTGACTATCCTTAATCCCATCCAGTACCACGAGGCAGAATTGAAACCTTCACTTCAGACATATATATAGTGTCCAAGAGGTAGGATATCGGCCTCGGGGTCCGATGTGAGGGTTTCAATTCTGCCTCGCGGTACTGGATGGGATTAAGTCTATAGCCACACTGAAGAGATGCAATACATCGAAACAGCTGTCCGTGAATGACACAATAATTAATGCTCCTCTATTCAGGGTTGAGCACTCTTCAAGTGAGGTAACTTATCCATTGTAAGCTTACGCAATGCTCTTCCGTAGGAATTAAGCACTCTGGTGGATGGGGAGTTTCTGCGTAAACGAATATATCGCTTAAATTCAGTCCTACTGATCACCCAGTTCCCCAACAGCTGTCTGTGGATGACACAATAATATATATATATATATATATATGTATATATATATATATGTGTGTGTGTGTGTGTGTGTGTGTGCGCGCGCGCGTGTGTGTGTGTGTATAAATTGCGTTATATTGTACGTAAACTTATGAATAGATAACTTATTATCCCCCGTCGTCACAAGGTTGCTATATCATTTGCCCAAACATCGAATCGATAACTAAAGAGAATATGGCTGTTGCCCTCATTGTCCTCATTTGCTCGTTCTATAACACGTTTTCTAGGGCGAGTGATAAATCAACTATTCCCCCAAACGCTGTTAATCTATTCAAATCTGGTCTTAACATTGATCACAAACCTCTCGGAAATGTCGACTTACGTTGTAGTTAAATAAAAACGCATCAGATTATCATAAGACCTTGAACAGTACGGTTTAAAACAGAACGGAAAAATTTGGAACAAATCAACCGCAATAATCAAGATATGCCTGTACACCTTATGTCATCATGCTCCTTATCTGCTATTGACTGAATGAAGACGTAAATAAGAGCATAACTGATAGGTATTTCCGTTCTCTTAGAAAGGCAGGTGATTTATACTGCGTAACTGTTTGATGTCTCAAGTGCCAATATTGGCTGGCTTATTCACACGATCAGAGAGCCGTAACGGCTGTCTGACGTCCGGGTAGAAGCAATTGAAATCTTTGGGAAATGGTGCCAGAAATGGTTTCTTAAGAATCAACCAACCAAGCAACGAGGAACATAAATAATATCCCTGATTAATTAGGATTAAAGAGAAGGTTATCAGCTGTTAGGAGAATAGTGACTGGGAGAAAGGTTGATGCAGTGTGTGATAATAATTATAGTGCTCGCTGATCGGTGATAGTAAACCCTTTTAGCACAGTGTGTCGAAATTTCGTTTTTCTTTAAATAATCCTCTTAACAAATATCCCTCACACGCATTTATGTTTTTGTTTTTTTTAGTTTCATGTAAAACTTATCGATAAACTGCTTTCTTTCTCATACATATTCTATGTAGGATAATAGAATGAAAATTCCAAAGTTGTTCTATGGGAGGGATATAGCTCGTACGTTTAAATGCTACAAAGGCAACACCCCATACTCGAAGTGTTGTATCTTTAGATACCACTTTAAGCTACAATTTTTCAAACTATCATATCAAATTTTTGAAAGTCTTTGTCAAATTTAGCGAGCTGTGTATCACATGATATCACAGGGAGAGTCTATTCAAAGTTGCTTATGTATCAGCTAAAAAGCAACAACGTGTCATTCCTGACATGAATTCTGTTGGTTTGCTTTCACTGTCATAGATACATCTTCATTATTATACAAAGTGTTTTGTGACGACTGCAGCGCAAATGATCAGAGGGTAGAATATACCCCCACGTAAACTTTATGCTATAATATTACTCATGTTGCAACATTGTACACTTTGGGGTTCGGCAGTTGCTATGCTTGCATCATAGGCTAGCCTCATGCAAGCATTTTTTCTGTGTTATATCAGCTATGTTGCTTTCCAATGTAAAGAGAGGTTCATGCAATGAAATGGGTTCGATCCTACATTTAGGAATGAGGGACTTAAGCACATTTATTGCGAAAGTAAAATATAAGTATAATCAGCATCTTTTGATAGTTCTCTAGATTCGAAATAGATTGGATATGAGTTGTAGAAAAGATGACAATTTTTTTTTAAATACCGTTCACACACACATACACATATGTGTGTGCGTGTATTATAGTATGTTCGTATAATGCATACAAATTCCATCCCATATAATATCCCATATTATATATATATATATATACTCACACACATACATATGTATATATGTGTGTATGCATGCATGCCTATGATGTGTGTGCGTGTGTGCCTGTGTGTATGCAAAGAGGAAGAGAGAAACAGAGGGAACTTTTAAATTTTCTTTGGAGACTACAAAATAACGGAGTAACATTCATTCAATGACATTTATTGCAAATAAAATAGCAATTCAAAACCATTTTTTGTTTCAGATTGGAAACCCTTTATCAATCTCGTCCCTTTCTCAATCATAAGTTTGTGTTTTTCGTCGGTGAGTCAATTTGACTTTCTCCGAATGGAAATGCGGGAACGTTGACTAATATAAAAATATACACTATAGTCACAAATCATACATAACGCTGCCGTCATATTACCCCCTGTGCTACTTCAAACCTCGATCAGTGAAGCCTTGGTCAGCATTGCATTTGGTCAATTGACCACACATCTGGAATCTGTTCGTCTGTGTATATTTATTGGATTGATTACTTTCGATACAGCGGTTCTTGTATGATTACTGAAGTTAAGCAACGTCGAATCAGATTGGTACCTGTTTGGAAATATCGGATACAGAATGGTTGAGTGAGTGACACTACTTCGTGCGGTCACCGTCATGGACCGTTTCATATAGCACAAGCCAAGATAAGGGAAACGAGATATGGGAAGTCCAGACCGAAAATACTAATGCCGTAGAAAGTGTCAGGGTGGGAGCTAGTTTAGCAACAGTTAGATAAATATCCTGAGCAGATTATTTGTTTTACAATCATCAGCTGCAGCAGCCTCTGAGCGTCTGTCATTGGAAATAAACCTTCTCCAATATTTGCTATACTTTTTTCGTGGAGCTAATACAGTCTTGAGTTATTTAGCTCATTACGTCTTCTCATTTTCTGCCAGCTACAGTTTTGAATATCATCTCTGCGTATTTTGCCGTCGTAATGTCCAGCGTTTGTGTTACATTCTTGCAGCATGGCCAGCTACTTTCTTTGTGCTTTTCGGATTATCGTTCAGAGGATTAAGAGTCTATCCTTTCAATATCTTACAGCGTTGTCACTTTTGTCAATCCAGCCATTTTCAAGTCTACACCAGATATCTACCCTCTTTCTATTAACCTCAATTAATCCAAATTTCCATTGAAAAACTTGCTGTGTTTGATCATCCGTCAGGATAGAAATTTAACCAAACCAGTCGTACGCTCAAAATTGTCAAAATTTTTTTTTCTATAGTATAGCAGTAGGTTTGAATTCTGTGATGATGGTCGTCGTCGTCGTCGTCGTCGTCATCATCATCATCATCATCATCATCATCATCATTTTGGAGTCTGTAGTTGGACATACATTTTAAGGTTTGAAGCTTAATTTGACATTACATAACTTCATTTAAGGGTTATACACACACACACATATACGCATATATATATGTGTGTGTGTGTGTTTGTGTGTGTGTGTGTGTGCACAACTTATAAGCATTGTCAATATTCAACAAGTGTAACATCAAAATTTGAAATCTTGTAAAAAAAATCCATAGAAGAATAAATAACTTCTGAATAAATTCTAATCATGACATGCTTGTTTTTCACACGAAAACATCTAAAATAGAGTGAAGAAAACCTCTAGAAACATCTAGATTCTGGAGATGATAATAAACTATACTACATAGATATTATTAATGAACCAATCAGAATTTGACTCAAGAAGGTTTTAAAAGTCCCCTTTGGCTACTGTCGTTCAATACTTAGTTACATATAACAATACAAAAAATAAATCGTGTAAAATGAACCTATAAACTGAACTATTGAACAGAATATTTTACTCTTATGCAGCTTCCTGATGAACGATATTTTTCGTAAGAGTAATTCCTCCTTCAGTGCACTGAATTTCTCCATTGGTCGATAGCACAACTTTTAATTAAACATTATGGTGTGCTTGAAATCTCGAAAATGCAACATAGAATTGTCAGTGGCTGCGATAATTAAATTCCAACTCAATCAAAAGTTTGTCCTTGAGCCTTCTTAACAGTCATGGAGTAGGGTGATCTCCAGAGAATCTGCGCTCTCTGTAATTTGAAGAGAAGGTTAATGTCACTTGGGTCAAGCTTGATGCGGGGAATTAGCGCTCTCTGGCCAGCGTGTGAGCTACTAATCAATGATACTTTGATGCATTTGTTACGAAGATGAACAACTACCATTCTTGTGCTACTGCACAAACTTTTCTGAAGAGAACGGGTTCTCAAAAGAATGACAATGCCACCATTTACGAGATGTAACTAGAAAAGCTACATGCCTGACGCGATAAACAGTAAGATATATTTTCCACTGGAAACATCTGAAATAGATTCTGGAGAATCTTGATCTTATTATGAAATCTGCCAGGATTCGGCTCCAAGAAGGTAAGAACAGATTTTTTTCTTTCCCAGAAATAAAATTAGAATATTTTTAGGATGGAGTCTAGCACAGTTCTGTTGAGAATTTCCAAGTCTGTAGACAGGATGGCCAGGAGCGCTGGAATATGCAAACAAACACCTTAACAAACACTCAGAGATTTTTTTTTAAGTATAGAAGCCCTCGCCATCTTTGATTCAAACGCTTGTTCAATAGATCTTTCTTTATAGAGTTATATGTATTTTCAACAGTGCTATTTTCATCCACACAACATTTCATTAGAAATATATATTTCTCTGAAAAGAAAAAAAGATCTTTTTATCAGAAGAATTGATTTATTCATTTAATTATTGTTTCATTCCTGTCTATGATATAATTGTTAATTTAGCAATAGATTCAGGTGTAGATATCGCTTATGGTTCAAACTCTGTTTCTTTTCTAATTTTTCTACTTCTCTCTCATCGACTATTTACCTTAACATTCATCAGTCAGCTTTTGTATCTTCAACTCGCCTTTTCAATTCTCTTTATGGTATGATCCCACCGCACGACATGAAGAATACAGATGGTAGTGGTCCCGCGTATTTATAGTATAGATTTCATTTTAAAATATTTTGTTGAAAAAACTGATCTTGTAGAAAATTAGCAGAATTTGTCCCAATACGTTTGGAAAAAATTCCCGAATATACTAATTCAACAAAATTATTTTTTCTCGAAGTTTCCTTCAATTAAAAGCTATTTCTGTGCCAAATTGATTTTCCTGGATACCCACTCTACTCGTCAATGTGCATATATTTGGCTGTGTCTGTACAACCCGACAACATAACAAACTAATTTAACCTTACTCTTGAATTAACTCTATTTCAGTCGTGTTTATTAAATCAAATATTCCCAGTTCTCATTTGGTCATTTCTCACTCTCTTTTCCCACCTCTTTCTCTCTTTATATCTTGTTCCTCTTTTCACCCTCTGTCTCTCTATTTCTTCATCTATCCATTTCAATCCACTTCTTGTCTCTCTCTATCTCTATCTCTCTCTCTCTCTTTATCTCTCTCTCTCTCTTACTCTCTATCTGTGTGTTTTACTTTCTCTCTTCCCCTTTTCCACTCTTTGGTTGTCTCCTTTTTTTTGTCCTTCTAACTCTTTTCTTTTTCTCTTCACCCTTCTCTCTCTTTCTTTCTCTTGTATTCGCTTTCCGTTTGGTATGCTCTCCTCAATCGACTTTTTAACTCTCTCTCTCTTTTTCTTTTAACTGCTATCCTTTTTTTGCCCCACACCTTTGCTTCTCTATGTACGCACTTCGGATTCACTTTCCACTTTCTCTCTTCCTCACTCTCATCGTTAAATATCTCTCTCTCTCTCTTTCTCTCTCTCTCTTTCTCTCTCTCTCTCTCTCTCTCTCTCTCTCTTTCCTTCTTACATGTTTTTTATAATTTCTTTCCAATTCCTCTTCTTCTTTAAGCGAGATTCTTTCTGACGATCGCAAGCCGCCATTTTATTTTAGCCCCTGGCATTGCGTGACAGCTTCTGGTTATTTCAAGAGGAATATCTCATTAAATCGTAAATTAACTAAATAAATTACGAAATAAACTAATGAAGGGGATGAAATAAAAATATTGACTTGTTTGGAAGCTTTACAGTTGTTTGCTCTTCAAGTAAAGAATAAGATGAATTATATTCATAGGACGAATTGGTACTTGAAAAATACGAAGCAATGCCAAGTACGTCCTTCTTTATAATATATCGTCCCTACATTCAAAGTTAGATTCTTTAATCAGAAAAAAACAGCCAAAACTGTCACCAAAACTATCAACATAGGTTTCGTCTTTTTCTACACTGATCTGGCTATATATATATATATATATATATATATATATATATATATATATATATATATATATATATATATATATATCACGCTTACAGGCTGAAAATCTGACCTTTATTCCTCATTCTATCTAGAAAAAACGATGTTCTGATTCTGAATATCTCCCCCTTTTATAGGTTTTAGATGGGGGAAGGGAAATTTACGATGTAATTCCATGCTGAATTGCTCTCCAATTAGCGTCCAATTGCAGTCCTGTTCCTCTTATGACTGTTGTGTGTCCAAAATAAGGGAGAGAACTTATTCATCGATCACCTGTTTTACGAAATTTTGGTTAGTCACCCCCAACACAGCATGCAAGCAAAAGACGTTTGTCACTTTACAGTATCTATTGGGTGACTAACAAGACCCTCATCTGATGATTTGGCATTCTTTGTTCATATAAGATGAAGAATGATACATTCAACAACTGTTCCTCTGCGTAAATTTCTCAGGGCTGTGTGATCTACTTAAATAATACGCCTCGTGTACGTGTATTTTTCTTCTATTATATTTGCCAAGGGTGATAACTATGAAATGGTAATCATGGAAATCTTTTCCTTATCTACTTTTTTCAATTGTTTGAAAATCCATGTTTATACGAGATATCCCTGACTTGCATGAAATAATCACCCCAGCCCGGGCGTGTACCAGAAGTAATTGAAATCGAAAATCGTCTATATTTATTGCAAGAAATAGATTTTGAACATAAGATCATCGAAGCAAATATAGCAACATAAGAATTTAGTATTGTTTGTACAAAATAACTATCATCATCATCATCATCATCATCATCATCATCATCATCATCATCATCATCATCATCATCATCATCATCAGTTTGTTACCGTCCGTTTTCGGACAAAGCCTTTCCCCCAAATTTACCAGACCTCTCTATCATGGACATCACTGAACCAGCACCTTCTGAGTTTATCTACCCCCTTCATGCCATCTTACTTTTTGTCGACCACAGCGTCGTACCTGATCTCTGGGGATCCACGTTGTGAATCATGATGTCCAGGTGTTGTCTGATAATCTTGCAACATGGCCAACCCATTGCAATTCGAATTTCCTAACAGTTTCCATGGTGTCTCGGTCTCCTGTCTTTTCTACCAAACAAAGCAAGTGTTTTTTGATGATGTTTACTGGTGTAATCATGCCAATTTACCAGTTTGCAGCACGCAATGTGAACAGAGGCACCATTTTCAATTTTTTTGTTTGTTTCTATCTTCATTACCTGAATTATTAGAGATTATTATTTTTTTTTTTAATTACAACTTTTTGCATTTGTGTAAATTCCATCCGTTGGTTTTTATTGCAACTTCTTGATCAGACCGATTACCCTCTGTTTATGAGTAAGTAGTGTTGATCAGAGGAAATAAACCATGATTGGACTTTGGTTTCCAGTTGAGTCTCGGTGGCTTAATCGATAAATCAGGTCTGGCGAAGCAGAGTTCACCTTTGGTGATGTGGATTCGAATCTACCTTAGGCTCATCTTCCGATCAATGCTATTTATTCGTTGTTGTCGGAGGGCAAACAGCTTGAGCAAAAATTACGATGGAAAGCAACTAAAGAGGATGAGAAATAACACGTATTGATAAAAGAATTAGGAGCAAAATTGTCTTTATTTTTTTGTTCAATATACTTTATCAGCTCCTTATACATTTTGACATTGCACAGTTTTAAATTGCAGTCTGAGAAGTTCTGTGCCTTGTTAGATTTGCAAACCATTCAAGGGTGTAGTTTTTGGAACGTACGATCGGAAACTGATTTTATTCCTATTAAGACTCTTCAATTTACTTTTTTTTTTGTTTTTCATCACTAAACCGTGCAGTCTTCTCCTATTGACAATCACTATCGATCCCAACGAACGAGTCGACTTGATCACGAAATAACTGTACGATAGAGAAATAATCATTTATTTTAAGTCAATGTCCTCAGCTCCGTTCATAATAATCAAAGATCAAAGAGGGCGTGAAATAAAGATGTAAAATATAAAAACGCCTCACTTTGTTTGTTACAAAAGAGATGCCTTTGGCTTCCCACGAAAACAATCGTTCGGATTCTCATTACACGACGTTCAGTCGTTCCTTTGAACAATCGGAGGGGAAACAGAGGTTGAGACATATAAAATCATTGCAGACAGTTTATCAATCGTCGAAACCTGAAGCGCTTTATTAGATAGCAGCCATCAATTGAACAACCGTAGCTATCGATACCATCAAATATCCACATCGATATTATTGCTGCCTTCGGTAGTACCTTAGGGAAAATGTCGTTTTGATAGTCTTAGTACTTCCCCGGATTCTTAGCACCAACAACCTCTCTACTACTTTCTCCGGAAAAGTTCCTGTTGCTCCAATCACAATTGGTAATTCCATCACTGTAATGCTCCATAACTCCTTCAGCTCCTTGACAAGGTCGTGATACTTATGCTCCCACCTGTGGTCTGCCGAAACAGTGAGGTCTATTTTCTAATGACCAAATGATTGCCAGGAGGTTGTGTAACGGAATAAGCTAGATTGTCAAATCTTACGTCGTAACAGATTTATCACACATATACACAGGCGCTTGTTCAATTTTACTACATTTTACAAATAAATATAGAAAGAGAATAAGAAGCATTGAATATTTGGGATTTTAACCCAATAAATGCAAGTGACCAAAATATCAGTGATATTGCAAATGACGGAAATTTCCATCGTCACACAAAAAAGTAGCTCAAAATGAGCTGGACAATTTTTCTGGGCCCTTCTGATTGGACTTATGGACAGAGTAACATTGGAACAATCAGAAAAAGTCACTCGTAAATTCATGTGGAAAGCTCATTTGTTTGCAGAAAAAAACTTTTTTGCTTATTTTGCCAAAAAGGCTTCAACTGTCAATTTCTTCTTAGGACATTTATATGTTCACGTTTTCAAGCACGTTTGGAACAGCTATGTCCACTACCAGACAGTTTTTTTCTCTATCTACAACAACCAAATCTGTTTCCTAGTTTCAGTATATTAAGCCAGTGACTGCAACAGTTTGGGCCCAGTATGCGTATTTTAGATGCAACAGTAAACTTTAGTTATTCACGGTGTGATTAAATAAGCGGAACAGTTTTTCTCTGTAAACAAAAGACTCTTCCACTTGAAAATACAGATAGGTTTTCTTCGCTTACCAAAGCACCGCTGTCTGTAATATCGTTATTGGAGTCGGCAACGATATTGAAGCGGGTTCTGGAGTATAGAGAAAACTTGCTGTCACTAGATCTCTTGCGAGAGCCACCACTGAAAACAGAACGAGTATACATGACAATATTCTCAATTCAATATATATATATATACATATATACATGTGTGTGTGTGTGTGTGTGTGTTATCTCTTTCATATACAATATAAAAACTGCAGCAATCATCAACAGTCAGAACAGAATTGAAGCTGAAGGATGTATAACCAATGCATCCTCCCGAGAGTCACCAATAGAGCTGAAGCATGGTGTCGAACCATAATATTGACCCTTACACTGAAAACCATGCAATGTACGAAGGAATGAATGATTGTCAACATCACACGGAGCGATCACGAAACAGTGCTGAACATTAGAGAAAAACATGAGTCAGGGATATCATATAATCTATTAGAAAACTCAAATAGCAATGGGCTGGTCATGCTTCAAGAATGTAAGTCAACCGATGGACATCATGGCTCATAACATGTATCCAATAGATCGTATGCGAAACTGAAGCCAGCAAATTGTATGATAGCGCGACCAAATAGTTCAGAAGATTTTTACTCTGCAATGTCCATGAGGAAGAAGTCTAGCGAATCTTTGAAGGTCTATTTCTAAGGTTGAGCGCTGAAAGGCTAATGATGATGGTGATTTTTGTTATTCCTCTTTAGATATAAGTAATAGTCATAGCTTTTCCTTTTGATACCCGACTATACCTGTACACATTTGAGGTTCGTGTGAGCTTTCTCAGAGCTCTACTAATTAGTCACGATTTTACTTTCAATCCCCTTCTCGATCAATCTTCAGATACCTACCTCTTTATAAATTTTCCGTTTGAATTTCTATCGAGTTATACCCTGATCAGTGGTGTATGGTACTTGGGTGCTTGGTATTACAGATGCACGAAAACGCAAAAAACGTAAAAATCAACGAACGGTAAAAGACCTCATGGTACAATGTTGGGAATGTAAATTGTAAAGTTTTACACAGTTGTTAATTCTTCGTTACAAGCGACAAATGAATGAAAAGAAATAGGAGAATGGAAGCAAAATCAAATCTTTATGAGGCAGTATAATCCAAATTGTTTTCCCATCCTTTGATTTTTACATTCGGGACAGCTTTCACCACATTGTGCCAAAATGACCTGAACTGTTCATTGCTTTTTACAGACACTTAAATATGTAGACGTTTTCTCTAAATATTCAAAATGGAGCAAAATAAGCAAATTAGTTTATTTTCTCTGTAAACAAAAGACCCTTCCACTCGAAGTTACTGATGATTTTTTTTCTGCTTTTTCTTTTTTTTCTACCCATAACTGGAAGTGTTCAGGTGAAACTGTTCAGCTCATTTTAAGCTACTCAATATGTGTGACAATGGAAATTTCCGTCATTAGCAATTAAGCGATGCAATTGCACTGACTGCTATTCAAATCATCTGCAGTTAATGGGTTAAAATCCCAAATAATTTTTGTATCCAATTTCCCTTTTTTTTTTCTTTTATTTTCTTGTGCTGGTTTGTTTCCCCTTTCTCTCTATATATCCCCTCCCCCAAATTGACAATGTTCTCCCTTCTATTCAGTTCTTCTCCTTCTTCTATTTTCCTTTTTTATATTTCACTTTCCTTTCTTCTTCTTCTTCTTCTTCTTCTTCTTCTTCTTCTTCTTCTTCTTCTTCTTCTTCTTCTTCTTCTTCTTCTTCTTCTTCTTCACACATTCATTCTTCATCTTTTTCTTCCACATTCACGTCGCCATAGTGATGCTGGCAGACATTGTATATAAATAGTTCCATCTGTAAACTGACACCATCACGGACATGACTGTTTGGTAATGAAAGGTGAAATGTTTGCTTGCATCGGTATTCCTTCCCTTTTTTCTGCCAGTAAGATAATGCACAAACACTTCAAACCGAAATAAAAACAAATTATTAAATGTTTCCTTTGTAAAGATTCAATCCCTGCTGGTCACAACATTGACTCTGTACTCACGAAAAGTTGAGGATAGGCTAATAGTGATTTGGTTAAAGACGCGACTTTCCGTCTCTCAACCTCTAACGAGAGACAAAATTCTGGAAAAAAATTGTTAAGTTATTTTAAGAACGTTCATTTGTTATATATCTATGGACTGGAAACTGGAATTCAGTTTTTTCTTTCATTTTCATCACCATCATCATCATCATCATCATCATTATCAGCCGCAGCAGCAGCTGCAGCAGCTTTTTTAGCCTGTTGTTGGACATAGATCTTCCCAAAGAGTATCTTAAATCATGGGCGTTGCAGAGTCAATAATTTCTGAACTTGTCTTATTCGTCATCCCAGCTTATATTTTGCCGGCCATATTTTCAAAGATGAATATTTGGAAATACACGTTGTGAGTTTTAATGTCTATTGTTTGTCTGACATTTTTGCAACATAACCAGCCCATTGCCATTTGCGGTTTCTAGTGGTTTCTATGATATCTTCCTATTTTTCTCAAATATACCGAGCTGCCTAGTGATCTATTCATATGGTGTTGAGTATGATTCTCTCTGGTGCACGTTGGATGGTTCTTGGTTTGAAAGCCATACTTTTGGTCGGGTTCCATGTTTCAGTTCCATAGGAAACTATCAGGAAGATGCATTGTTTGCATACTCTTCTTTTAAGGGTTGATGCTATGTTACTGACCGTAAGATTATCCATTAACTTGCTGATTTATGAGACACTAATCTTTCAAAAAGAAACATGGCACTATACTACCAAGAATGCTTTTTTCAAGTTTAGATTTGTCGTCTATATTTGATGGTATTCTCTTCTAGTAAAAGTAGATAACGTATTTACTGACAGAGAAGAAGCACATTATACCCTCAGGAGAAAATTATTTGAACACTTTACTGAATTTGATTTGTTTGATCTTTGAGAGAAAGTCTGAGAACCAAAAACCAGGATGAAGTGTGTGGGTTATGCCCCCAGGCTGGCCACGGCTACCGTCGTTCCTGCTTGGGCTCCATTCATCACATCACCACTTACACGGGTTTGATTTGCAATATGTGCAGACAACAAGCACTTGCCTCAACCTGCACTATTTGATCTGTAGTTGGGGGAAAGATGTGTTCCTGCCTTTTCCATGGAAATTTTTGGGAAATGAACACGAACTGTCACAGCTAGAGTTAATAACTTCTGCTCGCTGAGTCTAATTTATTTTCCATTGCCCGCTTGATCACCCAGCATCCTCTAGAGTTTGGATAGTCCTACCAAAAGTCCGGCTTAGTTGTGAGTGATCGGTAATCCCAAATTATAATCTTGCAAATACACGAGTCTAATAAAATCGGCAAATATATTATGAATTTATATTTGTTCGTGGCGATTTATAGCTGTGTTTAAACATCTTCTCTTTTCGAAAGTGCATTCACAAATATTGTAATATTTTCGTTAATTGTTTATTGACGCCCAAAACTAGAAAACCATAATTTTCGCCATTTTGTCTCGGGTTAGGCACGTCCATTCATCTCCATTACACTTCGCTTCTCTTAAACTGTCAAAATGGCGCCCTCGTCCAGTCATAGGTATCATGGCTGAGTGAAACGTTGTTGATCGCATAATGCATTCCAGACAAAGTCGAATTTAGAATACTAGGGTAATCATCCACCCATCTTTCCTGATGCGTTAATAGAAACCAACAACTAAACTGTCAACATAGGTTCTCTCAGTTTTCAAGTTGGTCTGGATGTCCGGTGTGTACAGGCTGCGTCATTGGAGCTAGATGGCTTAGAGGTTTTAGTATTTACTCCTTGATATGTCGAGAAAAATGTTTGTATTTTGGTTTTTAGAACCCCTTCCCCCAACTGGTCTTTTAGTGAGATGGGAGAGTCTACTGTGTAATGTTATATGTGAAATTGGTCCCTTAGTTTGAGTCCGGTAGCATTCACGCTTGTTTTTGAGGACTCAGACTTTTTTTAGCGATCACTGTCCAACAAAAGGTGAGAGAAGTAATTTATTCATTTATCGTCCTATTTTTCCAATTGATCACCCCGCCATATTCTGCCAAGGAATGGTGGTCATGCGATGGTTTATATCAAGTGAATATCAAGACCTGTCTATTACAGCTTTACAATCGTTTGTACTAGTAAAATCTAAGAGAAAAAAACAACGAAGACGATGATATCCGTTTGACTGATTCAAAGAGATAATATTCAATTTTGAAACTTCAGGTAACACAAAGGGACTATGGAATTCTTTAATTGAAAGGAAGTAATGGAGGTGAATAAAGTATGGTGCACCGTTCTGGATAACCCACGCAATAATTATACCGGCATTCCCTGTTTTTCGAAAGTTACACGAGACCTCTCAATCATCTTCTTTTTTTTTTTCAGTCTCAGTCTCGCTTATAAACTCTGGGGATCCACGTTGTTAGTCGTGATGTCCAGCAGTTGTCAGACATTCTTGCAAAATAGCCAGCCCAATGTTATTTGAGGTTTGTTTTATGAAGTCTATGATATCTCAGACTCCTGATTTCATTTGCTCTAATATTCTATTCTGTTTCGTAATCTTTTCATGTGATGTTGAAAATGTTCCTCTTTTGTGCGAGTTGTAAAGTGTACGAGTCGATCTTATAGTTTTATTCTATGTTTCAGCTCCATAGGTGACTATCGGGAGAATGCATTGGCCGTGCAATGAAGGCAAAAATAGCCTTAGGCATTTGTTATGCAACCTCCAACGGCCTACTATAACATACTGCATTCACTATTTTCGGATTTAAGGTATTTCAAAAATGTTTCCTGTATGAGTTTATTGCTACTAGGCTCCACAACATTCTGGTTTACGGATGAAAGAGATTAAATCTACAGTACATGCTTCGTATTCAATTACTCAGATTGGCTTGTTTCCTTGGAACTATATACCGAATTAGCCTGTCTAAAAATACCCAACTATCGAAGACATCTAACGATACGGCAATCTCTTTATCTGGCTATATGAAGACTCTGAGTCCTTTCAGCGCAAAGGAGTGGTAAGCCAAGATCATACCAGCTTACCAAAACTTTCCACGGCCTGCTTTGAGATGATCTCCTGGAGCCTACGGGGGAAAAAGGAGTGAGAAAAAACTGCAAATATCTGAGCAGCATCAGATGTGCCGACGATATCGTCTTTTCTGTAGACTCCCAAGTAATGCTAGACGAACTGAACAAAGAAAACAATAAAATGGCCTCGTAATGAAGCTTGGTAATACAAATATCATATACAACAAAAACATTGATGACAAATGCATAATCATCCACACTGAAAACGCAGAATTAGAGATAGAGAAACGAAACTCCATGAAATCCTCAAAAGAGGAAAAAATCAAATGAAGAATCATTCAAAAATGGTAAGCTCTTGGTAGAACGAGCTCAACTCTTAAGAATCAAAAAACCCCACAAAGCCTAAAAAGAACGGTAGGCAAACAATCGACCATCCGTATGGTCACTTATGGAGCCGAAACATGGAACCTGTCAAGGAGATTGACCCGCTGAGACTCATGCAACGTGCACACGAGAGAATCATACTGTGCATCACATGGAAAACTGACAAGACAGCACAATGCATTAAAGGAAAAACAGGAGGCAATGATTTGCATAACCTATTAGAAAACGCAAATGGCAATGGGTTATCCACGTTACAAAAATGTCAATACTTAACAAAGGTAATTACACGTGGATTTGAAGGTAATGAAGTAATAATAATTTCATTTGCACTCAGCAGGCCTTTGCGAATATATTACTTTCAAATTGCTAAAATGAATGCTAATCTTAGAACTGCACATTATTTTTAACCTTCTGAACATAATATTGTGATACGTCTATGGTAGCAAATAATATGCACTAAATCAGTAGACTGCTTATTTAACGAAATATGAGTCTGTGCATAGCCTTTTTTCCATCTCAGTTAAGTGCGACATTTCTCACTAAAATATCGTTGAGTATATCAAATATTATAAAATGTTAATATTGTATAGCATCAAATACTTCAGTAAAAGGTATGCTACACAGATGGCTGAAGATGTCAACCGATCATGCTCAAAAGAGACAAAATATTTGAAAGAAACTCCGATATCCACCCTATACGATCTCAATACATACTCAATGTAATCACGCATTAAACTGTTGAAGGTTGATGCATCTATACAGGCATTTCTCCGAACACGGGTTCATTCAGTCCACGACACTCGTGCACAAAAACGGAAAATATGAGACGTCAGCTCACATGAGCAGACCAGCAAGGGCCCGTGATATGACGTGAGTCAGTTATTACAGTAGTCTCCTGGCAATTCAAATAAGCGCCAACCTGGCCTGCTAACGCTTGTACGAGTATAATTGACATGATAGCCATGTTCTCCCGCCTTTATTGGCGAACAAACACATTTTTATTAGAGCCTATTCATACAACCACAATATTTGTTTCCCGGAATAATTTATTACAACTTTTTTTCAAATTACAGTCCTTTTTCAATTACAGTCCTTTAAGATAAATTACTTGCTGTCTGCCTTTGATTAAGATAATTTAATTATGATTAATCGATATTTGCATTGGTGAGAATGTTCAAGAATTTATCAAATCCTAAAGTGTTCCTGAGCACCTCACAAACATTATCAGTTCTCACCTATGTTCATGTGTCAAGAAGATAACGATATGTACAACATCGATCAACGATTAAATAAAGCTAAATCGATAAACGGCACGTTGCGTAATAAGTTCTGAAATTCTGTCCGCTTAAAATTATTACTTTTATAACCTTTTTCACAAAATTAATGTGAAATTTATGAAATGATTTCTGTTATTTTTGGTGTCTGAAAGGTATGAGGATGGCTCCTCCCCCCATTTTGCTGACACTTTTACCAAAGAAGTTGTAACCGCTAATAAGCGTGAGAAAGTCGTGGAAAGCGCCAAATGTTATTGAAAACCGCTTCTTCCTGCATGATTTAATTACTGAATAAAATGTCACTTTTCACTCTGAGTTGAACCGAACTGAACTTCACGGAAGTTTTATGTAGATAAACAGAAGCCATATGATAATGACCTATAATTTTGACTATACAGACTAAATTGGAATTTCTCTGTTCATATAGGAAGGCAAACGTCAGTAGTTCAACATGGATAGTTTCATTATATCTAATATATCCATGAAAAGAATCCAAAACATTAGACCCTCCCATTTAATGGTAGAAATTTTGCAAAAAAAATTATCCAACAATTTAGAACAATGGGTCCTTCCACGTTTCAGTTGTTTCTTTTCTAAAATTATCATCTCATGAAAATACTTATGTATCTGTGATTTTTCCTTGGAGATTTATTAACTCTCTCTCTCTCTCTCTCTCTCTCTCTCTCTCTCTCTTTCTCTTTCTCTCTCTCTCTCTCTCTCTCTCACACACACACACACACACGCACGCACACACACACATATGCAATGCTTTTCCAACATGGAATGGAGCACTCTGATGGATGAGGAATATACACGATAGATAAATATATATCGCTTAAATTCAACCTTACTGACCGTCCAGTTCCGTGGAGTAGAGGGAGGATACCAACGTCCGGGTCTCAAGCTAAGGTTTCGATCCTACTTCGAGGTACTGGATGGGATAATGCATGGTCTGTAGCCACACTGAAGAGTTGTAATGCAACGAAACAGCTGTCTGTGGAAGACACATACACACACATATATATATATATATAGAATTAGAGACGTGATGATTTTTTTTATAGATTTTTAAAAAAATAATGTATTATATACGTGTGTGAGTGCGTATGTGTGCGTGTGCATGTGTATAATACCAATTCATGAACACATATATATATATATACTAGACTCAAACTCTTACGAGGGGATGTGGGAGAAAAAACACTTTGATCATACTTTAAGAGCACAATTTTAAACATGTTGGACGATGACAGTCTTATCTGATCCTTACTCAAAGGAACACCCACCAATTCTATTCCAGCTATGTTTTTATTTCGTTGTTTCTCTTCTTTTGAAAGTGCACTGCCTACTTTCCCAAGGAACTCTTTTCCTTTCAAACGATTAGAAAATTCAAATCCACATTTTTCATCTACCAAACGAGAAACGTGCATCCTTGCTCCTTAAAAATTGGACAGGGCAGTTAACTGGTTCTTTCTACTACTTTCTTTTCTTCTCTGGAGCCTGAGAAGTTCACCTAAAGTTTCTGTCCGCAATTTCCTCACACAATGTGTCTATTAACACACACATGTTCATCCCTCCATCAATCTGTATGTCACTTATAGCACACACATAATCAAACACACACCTAAGTTCACACACTTTTTGAGTGGCTTCTTCTATTCCTGCCGGTAGCGGTTCATTAAATGACATATTTAGATAGTGAATAACTTTTAACGGATTATCTCCTTAATTAAGCCTTCGAAGCCTGGAAGTCTGAAACACCGGATAGCTTTCTCCGTGAAGAGATCAGCGTACTCGACCTCTCGGATTCTTGTCATGGGAAAACGGGTTCTTTATGCACATACGAATTTTCTTACAGACGCAAACATCTTAGCACATACATATCTCCCAATCCACGAGACCAACTTCAAAATTACTGGTCTTATACCTCACTTTCTATCAATTGTTTTTCGGTCCAAAGCGAAGTTTTCGAGGTAACACTTCGATCCTTTGCAAGAGCACATAAATACTTTGATCTTGGGTAGGACTACTGATCCATACGTAAATAATCACGATTTTTGACAGATACTACGCTAGTCTAAGTATAAATCACTGTGAAAGCATTACACGGTATGATTTGAAGTTTGTTGAATGGCATGAAAAGGAAATAGCATTTTACAAGCAATATCTTCATTTGACCCCAGGACAAACACAAAGCAGAGACATTTCAATGATTTATGAGAAAAACATTTGGCAATATATGTTCAATGAAATTTTACCTCCAGACAAACATATTCAAGTTGTTCATGATGAAAGAGGCCTTTAATTTTCTTTCTTCTTTGATACTCTTCAAATTCAACGAATTTCTTCCCCAATCAATCAAAAACGTCTGCTAAAGCTAATCTTGTGATGAATCCATTTTTGTTTCACGATTTCATATATCCCCCGAAAAGTGTCAGTTGCATTTTCCAATTGTTCTTTTATAGTTTAGAATTATAAGTAAAATTGTATATTTTCTCCAGATTCTATCAAGTTATGAACATTCTGGTGACTGGTGAAATTCATTTTAAAATACAAACCTGCTGTGTCCTCAAATGTAACACATGGCACTCGAATTATCATGATTGATTATCAATTATTTTTTTTTGACATGCATCTCTCCCAGCTTAATTCTAGTTGTATTTTAACGTAACTGACAGTGTCGCTAATTAAGCTCTTTTCATGCCAAATTCAGCGTGACTCTTGTTATGGCAGTGTGAAATGGCATTAAATTAGCGCAGGCATACTAAAATTTTTTGGCTATTTTTTGGCGTGTTTTTTTTTAAATTCATTTTTGATATCTTCTTCGTGAATTTTGGTCATTGGGGTGTCTGTGGACCTTACTGCTCGGTGACAGTCAAACCAACGCAAAAATATTTTTGGAACTGGCAACAGTGTTTATAGATAGTCATTCCACGATTGTTACCAAGCTATGTGGATAGCAAATATATGAGCCTCAGATGAGATTCGAACTTGCAAACCCTATCCTCGCTAGTTTGTAGACTCATTCCCTATTCATGATCCATGCAACATACTATCTTAAAATGACGTGTCCATGTGTATTTACGTATGAGTGTGTTTGTGTTATGTGTGTGTGTCCGTGTGAATGGACTCATATATCGCAGGATGAATTAAAAACTATGTATGTGTGTATTCACTAGTGCGCAAACTATTAGTGTCAATAGAAGCAGGAATATGGAAGCATCAATAGCAAATATTACAAAACTATATACATAACTTAAGTACAGAAGATAGTCGATAGCTGTTTATGTTTAGACATAAGAATTGTGTAAGGTTTCCATCTTATATATAATGAATACATATATGGATTTATAGTTGTCCTAACGACATCAGACTGAAATGACATTATTGGGAGATATTGATTCTTTAATTGGATATTCTGCTGAATTCTGAGCTTTGTCAAAAAATTGAATCATTTCTCTTAAAAGGTCTCTTGATATTGTCATTTTACTTACTATATATATATATATATATATATATATATATATATATATATATGTATGTGTGTGTGTGTGTGTGTGTGTGTGCATGTATTTATATATATATATGAACTGAAAATCTTTTTCTAATCATCGTTCGTGTTTTTTTGTCTTCTTCTTCTTCTTCTCCTTCTTCTTCTTCTTCTTTCTTCTTCTTCTTCTTCTTCTTTTTTCTTTTTTCTTCTTCTTCTATAACCTGATTTCTATTCTTTTCTGCTACTACTCCAGCCACAAACACAAACATAATATCAAAATTGCTGCTGTTAAATTCTCAGCGAGTCTTCCTCATGAAAACCCATTTTCATTTTTTGAAATACTTCCCAAACCATCAATGTCCCTAATCGCTTTTAGAAATATGAATGAAACAACACCACTAACATTACATAAGTGAAAGTGACATAATTCACCAAAGAAAAGCCAATAGAAATTAAACATACTAAAATTAAAAGAGCAAATAAATTGAACTAATGAATTCCACCTTTTACCCTATGTGAACATAGGACTGACATGCCAGGTAGAAAATGAAGAACATAATATTCAGCCGATACAATCGACAAAAGTGATTCGGTGGATTGAGTCCCACCCAAGTAACCTAACAGTCATCTCCATACATTAAAAGTTACGAGCAAAATATCACAAATCTCTTCCTATAAAGGAAAACAACGAATTTTGAAACTCAAGATTACTGAGAAAGAAAGAGAGAAGAGAGAGAAAGAGAGAGAGAGAGAGAGAGAGAAGTGAGAGAGACACAGACAAACAGACAGGGCATAGTAGAGACATAGAGAAAGAGGGTGTGCAAAAGTTACTTATTTTAATTACTTTTTTAATTGAATGTACAGAAATTTTCCCTCCAGATATATTTATTTCGAACTTTGGGAATTACTTGAAATTAATTGTGAAATCTGCCTCGCATTATCCACCTTGCAGAGTCAGACCATTTTGAGTGAATGTTCCGTGACAGCGCATAATGCAGCTAGATACAACGCTCTATTTCTTCTCAAATAAAACTGTTCAGTCCCAGTAATGTTTTTGGACTTCTTCACGTAAACTCATTTTCGAGATAACCTCAAGGGAACAAAGAACAAAGATAGAAAACGGTCGAATCAGTCGACTATTTAATTTCTAATCCATTTAAGAATTGGATGCATTTTCAAGTCTGGCTAATTAGCTGGCTGCCAGTGTGTATTACACATACAGACAGTACCAATGGAGCTAAAGGGCTGAAAATTCAAACATTTACTCATTGCTATATCCAGAATTCTTTCTAGTCCCTGGAAGGGTTTTTCTATGAGAGTTCGGTTCAGAATGTAAAGTTATAATATTTAGCCCACCTCTTTTCTTTTAAATTCAGATCTTTTTAATAGTGTCTACCTGAACAGAAGGCAACGGAGGTAAAATTGTTCATTGATCACCTTTTTCTTCGAAATTTTAATTGATCAACCCCAACAAGGCATGCCATCAAATGATGTTGGTCTATTGAGTGTCTAACAAGACCAGTTTCATAGTATGTTCAAATTAATTCTCAGGAATGGCTCAAAATGAATAAATCAAAAAGGAAAATTTCTTCTTAAGTTCTATAATGGGAAGTGATTTCCATGACACCCTATATTTTTGAGTGCATGTGACTGAGTGCAAGCAGGTCTAAGTAACTTAAGGTTTATTTGCCAATGTTTCACTTGACGAATGGGAAACTATTTCATATATTTATAAAGTTATTACCTGCCGTTGTATTGTACGTACAGATTGATTTCACGAGTGTCGAAAACTGATCCACGCCCGCCCGTATGAATGCAGACAACAGTTGCAAATGACCATATCTCCTGTAGAAAATTTGCACTTAAGCAGACGTGTTAAAATGTAATTCGAGTAAAATTCGAGAAGTTTTATTGTTTCTGTAAAACACGAGAAGATAGCTCCCAATATAACAGACCCATTTATTACACACGCACACACACACGCATATATATATATATATATATATATATATATATATATATATATATATATATATGTATATATATATATATATATATATATATATATATATATATATATATATATGTATATATATATGTATATATATATATATATATATATATATATATATATGTATATATATATATATATATATATATATATATATATATATATATATATATATTACTACTTTAAGAACTAACGATCTTATTCACTTTCTTGCTTCTGCATTTACATAAAAATTATAAGTGAATTTATCTAGTAAAGAACAGCAGTTACTTATCCTGGCACGGAATATATATATATATATATATATATATATATATATATATATATATATATATATATATATATATATATATATATATATATACACACATATATATATATATATATGTATATGTGTGTGTGTGTGTGTGTGTGTGTGTGTGTGAGTAAGAAGAAAGAGATAGAAAACAGATTTGATGTTTAATCAGACTGCTCAGAATTCAACACGGTAAATAGAGCTATTAATATAAAATTACGAGGATGTATACCTTGTTGATGTCAACATCAGCAACCGGCAATTCGTTTTGCTGTAATAATGATGGAATATATATATACATACATACATATATATATATATATATATATATATATATATATATATATATATATGTGTGTGTGTGTGTGTGTGTGTGTGTGTGTGTGTGTGTGTGTGTTTATGTGTGTTTGTGTTTGTGTGTATGTGTAAGTACATATAGATACATATGAATGAATAAATATGTATATATATATATATATATACATATATATATATATATATATATATATATGTACACGCTTTTATATAATACATGTGTGTGTGTGTGTTTGTGTGTATGTATAAGTACATATATATATATATATATATATATATATATATATATATATATATATATATATAAATGAATGAATATATGTATATGTACACGCTTTTAATAATACCTATGTGTGTGTCGGTCTGTCCGTGCGTATGTGTCTGTGTGTATGTTTTAATAGTATTATGAAACCCCTCTTTATTCAGTGCAATGAACAATTCTGTTGATTCGCCAAATCCTTACTTTCACGATCAATGCAGTAATGGTTAACAATCCTGTGATACTAACCAGGACTACTGTAATGACTTTGATTAACACCGGGTTCCCTACAATTCTGTCCCACTATTCACGGTGTGTGTCAACTTAGTTCGACACAAGGCTACAGTACCAGTGCACACAATGAGGATCGAAATCATTACAGTAGTAATGGTTAGCATTACAAGCTCGTTAACCATTACCAAATTCTCGTTACCAACTTCATAAATTCACCGAAATGTTCGGGAATTTCATGACATCTCAAGTTTTATAGCCTTGCAGTAATATGTATAATAGGAGGTGCTGCCCAGGAGTTCCCAAACATGAAGAAGGTTATCTAGCCCAACACTTTGCTTCGACGGTCTCCTTTGAAGTACTCCGCTTTGGTATTTATACATCATTTTCACAAAGAGAACTGTTCATAAATGCTGACAGCAAGGTCCATACTATATTTTTCTGTTCAAATACACGGAATATATATTGAGACATCCATTTCATCCTTAAAGTTGAACAGTATTGATTCTGACTCATATTAACGCATTGCTATTCAGAAACACTGATTCGGTAGCGAGTCGTGTTGTGAACGATCAATCAAAAAAAAATTCAAAAGGGGTGATCAATGAAAAATGTTACTTTTTCAACTTTTCACCAGGCAATGATCATTGAAACAAATCTTTTCGAAGAACAAGCGAGTATTCTGATGGAGATAATTGAATTAATTTTGCATGAATCTGCACTGAAAATTGACCCCGTATTAAAAACTTTTTTTTTCTTTGATGCGGTTTCAATATTTTCTAGTCTTAATAAGGAGTAAATATTTGGTTTTTCAGCTTTCTAGCTGTGTTGGTGAGACCTGTATTCATGATGCATACATTGCAGCAAAGATAAACCTACTTTAAAGAAAATATAGAAATCTTTGTTGGTATTTTCTGACATTTTTAGTTTTCAAACAAATAGATAGATAGCTGTTCAAATGCAAGGTTTTCTAACTCAATCAATGAATATTTATACCATGTGGGTATCAAATATTATAGAAATCGTGGATATATCTATGAGATGATTATTTTAGAAAAAGAAACTCCTGAATTCAAATTGAATAGAATATTGTTGTAGAGCGAGAAATCAAAACAAAAACACCACCGTCCATTGTATAGATGAATTCAAGAAGTGACAAACCAGCGTGGGGAAGGAAAACAATTTAATATAATTGGCGTACAAGAGTTTGATAGCTTGGTTGTTAGATATATTATGCTTATAGTTTTGTGAATAATGATTAACATACAAAACTTAAATACTTTGTTATAACAGACGTCGAAGAGACATATGGATAGATACGTAGATAAATAGATGAATACATAATGTCTATAATCTTGTGAAGGGTCGTTAACATTCAAAGGGTTTTTTTTCTAGGAAGTAATTCATATAAAAAATCAAAGAGACAGCCTATATCAACGTGCCGACTAAATGTATGCCAGACAAGTGCAGAGTTCAGCGTGGTTTGGTTTTCGGGAATAAGATAGGGAAACTGACGCCTGTTAAAAAATAGTGAAAGAAATCGAAATTACCCGAATCCTGCCTTGTAACGTGGCTACCATTGGAATATTCAGCTTACCGCCATCACATTCAAAGAGTACAACAGAAAAGGCTCGTAAAATGGATTGTCGCATTAACAACAGAAACAACAATGAGATAAATCGTCCGGAAAACGCAGACGTAAAGATCTTCTAATACTTCGACCTTTACAGACTTGATGTATTGATATTCGTACCGTGTAAGTATCGAATATTATGCAAGTACAGGAACTGAGGAA
>OY735220.1:45643592-45756092 GCA_963457665.1 Thysanoteuthis rhombus | reverse complement strand
TGCTTTGAGATTTTTTAAACAGAACTCGACTCTCTATCGATCAGCGATCCGTTGAAAATACAAAATACACACGCACACATACACTCCACACGTATGCACACATACACACACACATACACACATCACATACATTCATGTCACATAAGCTAATACGAAGAGATACACCGCGCACACGGACACCACATACACGCACATATGCATACATGCCAAATACATTAACATTCATAAAAGCACACATACAATATACAAATATGTTTACATGTATGCAGTTTGTAATTTTTTTTTCTTTTACTAACTCAACCAGCGGTTGAGTTAGAAACAAAGTTTACTCGTTACAAACTAATTTGTCTCGACCGAAACGCTGATACAAAAAAAGATAGACCTTGCCCGAAAGAGAAGAATCATGTAAAATATCATGAGCATTAATAAATTTGATCTCATCATTTCACCTTTTTCTGTTCCTCAGTGATCAAGCTTTTTTCAAAGAAAAAAGGTTGGGTACTTCGATATATCAACATAGTCTTTTTTGAAAATTTATTCGATGAGAAATCTGTTTGGGTAATTATTCCTGCTCAGCCCACCCCTGATAATGATTCAGTTATTTTGTTGTTTGGTTTGTTTTTTTTCGATCTTATAAAAAAAAAATTCAACTCGACTGCCGGTCGAGAAGGCTGAGAAACATGTATTGTGCATGTGTGCACGTGTGTGTATACGGGTGGATGTGTATTTGTATATGTGTTTTTGTTCTGCATTCGTCGTGTCAGTTTTTTCAACGTTAAAGGATAGAAATAATTATGGCTTCCATTGGGATACCATATGTTTTCTCCTAGAAGATTCTCAGTCGTAAATCATTTGAAACAAGATAAGGTGCGTTTTAAAAAAGATAAGGTGGTTTTGGGGAAAACAACAACAGAGATTGCTTGAAGCCCATGTAATATTAGATCAATGTAAATCAATTCTCTCAGTCAGATTTCCATTATTCAATAGATAAAACAGTTGGGTATTTTTTGTTAGTTTCCGCCAAAAGATAAAGTTAAAGTTAGGGGTTTTATTTTCAAGGTTTAGACTAACGTCATAAAAAAAGCCGTTTCGCTTGCCTTATAAATGTATGTGTCTGGCCTTTCCAAATTATGTTTACTGTGCTATGGTTACCAAACCGTTTAGCCTGCTTTTATCCCAAGCGTAGAAATACTTATATAATCACCATGATTTGAATAGGGTGTCATCCCGACCTGCATATAGAATAATGTCACTTCTGATTATAAGAACGTAACCCACGGGTCGCCTGAGTTTCTAACAAATGCAAAATGTGAGAACGTCTCTCGCTGAATATTGTTGATCTTAGCTGAGTTAGCATTTGCCTGAGACATCGAATAATAATAGAAGAAATGCTACAGGCGAAGAATAAAAAAAGTGCATTTCTGATTGAACGGATCAGCTATCTTAAGTCGAAAGGGAAAACTTTGGGGTTTATTTTTATATATTTTCATTAGACGATGTTTTACCAACAATTATGATTATTGTTCTTAACTATGCTGTTTTCACAGTGAATTAAAACTTACGGCAAGCAAATCAGAAAATGCAGTATGCAAATTAATGACTAGGGCAATCAGATTTTTTAAAATACGACGAGAAATTATCTTTAAATACAGTGACCATATAAAGGAATACTGCAAGCAGATTTAAAAAATATAGTGAAGAGATAAAAAAAATTACATTGAGCAGATTAAAGAATACAACGCGTATATGGGGAAAATACAACAAGCAAGGAAAAGAATACTGCGAGTGGTTTGAAAAATGCAAGAAAATCTATGAAAACAGAGAGCAGATCAAAAATCATGGCGAGCAAATAAAAAAGAAATGGCAAGAAAACTGAGTCGATGAGAATTGAATCCATGGACACTCTTAGTTGAACCCCATCAAAGCTCGTTCCCTTCAAAGCCAAGTTATGCAAAATTCTCGATGTATTTAGTTCTGAAAAATCCCTATGAGAAGTGATCTCATTGTAATGTTTACATTACAACCTACCCCATGGGTTTAATAACTATGCATACCAATCACAGTAGATCCATATCAAACTGTTTACCTATAGGAAGAGAACAGATCAATGAATTCATCTCGATCATTAGTATATGCTTTGATTTTGATATTCTTCTATTCATGGTATTGTTTTCTTGTCTAGCAGTCAATGTGTACGTTCGTACCAAAAGATCCACAGAAGCACAGTGTTGTATAAATACTTGGAATATCACTCATTATTATTTGTACATACCAGACTATTCAACGGTTTTTTCTCTTTGCAAGAAAGCTTGTCATCAAAATTTATGTAAATATCTAAATAATAAAGCTTACCACGTTATGTTTTTTTAGCTTTATGGAGCTTTCCTAAAACAGGTCCGAAGCTTTCGTTTGGAAAAAGAGAAGTTGCAATGTGCTCTCTAATGTTTAGTTGTCAGCGTGAGCAAAAAATCTTATACCAAGCAAGTTTCCAGTGACAAAATATATACACACTTTTCAATTCGATATCGAGAATCAATATTTTTTCAATCGAAACTCTCTCAGTTATCTAGAGAATCTGAAATATTTTATCTGAACATTTTCTTTTGTGCGCTGGTTGCCAGACACAGCTTAGAAGGAACAATGGTTTCAATCCAAACAGCACTATACCCTCAAGCATAGCAGCAGGAATGTACTTCTCAAGGGTTGAAACAATATATTAAATTCATAGAGTGAAACATCAAACATTCTTCAGAGAAACTTGACCTTGGCCAAGGTTTGGAGGTTCCAGTAGGAGAATGACCTTTCACAGACAGAGAAAGAGTTCGGGGATTGCTCCCTAAATAAGTGTCAACGTTTCGGAGTGGCTCTACAAGAACCCTGACATGAACCCTATCGACAATACCCGATGGGAGATCAAGGAAGCCTTCAAACCAGGCTCCGGGTCAATTCATTTTCGTGTGTAGGAGGTGGGCAGGCAGTGTTGCCAACTCAAAATAATTTTCCGTCCTAAATCAACCTAAAAAAGGCGTCAAAAACGTCATGATGTGCGAAAAACATCATTTCGCAGAGAACCTACACGACCTCCAACTAATGATAGATGATCTAAATGAGGAGAGCAAGAAAGTCGGCCTACACATGAACTTCAGCAAGACGAAGATCATGTGCAACAACCACATTGGAGATAAGAACACTAAGATCGAAATCGAGGACACAGAACTCGAGAAAGTAGACCACTACATCTACCTAGGTCAACGAATCTCCATGAGACCCTCAAAAGAAGAAGAAATCAAGCGAAGAATCACACTAGGATGGCAAGCCTTTGGCAGAGCTAGCTCAACCTTCAAAAATAATAAGATCCCATTAATCCTAAAGAGAAGGGTGTATAACCAATGCATCCTCCCAATAGTCACTTATGGAGCTGAAACATGGAACTTAACCAAGAAACAGACCCGTAAGCTGAGAACCATGCAACGTGCACATGAAAGAATAATGCTGGGCCTCACATGGAGAGACCGCAAAACAGCACAACACATCCGGGAAAAGACAAGAGTTAGAGACATCATAGAATCCATAAAAAATCTCAAATGGCGGTGGGCTGGCGATGTTGCAAGAATGGCTGACAATCGATGGACATCACGACTCACAACATGGATTCCCCGAGACCATATGCGCAACCGAGGCCGGCAAAATATTAGTTGGAGAGATGAACTAGACAAGTTCAGGAAGTACTGGCTCCGTGACGCCCATGATAGAGAAGTGTGGCAAATCCTGGGGAAGGTCTATGTCCAATGACGGACGCTAAAAGACTGATGATGATGATGAAATGGCTGACAATGACTAGATTAGTCTAAAATGGCTTAAAATAGATAAAGGGTAATAAAGATTGCAAAAGAAATGGCGTTAAAATGGTGCTGCTCGTTGGATAAATGCACAGCCAAATCTAAAAACACGCTAGGTCAAGCGTGAGAAACAACACTGGTTTGCAACATATATCTAAGTTTTTTCCGCGATGTAAGCTTCTGGTGTCACAATTTTTATTTTCTTTATATCTATCTCTTGGCAATGATTGAATAGCTACAATAAGTAACATGCCTGACCACTGCAGGGTCGAATCACATACCTACTTTTAATTTTTCTTTCGTCTATATAAGATGAATTTTCGTACCACTAAGAGACTTGTCAGTTTGGCTCAATTGGCAAAAGGGAAATCTGCCAATCACTTCAGTGGCGATTTCAATCCTCGAGAAGAGAATGCTAATTTCATACATCGGCTACGTTAAGCAGTGAAAAGTCTATTTTGCAGAATTGGGTGGGAATCGTTTTTTTGTTTCTGTGGACTTGGACTGAAGCTTGACGATACAGTTCATGGAAACTTCCAACAATACGTCTCACCATCATTTTTAACCTTCTTATGCCATTAACTGCGATGATAAAATAGTTTCCTATAAAAAGTTGAAAAAACATAAAATTTGGCATGGATATGAATATTTTTGAGGGTAAACGTATCTGTTGATATACTCATATTTATCATCATAATTCATCTCTGCCAACAAAATTAGAGCATGGTATTTATTTATGTGGTTTTGTCCGTCCAGAAATTTCTTTAAAAGAAGGAGATCATGGGATACAGAAGACGTGATTAAATTTCCAGGTGAATCAACAGATCTGTTTTTGATCCATCAAGAATGAACAATTGATGATAAAAATTCTAAATCCAAATTTTAAGGTAAATAACTCAATATTGGTACATATTGCGAGAATAATATTCTCTCCTTATTTACTAATCAACATGTATTTCTAATTCAGATTTCATCAAATGCGAGCTGTGGGCAGAGATTTGCACTCTGAAAATGCGTTGTACTCTAGAATTTTGTTTCTTTCCTTTGCTTTTTTTTTTTTTTTGTTCTTTCTTTTGAATGCTTCTCTATTATGTCTCAAAGAGCATCAAATCCAAAAGAGGAAAAATACGTTCACTTAGGGACATCTGCACTGATACACATCCTTAATGGCACCAATAAGCTCGCTCCCATACACTTGCCTATATGCACTAACACAATAAATATCAATAATCGCAGAAATTGGGATATTCATGCAAATCCCTATCCACCGAGGCCCCCAAACGTACACTTACTTCGCCAACAATATTTTTATCCTTTCCACATGCACACAATGGATGCTCAAATTTCAGATATCCAAATAGATGGATGGACGTGCGTGCATCCAATTGACAAATTCATGAGACAAAAAAAATGTCGTGGATGAAGAAATGATAATACTACCTTGACATTCGAAAATACCCGTATCAGTTGCAAAGGATCAGTGGGGTGACCCTCAAATGGACGATCAAACTGTATCACGTGTCATATCTGTCATGACTGAGATGGGAGGCCGCGGATCCATCATCTTTGGCAATTACCCAAATTGACTCCGTGAGGAGAATTTTGTTCATCTCTCTCTCTCTCTCTCTCTCTCTCTCTCTCTCTCTCTCTCTCTCTCTCTCTCTCTCTCTCTCTCTCTTATCTCCTTCATTCTCTCTATTTCCTCCTCTTACTTTCTTTGTTACTGACATCTCCATTTTCCTCATGACTTTCTTTCTCTCTCTCCCTTTCCTCCTCTCTATTTTTATCTCCTACCCCCCTCATCTCCCTCAACCTTTCCTCCTTTTTCTGTCTTTCTGTATCCTTTCTCACCACTTATCTCTTCCTCTGTAAGTGTGTTTCTCTCTCTCTCTCTCTTTCGCTTTGTATCCCTCTCTCACTTTCCTCTCCTTTTGTTTCTCCCCTTTCTCTCTTCCTATTTCTCTCTATCTCGATGTTTTAAGGTTTTTCTCTCTCTATTTCCTATTTCTCTATTTTTTCTGTCATTATGTCCCTTTCTCTATTTCCTTTTCTCTCTCGCCGTCTCTATCTCCCTCTCTTTGTATCCCTCTCCCACTTTTCTCTCATCTTTCGTCCTCTTTCTCTATTTCCCTCTCTCTCTCTTTCTATCTATATATCTATTTATCTCTCTTGTTTCTATCCTATTTTTTCCACCAAATGTGTTAACTTGTAAAGATGAGTGACTCGTTACTTTAATGTGACGCCTATAATTAATATTGATGACGCAGAGTAAGGGAAGAGGTCGATCTTGGAAATCAATCAAATCATCACCATATATCTGATCATCGTAGCCCCACAAATCACACAACCAACCAGTCAAGTGGGTAACAACTATCTTCTCTCTCTGAATGTTTGTGTCCATACACTTACCCCTGCCTATGGGTGTATGTGTTTGCGTCTCTGGGAGCTTCTAGTTACAACTTTGAAAAACTGCATGAGTTCACCAGTAGACACCAACCCCAAAACGTTCTTTCTTTATTTGATGAAAAAAAAAGTGCCGTTTTGGGTCTCTATGGTTATTTGGGACCAACCATGCTCGAAACCTTTTCCTATATTTTTTTTACATGATTTTAGATAAAAGATTATTTTTTTGAATAGTTCCACACATTTCTTATCTAATTAGTCCTTACACAGGCGAAACCTATGGTGATTAATTTATGCAACGGACAGATATTTACTTAATAAATGTTTGCCAGTAGTATCTTTGCACTTCTTCCTTATTCATTTTCTTTACTTCTTTCTTCCTTTATATATCCTTTTTTCTTTCTTCTTTTTCTTCTTTTCTTTCTTTCTTTCTTTTTTCCCTTCCCTTTCTTTCTTTTCTCACTCTTCTTTCTTTCTTTCATTGTTCCCTTCTTTCCAACTTTTTTTTTCTCATTTATCTGATTCCGGAGAAATCTGCATTGAACTATTCCAATACATTTTCCTTCCCTTTTTCTTCCCTTCATTTTCTTTTTTTCTTTCCTTACTTTCTTCAGTTATTTTGAGCTGGGAACACTATGCTGAAAAAGTTTGTAATTCCTCTTTCCTCATCTTGTTCCATCTTCATTTGTTCTTTTCTTTCATTCATTCATTGTCTTTTCCTTTTTATTGTTATTCAGAGGGTTGAATAAAATACGCTTTCTTCCCTTCTTTCTTTCCTTCTTCTTCCCTCGCTTCCTTTCTTTCATCCATTATTCTGAGAGCTCAAAATAGTAACTATGAAACATGTCAATCATTTTTTCTGTCCCAACCATACGAAATAAATGTAGTTATAGCTGTTTACTATATTTTGTTTGCTAAAAAAAAATAAGATGATAAAAGTTAAAAGCTTCTATCGAAATCTAACCTTTGCTCTGACTGCCTGATGGGGTCTAACCCTTTACCTTAATCCTAACCCTAACCTCAACGTTATTATCTTGATAACATAAAAACAGCCAAGTTCATTTATTTGCATCCCCAAGAGTTCCCAAACCTTTAGGACAAGCTTGATTTGATTCACAGGACGAATCCTGTTGTGCATTAGTCCCGTAAGTCTCGACTCGTGATTTCTCAGATATTGAAGCAGGCGTAGCTTGGCTGAGTTCCCCGGATGGATCTTGTTGAAGCTTTGAGGACGAGACTCTGCATGCTGATCAGTTATTCCATGATGGGGTACAATCCCAGAGAATGATCTATCTACTTCTCAGCCTGAGGGCGTTAAAGAACAGACACTACACTTTGATCTTATCCAAGGGTTTGCTGAGTTGCTGAAAGGTTCTTTTTTCACATTTATTTTGCAAACAAAATATAGTTAGCAGTAATAGCGGTGGGGACAAGCAAAGAAGATGTTTCTTCCCGATTTCTTCCCTTCTTTATTAAAGAACCGCCAGCAAAAATTGTAAACAAAACGGTTCCTTCAGTTTTTAAGTTAGTAAGGTTGACTGGCTATGTATGTATCACATGTACAGGCCGCACCTATGGAGCAAGAGGGTTTATTATTTTAACGTGTATTCTTCGTTATTTCTAGAAAATTTTTTGTTGTTTTTCGAAAATACCCCCTAATAAGTTTTTAGTGCCGAATTCAATTTTATATTCAAGTTAATCGTCAATTGGACCCTCAATTTGTGCCGAGCAGCAATATGTTTGTTTTTTGAAATATTGGAATTTTCCAACAAAAGGCAATTAAAGTAATTAATTCATTCCTCCGTATTCCCAGTTTTAAATCGATTGCCCCCAACATTGTATGCTGCCAAAATACATTGGTTCCATGTACTTTCTACTTTCTGTCTCACCAGACCTTTTGGACGATTGTAACCATCATAGTGATAAGTGCGATCATTTTTTTATGTGTATTTGTTTGCTTATGCATTCCAGCTCCCCTGGCCGCATCGTTTTTTCTACGAACTTGAAAATCAACATCAGTGCTACACTCGTTTTTAAAAATTTTCTTTTTTCTTTCTTTCCACTCTTTGTGGATCTTATTTTGAAAGATGTGTTCATAACATCGAAATTCTTCTGAATATAAGCTTTTATACTGTTGTTTTTTTTTCTTTCCACTCCATGCTAGATGTTTTCGAGTGGGGAACACCTGTGAATTTATTCTGACCACATTCATTTTTTTAACAAATTATGCTTCATGAATTCTGACACAACAGTTGTCCAATTATTGATTGTGATGACAGTTTCTTCATTTCTTTACTTCACTCATAATTCATATCCTATTTACCATGTAGGTCAGAGAGTATTACCGCATTTAAAAGAATGAAGAGCGTATAATATATAGCATTCAAGAATTTATCATAATCATTTGAATCCAGAAAATCTGTCAATATAACTGGTTTCTTCATCTTTGCTAAAAGAATCCGTCATTATCGAAGTAAAAACCTATATTAACAACAATACCAAAGCTTTTGCTTCATGATGTGCTGGTGTGCACCTCGGATGCTAATTTAGATGTGATTTTTTTACGATTCAGAAAGTCTGAAGAAAAGTATTTTATGATTCTTGATGTCAGAAAAAAACGTTTTACGCCTCTCAAAGTCGGAAAAAAACCTTAATAATTCTAAAAGTCGGGAAAAAACATTTAACGATTCTCGAAGTCAGAAAAAGCATTTTACGATTCCTGAAATTGGGAAAAAGCATTATACAAATCTCAATGTCGGGGTAAAACATTTTACAATTTTGAAAGTCGGAAAAAACATTTCCAGATTCTCAAAGCTAAAAGGAAACATTGTACGATTCTCAAAATCGGAAAAATGCACCAATTAACAACACTGGATAATAAAACATAACCAAATATTTGGAAAAAAAATATTGTCACCACTGGACTCAGAAAATGGGGGTAAAAAATAGCAAAAAAAGTATCTAAATTGGCAGTCTCAGTGAGTATCTACAGCAATCTTAGCTCATGAATTACGAACTTACAAATGAGACAAGATAATCTCGATTGATCTTCATTCTTAGCAATTCGAATGAAGAGGAGAATTGGTGTTAGTATAATATGCTGTGTATTGGGCTATTTACACTGTTGTACGTGTTTTATCGGGATGTTCATTACTACAGTGAGCGGTCTACCTGGAATATTTACACTGCAAGACGATAAAAATGATACCTATATGCGTTGATCTAATTATACTAATTTACTATCCGTCGTCTCTGACAATGACTAATTCGTAATGAAACAAGTTTTACATTCCATCGTAGTCTCCCACCGACTTGAACCAGTTAGTCGTAGGTGTTTGGTGATCCTTATATAACGTGCAAATGAAAGAATTATGCTCTACCACACATGGACGGACGACAAGACTGCACAATGCATCTGGGAGAAGACAGGAATCACAGACATCATAGAATCCATTGAGAATCTCAAATGGCAATGGGCTGGCCATGTAGCAAGAATAGCAGACAATCGATTAACATCGTGACTCACGACCTGGATCCCCAGAGATCATATGTGCAACCGAGGTTGACAGAGTAATAGATGAAGAGACGAGCTTGACAAATTCAGAAAGTAGTGGTTCCGTGACGCCAACAATTGAGAAGTGTTGCGAATCCTGGGGAAGGTCTATGTCCAATGATGGAGACTAATGATGATGATGACATTGTGTTTTAAAGTGACCAAATATCTAAGTTTTTGTCTCCGCTAGCGAGCTGTGAAAATAGAATCCGATAACGACCGACCAACGTTAGTTTTCTCTTGATCAACATGTTTTGAATTTCATGGTAGCCAGCTCACTCCAATACCTCCTTATTTGGCACATATTGCCACCACTTGACGTTCATTATCGCTCGCAGACGTCTCATGATGAATACCTTTTTTTCACTTGGGTTTTGTAGTGTGTCCAGCTCTAAGCCGAGCAATACTGTTTAGACCACAGTAGTTCTGTAGCTTTACATGAAATAAGACTATGTGGATTTAACTTCCAGATTAATTACGATCGATTACCATTCTTAATTCTATCTAAATTAAATAAAAATTCTGTAATTAGTAACAAATTATGTTCATTACGTTTGACGTTCTATTTACCATAAATGGAAAATTGATAAATGTAAGTTTAACACGTACTGAAAAAGTCAATTAGACAACAAAAGTAATCAAAATCAATAACGTAATGTTTTATTTGATGAAAAGAACTGAAAATATAACAAGTATCCTGTTACTCTGAAGTGATTAAAAATTTGTAATAAAAACATTTTACTATCAAAAAAACCAAAAAGTCAAATGGACTAAAGAATAATAAAGCTCAAAAGCAGGTATATTAGTAGGAAAATACAAGTCGGGCGTATCTTGCTATTGGTATAAACCTAGTTGGGTTAGTGGCGGGTCTTAGTGGAATTCATCATGCTATCCTTTAGACCACGAAGACTGCAGTAGACCGCTTGCTATAGTAGTACGAGATAATCAACTCCAGCTTTTGTCCATTAAAAGTTGGTCATCCTTCGGAATTAATTTTAAGAGACAAGAGAAAATAAAATTATGAGGCCAGACCTGACACCTTAATATTTCCATTAAATCTGATAACTTGCTTGGTATCGACTTATTTCCCTTGAAATCAAAATTTATCCCTTTTAAAGATAAATTGTTTTCGCCCATTTTTCCCATTGAATATTAAATCATACCTCTCAATCGCAAATAAAATTTTTGGATCCTCCCAAATTCTGATCACTCCTTTAGTATCCTATAGACCACCTTTCTACAAAAATTCGTTGAAATTGAGAACTTCTGGGGATATGTTGACGGACACACGGACAGACTATTAGATTAACAGACACGGGCGAATATATGTACCACTTCGTTTGCAGAGGTGAGATTTACGTTAAAAATCCCCAGGCTTGGTACCTAATGTGTGTCATCCTCTCTAATGACATTGCAAGCCAACATTCATCAAAATAAACCCAAGAGACGATCAAATTATGAGGCTGTATTATTTTACTGTACCCTCCTAAATCAACAGACCTGACACTCTAAGATTTCCATTAGATCAACTCATTTTCTACGTTGCTGAATCTTGAAAAGCAGTCGAAGAAAAAAAAAAAAATAAATAAAAAAGAATTTCGCATCATCAGGATTCTTTTCGTCCAAAACCACGTACTATGTACGAAAGAAATGAGAAAATGAGTTTCATTGTGGGTTTTTTCTTTGTCAATATTGAAAATGATGTCCATGATATTGAAAAATTAAATTAACCTTGGTAAAATCTGATCGGGGTTTTATCCCTTGTGAGAAATGCAACATTACTTTCCGAACAATGGGAATCATTTTTGTCTACACCTTTTTCGCTTTCATCTATTATTGTTTCTTCGTCTTATTCTACAATCTTTCTCTAAGGGTAGATTATTTGCTCGTGTCTGTCTGTCTGTTTGTCTCTCTATTTGTCTACACAAAATCAGATAAGGTTTTCAATGAATTTTTAATTTTGGGAATATTTTGTAATTATCTTTGTTATTCTTTGTTGAAGACCATATAAAGACAACCAACATTGAATGAGAAATAAATTTGGTAATCACTGATTTCTATTGAAAGGTAAAAGTTGGACTTTTAGGTACCACAGGACTGAGAAGTCTCAAATTCTCGGGAAAAAATTTAAAAAACAAAACTTTTTGCTTATTTTTTGCTTAAAGATTTCGTTTGTATGTGCATTGGCTCAAAAAGTTTGCAATGAATTTTCTTGAAATTTTACGGAAAGGTAGGCAATATGTAAATGAAAACCTGATTGTTGATTCAGGAATTGTTTTAGCTATTGAGAAATATTATTTGATTTATTAAAACAATAGTCTGCACTTCGGGAAATTGAAATTCACACAGTTACCCCTTCTACATCGTAGCTATATGCGAACTGATTTTAATCCAGATCCCCAGTGATCGTACGTGGGACTGTGTCCGTCAAAAAAGAAGCCCGCATTACGATTTAGAAATATTTGAGAGATTTACGCTCCACAGCACCCGTGAGAGAGGGATTTGTCAAATCTCTAAGTTCAACAACGGAGGGTAAGATGATGATGATGATGATGATGATGATGATGATGATGATGATGATGATGATGATGATGATGACGACGACTGTGTCGGTAGATTCATGCACTCTCTGAGTGCTTTCTAATTTTTGTTCGATTTTATTTCCCTCTTCCCCCCAAACCTCGTATCTCGTGCAAGTAGTCCCCGACTTACGACCGTCCGTGCACACGACCGAAATTCATGTGAATATAGAAGTTACAAAAATTGAGAAAATATGAAAATTTTGTTTTGGTCGTACATGTGTGCAAAAGGTAATAAACTGCGAAGAAAGTATATAAATCATAGTTATACATTGAACAAAAATGGATGTTACGTTAGTAACATAAATACGTATCAATCTTTGTTATACTCGTGGTGGATATTTGTTGGGAATTTTGCAAAACGATATTTTTCTTATGAATCACACAGCGAAAGTGTGGGATGGGTTAAATGGTGTGGTCAATTATCGAAGTTTTTAATGGTAAAGCATAGCAGATAAACACTCCTGAGTAAAACTTGTCCAACTTTCGACCGTTTCGAGATACGACCAGTCAGTTGGAAGAAAATCCGGTCGTAAGTATCGATCTACCTGTATTTAGTCTTTTTTCTTTGATTTTTCCTTTGTTCATTTTGATCAGAGATTATTCTTTCTTTTCTGTTCCAACTCCCTGCAAGATTGGCCACCTCTCTTCTTTCTATATCTTCTTAAATCCTTTCGTGCTTATTCTTTTTATTCAAGTTGTTCTTTCTTTCATTCATTGTTTCATTCATTATTTCCTCTTTTCTCTTAATCATTACTTCTTTCTTTTCTCTTTTTATTCATTTTCTCTTCACTACTTTTGGTTATTCTTCCTTTCATTCATTCTCTATTCCTTCATTCATTCTTCCTTCCCCTCGTCGATTCATTATTTTTCCTTTTCTCTTTCAATCATCTTATCTTCTTTTTTCTTACTTTCCCTTTTTTTATAAATTTCTTCGTTTATCCATTTTTCATCCATTCTCTCTTTCTTTTGTACATTATTCTTCTGTTCTTTTTTTCTCTCTTCCTTCCATTCTTATATTCTTTCTCTCGCTCTTCTTATCTCTCTTCCTTCCATGGCTTTTTCTCTATTTCGTTCTTTTTTCTTTAATGATTATTTTATCTCTTTTTTTCTTCTGTTCTTTTTCATCTTTCTTTCTTTTTCATTTTTCCTTTCTTTTATTATTTTTTCTTTTTTATGGTTTTACTCTTTTCATTTTTTCCCTTTCAATAATTTTTCCTCCATTTTTTGTTCGTTTTTAACCTTCATAATTTTTCTCTATTTTTTCTTTTTAGTCATTCAGTGTTTCTTCTTTCATTTACTATCGTTTCACTTTTGCCATTTTTTCTTTTTTCTTTTCTCATTCACTTTTTCTTTCATTTTTTGCTTCTCCCTTCTAATATTGTCTTTCTTTCTTCTTTTTTTCTTTTCTCATTATTTCATATTTATTTTCCGTTGTGTTTTCATATATCTCTTTCCGATTTCCTTCATCTTCCGGCTTTCGTTCTTCCATCCTTTCTTTCTTTTCTTCTTTTTTAAATTTATCTTTCATTTTATAGGTCTTTTTCTCATTCTTACTTAATCCATGCATTTTTTCTCACCTTCACTTTTCTTTTTCCCTTTTTCCCTTTTTTCTTTTTTCTCCTGTCTTTCCCACTTCCTTTTTTTTTCTTGCACTATTCTTTTCATCTTCCTTTCTTTCTCTCTCTTTTATTTTCTATATTTTTCATTTTCTTTCTTTCGTTTTTTTCTTTTTTTCTTTCTTTTTTAATTTTCGATGTAGCAAGGAAAAAATCAATTGCTTTTGACTGCTCTTAAAAATTGGAGTCTATTTTTGCATAGAACAAATTTTGTTTCACACTTTGGAAATTGCCAATTCAACAATTCTACCAAGCAAATTTCGTTTCTCTTATTTGCAGGAATAATATCTACTATCACGTACTTATTTATTTAGAAATGGGTAAATCTTGATTCACAAAGTTGAACACATATCTACTTTATTCACACGACTTTATATTCAATACACAAACATACACAAATATCAAACTAATACACAAAATATTCGTAGTCATATTTTTCACTGTTTTTTCTCTTTTATCAACTCATGTATCAATCAACACACACACACACACACACACGCATACACACACACATATTTATATATATGTATGTGTATGTATTTATATATATAGAGAGAGAGAGGACAGAGGGAGAGAGAAAGATAAAGATATATATGGACTTGTATGGATAGATTTGAATAGTCAAAAATAGAAAGAAATGAACAAAAATTATTAGATACATAGGTAAAAGATAGATAAATACATACATAGATATTAACATCAAAAGATATGAATATAGTCTAGTGGATAGATAGATAGATAGATAGATAGATAGATAGATAGATAGATAGATAGATAAGAAAGGTAAATGAATAAATAGATAGATATAGATAGATAAATGAATAATTAGATAGATGGATAAGAAAGGTAGATAAATAAATAGATAGATAGATATAGATAGATAAATGAATGATTAGATAGATAGATAGATAGATAGATAGATGAATAGATCGATAGATAGATAGATAGATAGATAAGAAAGGTAGATGAATAAATACATAGATAGATAGATATATAGATAGATAAATGAATACATGGATAGATATAGAGATAGATAACAAAGGTAGATAAATGAATACATAGATAGATATAGATAGATAAATGAATAAGTAGATAGATAGATAGATAGATAGATGGATAGATAGATAGATAGATAGATTGACAGGAATTCGATCATAATGATATTTTCAAAACTAACGAGTAATAGACTCCACCATTTCAACCGAATCAGTTATCTTTGCATAGATACAAATTTGCATTGATTATGAGCACAAGTTTAGAAGATGCCTGAAGCAATTTGAAATCATAGAAAAACTTCACTTATATGACAATGCATGAACCCATTTCGGGGACATCCGGCGAAATTCATAATTTTTGTATAAGTATATTAATCAAATACAATAATATATAAGTATAGGTGTATGCGTGAAAAAATAAGATTTTCATATAAATATCAAAAAAGCATTGAAATTATTCTATTTCTCATGCAAAATTGATTCTTCACCTCTTAATTGATTTTAAAAACCGTAAGTTTGTTTTATTCAAACTTTATCTTTTTTTTGTTGTTTTTGTTTTGTCAATTGAATTCGATTCTACAGGGTGTTTCACAAAGAACGGATCCAAAATGAAAAGGGGATAGAATTTAATCGCACATAACTTTTATGCAACAATACTAGTCAAGTACAAACACTGTACAGAGAGAGTAGTGTTTAACAGTTGAAACGATTGCATCATGTGTTAATCTAATTCAAGCATCTATTCCTTTGTATTGTGTCAGCTACGTTGCTTACCAAGGTGGAACGTTCCATGTAATGGAAACTAGACTGCATACAGGAAACCACTTTCAACATCAGAAAGGTAAACTGTATGAGGTATAAACATCTTTTTGTAATTTTGCTCTGTGATTTGTGTCAATAAATAGTAGCTTTTAGATTCAGAGTAGTTTACATGAAAGTTGTAAAAAGTTGCTCAAATTCAAGAAGCGTCGACAAATGCCAAAACATACCAAAAACACTCTTAGCTTTTTCACAGTAATTTTAGATTGCCAAAATGGCTAGATTCACCTCAAATGACTTTAATTGCTGAAGAAAAGCGCTGGAAATTGGCTAAGAAAAGCAGTTTATACTGAAAGTCACACTGCCGAAACAATAAATGCGCTACATTTAACGCAGAAAGGGCTAAATTGGCAACACTAATATGGGAACGATTTGTGATATCCTTTTTTATTAACCCTGTATAAATGCTATATAAGGTTTTGGTATATTTCTGTCATCTCTTACATTTCTTCTCTCTCTCTCTCTCTCTCTCTCTCTCTCTCTCTCTCTCTCTCTCTCTCTCGTTTTTACATACAGTCGCAGACATATGCACACACGCTAACACAAACGCATAAGCACACTTACACAATCCTCCTCCGCACAAAAAGTAAACTCTTCTATGTTATTTGTTTTGTCCGGAAGGAAAGCTTCCTTCTATTGAAAAAAAAACAAAAAACATATCTACTCAAAAACATAACAACCATTCCTTTTTACATTGTTTATAAAAACCTGATTTTGTCACAGAAAAAAATGTTTCGTTTTTTTTTTTTTTGAAAATGGATATTTGCTGATTCAAGGATTTTTTTATATTTGGAACTTGTAAGTTTTCACTTTAATCAAAAACTCTTGACATCTTGTGAATGATATGAAACTCAGCAGAAGTAATTTAGAAATCGCTTCTGTACTTTTTCTTTAACGATAATTAGGAAATAAATCAACAAATAGTGCTTAAGGACACTTTTGACAAGAGTAAACATGTCGATGAAGACGCTCGAAACACGTCCATTTTATGGAAAGAACTTTCTGCCATTATTGTGTACAGAGAGAGAGAGAAGATCCATGAATGCAAAAGCAAGCAAATGAATTGGAGTTCTTTTATCGAGTAGGTTGGTTCTTAAAGCTCTAAAGCCTTATATACTATTTATATTGGGTAATACTCAGTTTATATTGGGTACAGCTTAGTCTATTGACTTGACTTACTACCTTTTGTGGAATGTTGCGAGCATTTTATGATATATATATATATATATATATATATATATATATATATATATATATATATATATATATATGCAATGCTCTTCCATAGGAATAGAGCACTCTTGTGGATGAGGTATTTCTGTGTAAATAGATATGTCGCTTCAATTCAGCCTAACTGACTGTCCAGAGGTAGGATATCGGACTACGGGTCTGAAATGGAGGTTTCAATTCTGCCTCGCGGCACTTGATGGGATAATGGAAAATCTATAGCCACACTGAAGAGATGATATATATCGAAACAGCTGTCTGTGGATGAACGCAATATATATATATATATATATATATATATATAATCTTATAATTGAGTCATCCATAGACAGCTGTTCCATTGTATGACAACCCTGCAGTGTGGCTGTAGACTATCCAATATCCCATCCAGTACCACGAGGTAGGATCAAAACCTATGCTTCAGATACAGAGGCTGGCATTTAACCCCAACCAACGCAGAACAGGACTGTATTTAAGCGATATGTTTACTTATGCACCAGAGTGCTCTATTGGAGTTGGAAGAGCATTGCAAAATAGTTTATAATGAATGAGTTGCCTCACTTAAAGAGTGCTCAACCTTGAAGAATGGAGAGTTAATCGTAATGATAATTAATAATTGAGTCATCCACAGATAGCTGTTTCGTTGTATCACAGCTCCTCAAGGTGACTATAGACTATCCAATATCCCATCCAGTACCACAAGGTAAGATCGACACCTTTGCTTCAGACCCAGATATGTGTTTATGTGATAATTTAAAAGACATTGAATAGGAACTATATTTCACTCAGCACAGGTGTAAGCAGAATTATTTTTAAACATAGATATAGGTGTGTGTGTGTGTGTGTGTTCCCTATGCCGACACTATGTATGTTTATTGAATCTACAATTCATGCCTGACATGATGCGATATTTATGATAAAACTAGAGATGAAAAACAATATTTAATTCAAAACTGGTGATAATCGAGTAGCAAACAGCCTCAGACCAATTAATTACTTATCTAAAACCGGTTCCACTCGGAATAAAGTTCCAACTCAAATTTTTTAATGATAATCATACTCACAAACACACACACGCACACAACATGGAGAAGAAAGAGCTGCATTTAGATTGAAGTGGCACAAAAAATCAATTGAAAAAGTTTTTTAATGATTAGTGTCTGAAGCTGTAAAGCTTTTAGACTATATATATACATATATACATACATATATGTATATATGTATATAATTATCTCATTCTGACTGATATGAACTGTTCATTCTACTGATATATATATCAATTTTTAATCGAAAATATTCTGAAATTGTATAAGGAAAGGAATTTTATGGTTTATGAAATTGGCGTACATTTCAAGAGATGCAGTGTAGTATTGATCTCTACCCCTTCCTCCTCTCTCTCTCTCTCAATCCATCTATCTATCTCTCTTTGTCTCTCTCTTTGTCTCTCTCTTTGTCTCTCTCTCCCTCTCTTTCCCGACCATAAGCATACACTCAGGGACAAACATTCATCTGTTCGTCTCTAAATGTTTACACACTGATGTGCACGGTCGCCCACACACACATCCAGTGGTTTCGAATGCTTCAAATATCAGATTGAAGCCGGAGAAAAGCGAAAGTATTTTCCTTTCATGAATGTGACGCTTCAGTGTGAGGCTTCATCTTGTTCCTTTCGGGCCTATAAAAATAAAAGACCTTAATGAAAGAAAAACAGGACTGGTTAATCACTCGATAGAAACCGTAATTTGACAAGCATCTTTTGGCAGCATGCAGTGTTGGAGGTGATTAAAAAAAATTCGTAAAGAAAGGGCGATCAATGAATAAATTATTTTCCTTGCCTTTTGTTGGTCGATGATCATAAAAAATGTCTAAAACCAGTGTGAATGCAACTGGACATAAAGGAGTGATCTATTTAACATCAACTTACATAGCGAATTGACCCCCTTCCATCGAAAATCATATTCCCCAAAACAACAAAAAAAACATCATTTATGAACAATTGTTCTAATTTTCAGCCTTTTGGCTCCATTGATGCAAGCTGTACGTGGTACATGTGAACATACATATATAATTGGTTTATCAGCTGGACCAACTTGAAAACTGCAGAAACCTACGTCGACCGTTTTAGTGACAGTTTTGGTTGTCGGTTTCTGATAAGATTCCATGTTTGGAAATGCCGGACACTTCGCCCCGGGCGCCACACAGCCTGGGCTGCAAGTGATTCTCCCACGAGCAGACAAGTACATCACACTAAGGGTGCATTCACGGAGGGCTCGTCGTGAGATCAAGGAGAATTCTCCAAATTCGGAAGAGGATCCAGGAATTTTTTTTCAGGTTTATACATTAGTGTATTCATACGTGTGCGTCCATACAATATTTCCGAACGATCTCAATGAATTTGAATGACATTTCGTGGAAGAATTAGCGGCGAGCAAGAAGGAAGAAATGAACGAATTATGGAATGAATCCGGAATCTTTTATCAATAGCGTCGATAATGTAAGCACTACAGGATACTCTTTACCTTACTTCCAGATTTAATAAGATGATGCAATTTAATCAGTATATTTTAATTTGTATATTTGAAGAGTTTGGTTTGAAAAATATCTGTGTTTAATTAAACTAAAAATCAAATTCTTTATTTGAACTTCTTTTTGAACTTCTTATTTTATTAAAATAATTAAGTTACAGTTATAAAGATTGCAATAAGATAAAAAAAATTGAATCCAGAAATTTGATTTTTGATTCAATTAAACATTAATTATTTGAATGATGCTCATCACGTTTCAGAACCGTGGTCTTCATGGGGATGCTGTTATTGCTATCTGACAATTATGTTTGGAGAAGGGCTGGCACAAGGCAAAATGTTTTGAGTTTTCACTGAAAATCAAACAACTACAGAAATGATAGACATGATGAACTCACAGGGTCTGATCTTATCTAATTATCCATTTTCTTTCGATTTTACCCTGCCAAACCATCTTCATCCCATTTTATTTTGCATACAATCTGTCAACGTCGTTTCTTGGGAACTGTGTTTTATGTATTTATTCAGTTGAACAAATGTAACAATCATAGATGATGAAGGATTCTATCCTCTTCCACAAGTTTCTATGTTTCTTTTTGTGTTTGATTGTTCAACGGTTTTTCTTCTGGGGGCATTGTTCTGCCAGTCTTATATTTCTTTTTTGTTTGGTCTAATGCTCCTATTTTAACCTATTTGTTACAGGCTTGAAAATTGGCATCAGTACTCCAGAAGACCTTTTCTCATTTTTTTTTTTTTCTCTGGAGAAAAAATATTTTTGGCCTTTTTGTGACCTTATGCATTTCTTTGTTTCTTTGTGTGTGTGTTCCAGCATTCTTTTTATTACTCTTTCTGGCCCTTCTTCTGCCGGTTTTATCAATTTTTATTTATTTGTTCCAGTGCCCCTAGGTATCAAAACTTCACTAGACCCCTTCTAAACATGTTTTTCTTATTGGAAAAAAAACTTTTTTGACCTTTTAGCGACCTTATTCTGACAATATTATCAAAGATCTGAACTGTAGAAAATCTAGATATTCCTAGATATACTTTACTCGATTTGAGATGTTTTTCAGTAGAAAACACCAGTGATGTCATAAACAACTTTTATTTTGACCACATTTTTTCTTTCAATAGATTTTTTTTTAACCTGATTTTAGATTTTGACGCTGTGGTTGTCCAATGATTGAACTGTGATGACGACTTTTCTTGTTTAGTCGGTCCATATTCTTCGGTTCTTTTCGGCTTCATTTCAGCTCGTCTAAATCAAATCACAAGAATTTCAATCATTGCAATTCTATACCTCAATTGTGAATGACGGAAATTTCCGCCAGTGTCCGAACAGGTCTCTCTGCAAAACAATGAAATCTTCCGCTTTGTCATGGACAACTTCATCTGTCCTTTTCTTTTTTTCTTCTGTTGGTAATATTAAGTTGAAGGGTCGATTGCTTACTGATAAAACAGTTCAGCATAGTTTTTCCACCTTGAATGATAAAGGTTAGCGCTGCATTTAGAACACAAAAGCTGAGTCACTCCAGCTGCAGTTAAAGGCTTAACTGCAAAAGATGGACCCTTCCACTTAAATTTACAGAAAATCAAGAGACAAGCACCTAATGAGTTTATACACATTATGTTCTTTCATTTGCCATTCTCTTCAGTCACTTTCCAGCGGCTATTAGAATGTTTCATTGCATCGTCATCTTGTTCTGTCAAAGTTTGGACATTTATCACTGCTCGTTTCTTTGTTCCTCGGTCCATACCTTCAAGCGGAAAGGTCCATTGTTTACGAAGAAGACAAAGTGTTCAGTTTATTTTGTGCCATCCTGTAAAATCAAAGATACTGCGCATTTAGGATACACAAACCGGGCTGCTCTTTCCGCAGTTAATGGATTAAGACGGGACCTTAATATCAATAGAGAATGTCCAGTTATTAATTCCTTTGATTAGATTTCTATTGTAGAGTTTGGTTTTGTAAATGCTACGTCTTCTTTTGAGGTACACTTAGAAGATTTTCTCTTTCATTTCGTTCTCTTTGATCATGTCGGGTTTTAGAACGCTCAAGTACTCGTGGGTTCCTTTCCCACCGAAAGTTCTAACAATTTCCTGGTTGGGCAATCCTACTCATTCTCTTGTTTTGAGAATGAGCTGCTGTGTTCAATCATTCGCTACGAGTGACCGTCGCTGTCGTTCGTTGTCGTTATGTTCCTCTTTCTCAATTCTAACCTAGCTATTCTTCAGTATATTTCAGTGAAGTATTGTATGCTGGCTTGCAGATAGATTTTACCAGGGGGGATGGTGAGTTATGGCTGGTCCAATTGTTTGTTTACATTTTATAGGCAAATATGTCTTTTTCGTTTGCAATGGGGAAATTTTCTGAAAACTTCACCGATTGTGCTGAAATTTCGCTCTGATATTGAAAAAACTCCAAGAATTGAAAAATGGTAATTTACAGTCGATGTGATAGTTTGTTTACATTTTATTAGTAAATAAACTATCCATTAACAAGCAAAAACATTCAACTTTGGAACTTCTTAACCGATTAAAATGAAAATTGTTATACAGATTCTTGGACACTCAATTACCGAAAATATATAACTTTTTAAAAAGATGATATGATTGAAATTATGGAAATTGGGTATCTCGGAGTTAACGATTCTAATAAACAAAGTATTACGCTTTCTTGATCCAAAATTATATTTCAACAACGTGTGTTGAGATCCTGATCGTTTGTATAAGAATTTCCGATTGCTTTGTGTTCTTGGCAAAGATTTTCAAGACATCCACATGATTATTACCGGATCAAGTATATTCTAAAAATGGCGTATTTGCAGGCTCTGCATTTTCAAGGGCTCTGTGCTAAATGCTTGCAAGGTATCCATTCCGATTCAGTTATCATGCACTTACCCTATTTCTATTGCACGGTACTGCCTTCAGCTAGTATAAACAATTAGACAAAGTGGCGATTTGAGCCAATTATCACCTTTAATTGGGGTTGATATTTCAACAAAGAATTTCGTGTGAGCATAGTAACTATATGATGCATATAGGGCGCATGAATACGGTATTGGAAAATGGAGTAATTGCTACCGCACAAAGACCAAAACGAGAACAAATAAATAACGTTAATGAAACGTTAAACATTATTCGTCGTATGTATCATCATCAAACTTCATAAGTCCAAGCTAGAACAAAAGCCTTTTTCATCTTCCATGACTTTGTAAATATCTGCTATCTCTCTTACCGGCAAACATGCCCAGATTATCCTGTGTTTGGTCTTCTCCTGCCGCGTTTACTGTCCCACCGGCTCCAATTGCTCAGTTTTTTATCCATTGGTTGTCAGTTTTTCCTGCTACGTACCCTACCGATCTTCAATTTTGTTGCTTTATTACTCGTACGATTTCCTTTACTTTGACCATATTTCAGATCAAGATTGATTTTATTTTTCATAGCAAAATGCATTTTTAAATGTGTATGTGTATTTTCTTAATTTACGGCCCATTTATAACATATGCTAAATTCCCTCGGTGAACTAATCGTGTACTGAATGGTGTTAGCTTATTTTTTTCTCGTGATTTTGTAAATCTTTATCTCCTGTTAGATTTTCGTAACATACTGCTGCGCTGTATCATAGCTCTGATGAACAATAGTGGGACCAATGTGTCTCCCAGGAAGAAAACCCTTCTTTCATTTTGACCTTGGTTGCTGATTATTCTCCTGCAGTCAGTTCTATTTTTGAATATTTCGTCATATGCATTATGAGATTCATCTCTTGCTCGAGCGTCTTCAAGGTCTCCCAGCATTCTATTATCCACAGTTTTGAGATCCAGAGGTGACAAAGGCTGCTATTCCCTTTTATGTGCGTGTATTAGCGTATTATAGTGCTTATTAGTGCTTATTAGTGAAAATTGGCATCAGATCTCCACTATATCCCTTCTGAAAATAAAATTGACAGGTTTGTAAATTAAGGTTTTTCAATGGGAATAGTATTTAGATCCTCCAAAATGTAGATGTGTATAGATGTTTTTTACTTCTGCTAGTGATGAAATAGAAATTATTCTGACCACAATTATATTCGATGGAATTATTTTACACGACTTAGAATTTTAACATTAGTAGTATCATAACTACTACTACTACACGTCATCAGGCTCTCAGATCAATAGTAACTGGTGGCTTTTATTCGAGACCAAGTAAGGGTGTCTCCGTAATACACCAGCACTCTCTTCAGAATTCTAGCTAAATTCTCTAAATATAGCTACAAACTAGACGATTTCGATTATTTTCTTAACAATTATCATCATGGTCACGAATTTTGTTCTTCAACAACTAATGTTATAATTATTTTACAAGTATTTATTTTTCACCCATTTACATTTCCACCAAGTCAAGATCTATCTTCATGAAGGATAGTTTCTCTTATTTCTTTGCCGGTTAAAATCTACCCTCTCACTTAAAAAGTAATAATTATGCTGACGGTATTTCCCAACCACCATACAAAACAATTTAATATTCTACTTACTTTTTTCCCTATGGAACCTTGAACGTAATTAGACGTAAATATCTTATTGGTAGATATTTTAACCAAGTGCTACACTGCCTCCAGTGCAAATATATATTTTGTTCCTTTTCTAAAAAAAAAATCATCATGGGAATTTTAACATATCCATGATTTTTTACGAAGAATAAATAATTGCTATCACCTCCATTTTTATAGCTTTGTTTATCTTGATAACTATTAGAAACTGTCAACCAAAACTGTCACAGAAACTGTCATCAGTTGTTGTTGTTTTTTAGTTATGTTGGCTGGTTGGTTATCTATATATGTATTAAGTGTGATGGCTGCTCTAATGTTGTTAGAGGGATAAGATTTAGCCATTTATTCCCTATTATGTCCAGAAATAATGTTTGGTGTGCAAACCATTGGGAGATCACATGCACAACCGAGGCCGGCAGAATATTAGATTGAGAGATGAGCTAGACAAGTTCAGGAAGTACTGGCTCTGCAACGCCCATGATAGAGAAGTTTGGCAAATCCTGGAGGTCTATGTCCGATGACAGACGTTAAAAGACTGATGATGATGATGATGATGATGATGATGATGATGATGATGTCCAGAATAAACGTTTTCACTTGTTTATATTTGTTTTGTTTTTTTCAAAGCACCCCCCCACACACACACACACCTAGAAATAGGTTTTCGGCTCAGGGTTTAATTTTCAGAGTGAGCTCACGCTAAATTGATCCTTGTGTTTATGTCCGGCTGCGTTAACACGTTTTTTTTTCATCTGTTTTTGTTGTTGTTTTTTTCTTCAATCAGGAGTTTTAGTGATCCAACAAAATCCATAGATCAACTCGTTTTGTGCTTTTTTTTAATCATCATCCCAAACACAGTATGCTGGTAACATGACGGTTTTTATTGAGTGACTAACTAAACTTGTTAATAGTTTTTGTTTATACTGCTCTATATTTGATTTTGTCAAATTCTTTTTTTTATTTATTTATTTACCACGATATTCCACAGAAGCTTATATGAAGGCCATTAATTCTGTTTACATAACCAGAAACAGTTTCAGGATAAGAAGCCGAGAGGAAATAATGAGCGATCATGCGCATATGTCAGTAAGCTTATGTGCATTCATTTGCATACGAAGTTATGTGGCGATAAATTTGAAGAACGGCATAGAAGTTCATTTATCTCTTAAATTTATCGATAGCTTATAACTGCTTGTAATTGACAGTGCAACTCTTCAATATTTAAATTTAAAGTACTCTCCTGTGAAAAGGATAGAAACATTTAGCCGTTGTCAAAACAGACGCTGAACCAACTACTTGTTATAAAAATGTGTATAGTCAACAAAAATTATCTAAAAAGAAAAGTACATTTTCATAATCGTTTTTTCATGGGTGTATTGGTATAGGTACGTGTATACAAAATATGAACCCGGTTGACGGAGATGGAGTTTCGGGAACTGAGTTGAACCGGTATCAGTTATCAAATCACCAGTAAGCCGCTCCTGGATCAAATAAAAATGGTGTAAATGCTGCTCAGTTCGAAGTGATTAACCCTTAAAAAAACAATAAAATCTATTAAATGAAATCGCACCAAATCCTTTGATGAATACCGTATCAAAAGCAGCAAATGAACGTTGAATCAATATTTCTCAATAGATAGCTTATAATATTGAATTGCTTTGAGATGAAAAAATGTAGAATGCACTTCAATTCAGTCTTTGATCGCAGCAAAAAAAGTCTGATGCACGCACGCACGCACACACACACACACATACACACACACATATATATATATATATATATATATATATATATATATATATATATATATATATATATATATATATATATATATATATATATATATGTATATATATATATATATATATGTATATTCGAAAAAAAGTCATTTTTGGGGATCATCATTTGCCATCTCTTCACATTTTCTACAATCTTTTCCCTGTTCTGAAATCTCTTTTGCAAATGCAGAAAGTGCAGGGAGCCAAATCTAGACTGTAGTGGAGGCTGTCAGAACCTTTGTTTTGCAAAAGGGATCTGCTCAAGATTTGAAGAATAAGCTGGATCATTTTGAACGTCATTGTCACACAGTACACAGGTTGAAGCGATTGAGTATCACTGTCCACTGAGTAAATCCTTTGGAAATGTATTGCTTATGCATGCACGGTAAGTTCCCCTCCAGTTGGTTGCCAAGTCACATCAAGGCAGCGCAAATAGTTGAAATATTAAAATAGACAGAATACTATCCGGACAGAGCTTATATCAACACCCGACCCATCCTCTCCCTTTCTTCCTCTCTCCCCCTTTGTCTCTATCTCTCTCTCTTACTCTCTCTCTCTTTCTCTCTATCTCTCTCATAGCATATACATAATATATATATACACACACACACTTACACACACACACACACACACACACACATATATATATATATATATATATATATATATATATATATATATATATATATATATATATATATATATATATATATATATCTTCCAATGTCTCTCCTTCAACTTTATGTCTCTCTATATCCACCACCACACAGGCATAAAGTTTATAATAACCCCTATCACCATCATTTCCTTCCCAATGTTCTATCAACGTCTTCCCCAATTTTCTTTTCTCTATCAGTCTCTGCCAAATTCTCACTTAATTCCCCGTCACCTTCCTACTCTCTCTGTACCTTTTCGGTTCTTCATCCAATCACTTTTCCTCTATTCTCGTCCCCATTTCACCCTCTCCCTTTTTACCTTCCTTAGGTTTCTCTTTCTCTTTCTCGGTCTCTCACCTGTTGTTCTCTTTTTTCCCTTCCAATCTCTTTCTTTTTAATCTCGTCTTCTTTTCCCAAATTCTTTTTAACTCTTTCCTTCTCATCTTCATCTATCTCTTCTATCTCCAACTCCGTGCTATTCCATCTTTTTCCTCTGTCACCCTCTTACTCTCTCCTCATGATAAAACTCTCTCTCTCTTCCTCTCTCTACCACATTCCTTCAACCTTCCTCTCTCTCTCTCTCTCTCTCTCTCTCTCTCTCTCTCTCTCTCTCTCTCACTTACTCTTCTTTCCTTTATTTTCTCCCACTGATGTATTATCAAAAAAACATGAAGTGGTTTTGGCAATGAAGCAAAGAACTGTTTCGTCATAAAGTTTTATGAAGCAGAAAACCTCCAATGCCAACTCGTTGACATTTTTTCACGGTATTTCATCCGCCACTTTGTTTTATTTCTACTTGTTCATTTATTTTTTATTTTGCTTGCATTTTTTTCTTGTTTAGTGTCAATAAAACGCAAATTTAAAAACAACAAACGTGAAAAAAATCAACACAAATGAAACAAAAGAAGAAGAAGACCTGATTTCCCCAAAATATTTTTTAGCAAATTAGAAATCTAACTACAAGAAAAACGTTTCAAAATTCTATGACAAATCACGCTAATTACCTGGAAGAGTTCTTTACAAAACATTATTTATGATCTTTTTTTAACCACATATACGAAACTGATTTCGAAATTAAGTACTTCAAAGTATTTTAGGGATATTTTATTCTCCTAAAATTGCATAAAAAAAAGATGGCATCACCATTAATTTATACAGGGAAAAATTTCCAAGCGTTTTCCAGACCAGAGAATTTTTGACGATGTTATGGTAAGCTGAAGTGTCCGATGTTTGAGAATTGCTGGAGTATGTGGTGTACAGCAAAATGTTTATGATTTATTTCCGTTTGGGTTTGATTCAGTAACACAGCAAAAAAAAAAAACTCCAGCAAATAACAGTTTTTTTCCGTTAGTGCAATAGCGTTAAGATGTTTTCAATTGAAGAATGAGGTTATTTTCGGTCCAGTCTGAAACGTAATGGTGATAAATTTGGTTGGTCACTCAATAGAAACTGTCACGTGATTGATGTCTTTTGGCAGCAAGCGTTGTTGGGGATGATCAATTTAAAATGGGAAAGGGAATGATCTTTAAATGACTTACTTCTCTTGCCTTTTGTTTGGCATTATTCTTCAAAATAATATCTGGAATTTCAAAAGAAGAAAAGCAAATTTTCAAAAGAAAAGAAAAATATAAACTGATGGATTTAGCTTAAATTTACATTGTGAATTGACCCTAGACCTTCCACAGAAAGTTTTTCGTGTGGGTTTTCAAATAACAAAATACGTTTTTCATAGGCCTAATGAAGTGTAAATCTTTAAATTTTCATCTTTCTTGCTCCATTGGTGTGGCCGGTGCATGTGATACATATATAGCCAGCTGTCAAGCCAGACAAACTTGAAAACTGAAGAAACCTATGTCGACAATTTGGCGACAGTATAGATCGACGCTTTGTAATAGTGTAATTAGTTTTATATATTTGTTTCAAATTGTGATCATGAAATCATATCAACATTGAAAAAAGGGAAAAGAATAGAACTGTTGATAATTGCCGCATAAAATGTTTTTATTTTGTGAAAAAATGTTTTTATTTACCTTATATTGAAACATAAAAATATTTTATTCTCGAAAACGGATTATTAATTCATGTAAGTATGTCTTTCTCTTTTGATTCTTTCATCATTAATACTTCTTTTCTACGCTGTGAAAAATATTTTTTTCCACAGAAAAAAAAAATCCTTACGGTGTTTGTTCAAAAATCATTAAACATTATCTTGTTGTAAAAAAGAGTCAAGGGTGAACGGTAAAAGAATGTATAACCGAATGTTTTCATGTCGATAATTTTGCCTCATACAATCTTCATATATACTTATAATTAAGCTACCAGGCTTTTGTCTAATCCTTACCATATTCGTTATTAAGTGTTTTACGCCTGGTTTGGGATTTTTTCATTGTTATGTGAAAAGAGAAAAAAGAAAATCGACTTCAAAATCTCTGATATACATTAAACCCTAGACTACTGCTGATTACAGATTAATAGCAGTACAAGTGAGTCTAAATTTGAATAATTCTAAATGTAGTTTGAGTTTGCAGAAGAACTATGTACTAGTTCAAAGGTGAAATTCTGAAATGAATTAAAAGAAAAAGAATTAATGTTCTTCATAAACAGCGAGTAATTTGTATCTGGAATCTGGTTGTACAAGTTTTAAGCTGAATGCTTCAAGACTTTGCAAGTATATACATGGACAAACCGAAAGAGAAAAAAAAACACGGAATCAAATTGTGCAAAATTAATGAAATAATGGATGAAGATACGATACCCAGCACCTGGAAGGTTTTTTTTTTTTAATATAAAAAGAAGGACGTTCCACAAAAATCTTCATCCAACGTCAAGATGAGATGGCACTGAAACTTGTTCAGTTAAAACCCAATTTGAAACTGCAACATAACAAAAATAGAATGGGGCTCAGGGAACTATCTAATCTATGAACTGAAATTTGAAACGATGAAACTTTGACTCAGTATAAAATAACTTAATTGAATCAGCTTTTTTTTTTTTTTGAGAAAGAATCTGTTTAAATTCAAATGAGTTGAAATAAAAGAGTGATTTTTTTCTAAAAAAAAGACAGATAATTAATTTATTTGGAAATGTTATCAAGTCTTCCGAAAATTCAGTGAGATTTTCAATATTTTATTCCTTCAAAGGTGAAGCCTCCAAGGATTAAATGCTCTCGTTAAGGCTGAGCCAATTAAATCAACCTTAATAGGAGATTTGATCATCGTTCGGAATCCGTTGACTGCGATTCTCATACTTTACTACCGATGTTTGCACGACCTCTATTCGAGTTGGTTCCCTAAAATGAGATATAACTGCCAAGGACTCTACGGAACTCTTCAGAAGATAGTGAGGCCATTATTCAGGATTTAAAAAAATCTATCCAATTCTAGCATGAAGACACGTAGGAAAATGTCAAGACACAAGTTCTTTGTCAAAATTTGAAGCAACAGTTTTTGTACAATTCCCAACACAATTGTTATTCAGGTATTAAGCAGACTAAAGCAATGTAAAATCGTCACTAACTTCTTGATATTCACAAACCTCACTGGGTTGGCCTTGTCTATATTCCGCCACTTGACCCAGTTTTTTTTTATAGCTTTGCAAATTCTTTTCTTTGCAGGCTGGTATCACTATGAACCACATCAAAGTATGATTTGCATGGACGACCTCTAGATCTTCTCCCCTAGAGGGTTCCCATTGGGATAGTTTGTGCATTTCTTGGCTTTCCTTTATTAAATTATGTCTGATGATCATTAATTATTTGGATATACGATCAAGAAATCTAAATATGTATTCTTTTAAGCCCTTCTATTACACTTCTGGTATCATTCTTGGGCGTCTTGTATAGTTTCCTCCTAGGTGAGTGTCTGTGCTTTTTTCTTAGTATCAAATTCTCGGCACAAGGACACTTTCCACTGAAATTCCAACAATAATTTGTGAAATTCACAGAAATACCTTGAAAGGCAAAGAGATAACATGACGGGCAGAAATCAAGCATGGGATCATTTTGGTTAATGAGTGCGATGAATCTTTGACACAATGCTGAGCCAAAGAAACCCCCTGGAAGGAGGAAAGCCTTAGGGTTTGTGTTATTACAATCTTTATCATCACTCTGTAGTTGATGTTTTGATATATTTTGTCTTGGAGAAATGGTGATATAACGATCAACAGAACTAAAAATGGAATTGCGAACCTAGTTCAAACTCCAGCAGTGACAGTTAGCCTTCATTTGGCAGAGGCATGAATCCATCTCTTTTCGGCCAGCTATGGGTAAATAGCACTGTCCACTTGATTCTTCAGCTTTGGTTGGCAACCATCTAGGGAATGGAAAACTTGGATATTCAACCAGCGTCGAGAGAGGATTGAAAGAATCAGAAAATCTATGGTTAAAAGGGGCCCCAGTGAAATTTCGACGGGCCTAGTAAACCAGAAGGAGATTATAATTGTCGTCTCTGATGATATTCTTCCTATCCTCTCTTATAGCTTTTTTTCTTTTAGTTTCCACTTTTTCCATTTTCCTCCTTCATTCACAAAAATATTCATTCTCGTTCATCTTTTATGTTTTTGTTTCTCTTCTTTCAATTCTCCCTTTTTCATTCTTTATTCCTTCATTGTCATTTTTTCCATCATCTTTCTTTTCATAGCTTTCCTTGTCAGCCTTTCTTCTCAACAACTTCTCCCCAAAATGATATAAAATAATTATTAACTTTCAACAAAGAAAAGTTTTTTTGCGTCCAGACTGGAATTCTTTCCACGCCAAAATTATATTCTAGAAAAACCAATGAATATTTTAAACTTGCAATTGGAATTGAATATAACGCGTTGATTTTTTCTTTCTTTGTGAAGAGCAACCGAATATTCACTTCGTGCAAACAGTCAAAAAAGTTTTAGTTAGTCGAAGACAGTTGATTAGAATTTGACCAACGAGGAAAATAGACGTAAACTGCTGATTCTGTGTTATACTTAGAATTAGTTGAGGCAATATCCTCATCTTTAAATACCTTAAAGCACGCTCAAGAAATACTTGTGGTAGGCTTCTCCTGCTTTTCAAATTACTGTTCCAAACAAAGGTGAGAAATCAACTTCACCAGAGGTGACATCTAGGTCGGCTGAGTACTTGGCAAGAAAATATGACAACAGATAGACAAAAAAGCAAACTGATTGGTCTCGGTGGGACAGTAAATGTAGTGGGAAGAGGCCGGACGCAAGATGGAGGGAGGAGATAGAGAGGTTCACTAGCAACACGTGGCAGTGGTTAGCATAGTCGTGGCCGTCATGGAGGGGGATGAAAGAGGCCTCTGTCCAGCAGTGGACAGAATGGTTGATAATGATGATGATGATGCAAGAGTCTGTCTGGGATCATCATCATCATCATCATCATCATCATCATCATCATCGTCATCATCATCGTCATCATCATTCAGCAGCAGCAACAGCGTCCATCATAAGTTCACTGTTGGATAAACACCTTCCCCATATCATTCCATAACGACTGCAACTGTGATGACCCCTGCCATTAATGAAAAAAAAGATGTGTCAACCTCATAGGCGTCTCTCACCTATGCCAGAGGACGGTGTTTGAGCTTAGGTAAAAAAGCAAAGACTCTTTTATTTCTATCTAGTCTGATTATCAATCACTCTAATTAAATCTAGTAGATAAGTTTAACCTTACCTTTCGTTTCCAATCCCCAAACGATTCTGCCTTGTGCCCGACTGAACGTAGCTTACAAATATCGGAAATAGACGAGTTTACATTCCAAAAGTGCAAGGCACCTCTACCCGAGCGGGTTATAATTGCATTTTCTCATCGTCACTTATTAATTCTATTTTGGCTAAATAAAATCAGAGCTGCCGGAAAAAAAGGAAAAAAAAAAAGAAAAAACAGAGACACACTTAGCGACTACAGATAGTAGAGCAAAAAGAAAAAAGAAAATGAAAACATCGATGGGATGAAAAAAAGATGAGGAGAAAGGAAGAAGAAATACAAATTAACAAGTAGGAGAGTGTATATGAGTGCGGCAAACGCACTTTTTTCCTATTTGACTCTGTGAATGGTATTAGTGCAAAAAGTATTAAAGCATTTTTCAAAAAGGTAATTTAAACATCCCTGTACACGTTCAAAATTGACAGAATTCGAACCATTTTTTTGAAAATTCTTGTATAGAACTCTGCAATATTCAATCTTGTTTTATTGATTCTTGTATTTTCTAATCTTTTCAATTCTGTCATTTTGGGATTTGTGTGAGGATGTTGAAATGAACTTTTTGAAACGAATCACGTCGGAATGAATTGTATGTTATTTGCACCCAGTGAATATATATATATATATATATATATATATATATATATATATATATATATATATATATATATATATCATCATTATCATTCTTTTATTGTCCCTTGCTGGACATAGACCCTCCCAAGGATTCGCCAGACCTTTCTATCGTGTGGACATTACGGAGCCAACACTTTCTGAACCTATCCAGTTTGTCTTGCCATTCTTGCAAAAAGACCATTTCCAAATGAGTTCCTCAACGTTTTCTATGATGTCCCAGGCTCCTGTTTGTTCCCTTATATATTGTGCTGTCTTGTTATCTCTCCAAGTGAGGTTGAGTATGATTCTCTCATGTGCAAATTCCCAGGTTCTCAGTTCGCAGGTCAATGTCTTGGTTAGGTTCGATGTTTCAGCTCTGGAGATGACTGTTGGGATGATGCTTTGGTTGTATACCCTTATGTACGGTGATAGATAGATAGGTGTATAGAAATATAGATGTAAGATGATTGTAGAGATATTTTTACGTTCACTTTCTTGTTTCTTTACGTGATCAATTTTCTGATTTGCTACTCGTTACAAGCGATGCTGGATGAAATATGTTTTCTAATAAAAATGTCACTAAATTATCACATTCTGTCAGACATAAACTGTCTAATCTAATTATATATATGTATATATATATATATATATATATATATATATGTATGTATATATATATATATGTGTGTGTGTGCATATATATATATATATATATATATATATATATATATATATATATATATATATATATATATATATGATTAAAGAAGACAGTTTATGTCCGATATAATTATATATTTTGAGGATATGAAGTTGTATCTGACAAAATTTGATAATTATGAAGATATTTATGTAGGAACTATATATTGCTCGGCGTTGAAATTACCGAGTTGATAATCACTAGTAGATGCAGGTTCGAGCGCTGCACAGCGCTTATTGCATTATTTATTTATTTGCTCTGAGGCGATTCAGTAACTTTGGATCAGGGCAATTAATACTTCGTACATGAATGTTTTGATAATTGTCTCACCCTTTCGCATAAAATTGTCCATTTTCTCTTTACTGTCAGCATAAGGAACACACTAACACACACACACACACACACACATGCAAACACACACACACATATATATATATACGTGTATGTGAGTGTGTGTGTTTGCATATTTGTGCCCATGATCGTAAAACAGATAAATGGGTGATATAAGTGCGTTCTTTGAACTCTTGCATGGCCAAGGGTGTCATTAGCTCATTTGGTAAGAAGCTATTTTCGTAATTTCGGTGTCGAGCAAAAGATAGTTCGTATGTAAATGTCTTTGTAATTATATATATACATATATATATATATATATATATATATATATATATATATATAGAGAGAGAGAGAGAGAGAGAGAGAGCGATGCAGACAGAGGGATAGAGACAAAGACAAAAACAGAGAGAAATGCTCTTTCCTCCATAAAGAAAATTTGCTCACTAATGCCTTATATAGTCTCGTACACACAACGGTAATGAAGAAGAGGAAGAGGAAAGTGGTGAGGGGTACAGACAAATGAGTGAGTAGGAGGAGACTACATATCAATGCGACAAACACACCTTTTTAATTTGGTTAATTGCGGAAACTCAGGCACGCCATTTCGTCGCGAACTAGCTTTGCCGTTCCCGCCAAACATCTATTTTGGGCGCTCTTTGGGGAAACTTAATCGAATCAGACTAACAACATTCTTCTAGATTAGCAATAATGCGGCATTTATAAATTACTAGCAAAAACGATCATTTGCATGCACATGGGAAGATATATTTGTTCTGTTTCAACCATTGCTACAAGGTAGACGATAGATAGATAGATAGATAGAGTTTGGGTGGAAGTCCCCTGCCATAAATATTTTCCCAGTTTTACCTTCATGTCAGTACCGTCCTGGGGGTTTTGGTCAAGGAAATAATAACGTTCGAATTCGTTTGGCAACGAGCTCTTAAAAAGGCTGCGCGCACCCTTGATCTCCCGGTTTACATCTGAGTGTCATGTATTATCCTACCATCCCAACACCCAAAGATTTAATCTGATACACCATTATCTCAAATTTGGGGATCTGGGAAGGCTAAAAAGAAATCCTATGAAAATTGATAGTGACTGCCTCTTCACTTTTAACAATTTCGGCCAACAAACAGATCTTATAGGAGTGGAGATTGGGATATACGATTATATATATTTGTAAATATTTGAATTGTATATTTATTTGTCGGTATCTGAATAATGATTGGGTAGACGATTAGAGTCATCGTTATGTATACTTATACCTAAGTGAGTTTATAATCAGGGGTTTGTTTTATTGTGTTATGATCTCTGCCCGTCCATTGGACTTTGTGTATGTGTATACATGTTTGTATGTATATGTCAGCATACGTGTGTATGTGTTGATGTGTGTGTATAGTCGTGTATGAGTTTGTGACTGAGTATCTGTGCGTAAGTATTTGTGTGTGTACATATGTACGTGTATCTATGTGTATGGATGTGTGGTAAGTACACGTGGGGATATGTGTGTATATATGAGTGTGAATTTGTATAGTCAACCCTCTGATAGTATCGGCTGGAAAGTTTGCCGACAACGAAACAGCCACGTCTTCTGTAAAACTGATTAAATGTACCCAGATGACCTTCACTCTACTTTCTCTACTGCACTTTCTTGACTTTACTAAGCTTTCTCCCTCTACTTTCTACCCTCTCTCTCTCTCTCTCTCTCTCTCTCTCTCTCTCTCTCTTTACTCTTCTCATTTTCTTTTCCTTCGTTCTTTTCTATCTTTTTTCCTTTTTCCTTTCCTCCATTTTTGTTATCCTCTTACCTTTCTTCTTATCGTCCTTTGTTTTTTCTTTTTCTTATTTTCCTTCACGCATTTACTCTTTATTTCATTCATTCGTAAATTCATTCTTCTTAATTTGCGATTTTTCGATCATTCTTTGACACTTTAATTCCTTCCTTTTCTTCCCTCTTTTTTTTCTTCTTTAATGTTTATTCTATTTCCATTATCCCTCCCACCTTTCTTTCTTTCTTTCTTTCTTTTTTCTTGTTTTCTCCCTTTCTTTCTTCGTCTAAGAATTCATTATTTACTCCCTCTTCCGGTCACCTTCTCAGTTTTTCTCTATCTTTTTTTCTTTCCTATTTCCTTCTCTTTTCCTTCCTTTCTTTTATTCTTTATTCGTTATTTGCTATCTCTTTTCTCAACCTTCTCACATTTATTTCGACCTTTCATTTTTTCTTTACTTCTTTATTTTTATAACTTTTGTTATTTTCCTGTTATATTCCCCACCTTCCTTCTTTTTTTTTTCTTCCAATCATTCTTCCCTTCATTCTCTCCCCAGAAACTCGATGTCCCCATTGGCGCCAAATTGAAAAATACAAATATAAACCCAACAAATAATCTCGCTGAACAATCTTCAACCTTTACACGTTTGTCCCGAATCTATATCTATATTACGCGTATTTGTTTATCTATGGAGAAAAATCAAATCAAAACCAAAAGAATAGCTGAAAATTGCGAAGACCATTTCAGGAACCAAAAGAGAGGGGGGACTGAATGTTGTAATTGTTGGAAGAATAGATTTGTTTGTGGAGAGCGATCTTAATCGAGGCTTTTTCTTCCCTACACAGGCATCTACTTATTGAATTTAAAATCGCATTGATTACCCGATAAATCCAATCGAATACAAGCACTTTTCTTTCTCACTAGATACAAAGAGACCCATGCTTGAAGCGAAGTATTCACGTGACAGTAAAATTGTGAAATCAGTTTTTTCGTGAAGACACTAGATATTTTGTGAAATCTTTCAGGAAATCGTTTTTGTGATTCGAGCCTTTAAGAAGCGTTTTTAGGTTTAAAATAGTTCAAATACCATTCGCTCAAAAAAATCACTTGCATTTTCAAAACAACAGATATTTTACTATGTAACGTTTCTCTTTTTTTTTTCTTCTCAAGTAATAAGTGTTATTTTTCAATTCATTTGTCTGAAAAAGTGATCTTTTTCTTCAACCCTGGTTCTGTAGCCAGGACAGTGACGATTCAGTATCATCTCACTTTCAATTGGACAAGAGAAAGGTTTGCACATTTTTAATCACATAAAATAAGAAAAACATTTACTTGTGAATATCAATATACTGGCCACAAAAGAAACGTTTGAAGGGGAAATAATATCCATTCTCTATACGTTAAACGTACAAACAATTTGAAAATAACACTCACTACCCAGGAACAGAAATTACGTTGCATGATGTTATCCATCGTGCTCAATTGAACGTTTCATATTTGGCCAAAGACGTTGTTACAAGATAGAGAGGCAAACATTTCACTCCTAAACTTATCGAAGCAAAGTACAGCCATGAAATCAAGTAAGAGAATTTTAGATGATTGAATGACCGACAACTGAGTTCTGCAATGATCAAACTTCTACGTGGCTGGCGTAAATGATATGTAATTAAAATGGCTAATTATTTGGTCGCCTCCCGGGAGGCCGGAACAGAAGAGAACGTGTACAACAATGACAATGTCTAAAAGAAGGATACGAACGATACAAGAACTGAATCAACAATAAGATAATTGGTGACAACTAATTACACCTTTTATTGTGGTTGTGTGTGGAGAGTTACCAGTTCGGGTATCGAAGCAGTACACTTATCTTGAATTCGACATTGAAAAGAATAATTTTAAAGGCAGACGGAAGTAAAGAGGCGGATAATAGTCAAGAGAAGAGATGATAAGGCAAGGAATGAGAGGATAAGGCGTAAGAAAGAGAAGGTAAAGGGAGAAAATAGAAAAATATAGAAGAGAGAGGTTGAGCCAAGAAAAAAAAAGAAGGTTTAGACGAATAGGACAAGAAAAGAAAAAATAAGGCAAGGAAATGGAAATGAAATAAGGAATGGGGGGATAAGGCCTGAAGAGGGGAAAAGAGAGAAAAAAAGAAAATATGGTAAAGAAAGTGGATATAAGGCGAAAAAAGACAGAATGAGTCGAAAAAAGAGAAGAAGAATGAAAGGAGGTGTTAAGCCAAGAACAGGATAGAAAGGGGGATAAATCAAGAAAAATAGAATGAGACTAGAAAAGAGGGGGTAAGGCAAAGAAAATACATAATAAGGCGAGGGGTGATAAAGCAAGAAAAAAGAGGTAAAGCAGGAAAATAGGAGAGAAAGCAAAGGAAAAAGATATAAGGCAAGGAAAGAGGAGATAATGAGTCAAAAGATACGGAAAAATAAGGCTGGAAAGAGGGAATATGGTAATAGAAGGTGGGTTCCGACAAGAAAGTGAATGAGGCAGCGAATGAGGAGATAAGGCAAAATAAAAGTCGTTCCGGTAAGAGGGACAGATTGGTATATGATTATTAGGAACTCACTTTCAAGTACTAATCATTGAGTTGTTTCTAGAAATCACTAATGTAATCTTTACAAATACATGAAAGGGTTAAGAAATAATGAGTCTTTGTATATATAGAGAGAGCAAGATATGGCTGCTGTGCAATATATATAATTAAAAGTTTGATTCATTTCCTTCGGCTGGTCTTATTCCCATCCGTATATAAAATAAAATCATTCAACAATTTTTAGAACAGTTATATATATACATATATATATATATATATATATATATATATATATATATATATATATATATATATATATGATAAAAGGATATTCGTAGAGAGTGGAAAGAATACACATCAGTGGGAGAGATATATACTCCTTGGTGAAAAAGAGAAGAAACTCATAGGAGATAGAAGGAGAGATGGAAAGAATGAGCCAGGAAAAAATGAAGGAGAAACGTAAATATGAAAACACACAGCATGCTTAGACTTTCAAAGCCTTGTCTGCATCCCTGAATCCAAAGGACGAAAATATCAGCCATCGTTGTTCTATGGTTCAACTTCAAATGACGGAAGTTTCCGTCTGTCACATGATGGACAATCCCATTCAAATAACGGACAATATTTCCTGCTTGTTTCTAAGTTTCTCTGTCCGTAACTTCAGTGGAACGGTCCTTCGTTCACAAAGAAAACAGACTGTTCAGGTTATCTTGTGCCATCCTGTATGTTGAATTATGGAACATAGTCTTAAGGTTATCTTGCGGCACACGGCCACAAGTGAATAATGCAACTTACCTATATATTCACTTTTGGGATCACAAAGGCCAGATTTGAAACGATATCACGCAGTGTGACAAGGAGCGAATACAAGAGACGAGTCAAAATGATAGCGTGACAAAGACCGGCCCTCAAACGGCGTATATAGAACAACAAAATCGAATGCAGACGGGAAACTCGACTAATATGCAAAGAGAGTTCCCTCCTGCGTGTATATCGTGCAGGACATGAGGCCCACTCGTAGCAAGGAGAGTGCTGGAACACACTCACCATTTCTACATCGGACAATGCCTGGCCATACTCATCATTCCTACCCAGAAGAGCGCTGGACCCAAACGTTGGCAAGTAATATACGTCTTACGTTTAAGGTTTTCCTTCTCTTGCACCACTCAAAGATGCGTCACGATTAAGAGACATTCAAAGGTAAGCATAAAGAAACAAAGAAATCTCTCCCTCTCACCTTTGCTTCACCCCAGGTTGCATACATACAAGTGATTTTTAGAGTATCAAAAGGTCCGTTAATTATTTTAAACAACAGTTTGCGATTTTATTTTGCATCCGCAAGATTATGGATGTGCCAACCATACAAGGTGATTTTTCGACAACTGTTCGGAGGAGATGACTTCATTAAGACAACAACAAATCTGGTTAATCATTCAATAGAAACGTCCATGTGACCAACATCTTTTGGCAGTATGTCCTATTCGGAGTGAAGAATTATAAAAAAATGGGAAAAGGGTTGATCAATAAACGAACTACATCTCTTGACTTCTGTTTATGAAAGTATCCATCCTTCGAAAGGAACAAATGTATACAACGCTGAGTACGGAATAAGGGCCAGTTTAGCATAACACTACATTTCAACCTCCCCCAACAAGAAACCTTTTTGAGGGGAGCTGAAAAAAACACTTTAAAGATAACATCATCAGATTTTTATCGTCCGTCGTTGGACATAGATCTTCCCAAAGAACCAGTACATTCTCAAAAATGGGCGTTGCAGAGCCAGTATTCCCTTAATTTGTCTAGTTCGTTTCACCCTCTTGTATTCTGTCGGCCTCGATTTTGCACATCATTTCAGGGGATCCATGTTGCAAATTGTGATGTCCATCTGTTGTCTGCTATTCTTGCAACATGACCAGCCCATTGCCATTTAAGTTTTCTTTTAGATTCTATGATATCTCAGACTCCAGTTTTCATCCTGATAAACTGTGCTGTCTTGTGATCTCTCCATGTGAGGTTGAGCATGATTTTCTCGAGCACGAATTGCATGCTTCTCATTTTGCAGGTCTGTGTCTTGGTCAGGTTCTCTGTTACAGCTCCGCGGGGACTATCAGGAGGATGCATTGGTTTTATACTCTTCTTTTTGGGATTATTGGGATCATCTGGTTTTTGAAAGTTGAGCTTGCTCTGCTGGAGTCTTGCCATGCTTGATTTCTTATTCTTTTGTAGGTTTCATAGAGTTTCGTTGTCTTGGGTAGATGTAGTGGTCTACTTTCTCCATTTTTGCATCTTCGATTTCGATAGTTATCTTCTTATCCTCGGTGTGATTGTTGAACATGACTTTAGTTTTACTGAAGTTCATGTGTAGGCCGACTTTCTTGCTTTCTTCGTTTAGTTCATCGAGCATCAGTTGGAGGTTGTATAGGTTCCGTTTGAAAGGACGATGTTGTCTGCAAATTTCAAGTTGCTCAGATATTGGCCGTCTATTTTGATTAGAGTGATGACCTCATGGATGATGGGAATTTCTACAGAGTCAAGTGCCTTTTTGAAATCTATAAATGCTATAGCGAGTCGCATTTTGTATTCTGCTGCTTTCTTTTTCAACTGATTTATTTAATGGAGATGGTCCATGGTCGAGTAACCTCTTCTAAATCCAACCTGTTCCTGCGTTTGTTTTCATGTAGTGTTTCAGTGGTCCAGTTGATGATGATTTTTATGAAAAGTTTATAGATGGAATCGAGTAGGCTTAAAGGCCAGTAGTTGCGAAGGTCTTTGGGGTTTTTTTTTTCATTTATGAAAAAGCATTATGATAGCCGTGTTCCTGTCTTTCTAGATTTTTCTCTGTTTCAGACACAAGTTCAATAGAATAGTTTGTTGACGATCTTACCAGCTATTTTGAGTGTTTAATTGTTTTGGACATACATCTTAAAAACTGTGTTGATGCGGACTGCTTCTAACAATTCTGGTCGTTAGTTTAATACCCTTTTTTATCCCATGCATAATCAACGTTACTGTTACATTTAGAATAGGTCATCTGAATTTCTCCAGCTGCTGTTAATGGGTTAATATTGATTGCTTTAGACACAGGTAGACCTACCACCGCCTTGCCCTCAACAACAACATGTCAATATCACTGATTTGCTGCCGTTTTTATTCCGCTATGGATGCTGAAGATGAGATGGATGACATTTTTGAGTTGGAATAATTTAATGTCTCTTCGCGGGAATATTCATTAAAAGAGAGAAAAATATGATGAGCAAACAAATATCAGATAAACAAATCTCATTTTGCAAGAATAATTAAATGTCAGAATAACAAGCCACGTGCGAGTGTATATATATATATATATATATATATATATATATATATATATATATTAAGATGATTCAAAATTGTAAAAATTCCCGTAATTACTGGATATATATTTATGTTTGAGACATGATATATGTGTGTTGTAAATATATTGAGTATAAGTGATTGTTTCCGTTTAATACGTAATCTTTGATCACACGAATATATACATATAGAGAGACAGAGAGAGAAAGAAAGAGGGAGAGAGATTGGGATGTGGTGTTTGATCAACACTGCTGGGATGTAGCGTCCTTATAAGTGCTTTGTTTTTAAAATCCGCAAAACCGTTACATGGTAAACAACTGATGATCCCAACTAGACACAATTTATACATAGCAAAATAATAACAAAGTGAGGGGGAAACAGGTGAACAAAACTTTGGAAAATTACATGAATTGCATTGACAGATATTTGGAAATAGGTCACTGAAGTGACTCAAAAAATCAATGGAAAAGTTTGTTTTTTTATGTTTACTGTTTAAAGCTGTAAAGCTTTCTAGACTATAAATATATATATATATATATATATATATATATATATATATATATATATATATATATATATATATATATATATATATACATGAAAATTGCCATATTCAGTAATCACTTCTCTGTAGTGAGCAATTGATAATTTCTTCACTGATCTCGACCTATTCTGGTACAGAGCTTCAATTCTGAAGAACCCAGTGAGCATTGAGCTCCATATTATATCAAAGGTCTGCAAGATTATTTTTCCAGTCCATCACTCTACTGTGAGCACTTCTGAGAGTTTTGGTATTCCATCATCTGATATAGCACAGATCATGTTCAAACATTTTATATTCTTGCATTATTAGAGGTAATATAATACCAATATCGTGTAGAAAAACTTGCATTGATATCGAGACATACTCGTCGTTTTTGTTTGATGTGGGTACGGCTAGGGAGAAGACAAAACAGGTGACATCGCCAACAAATAATATGTCCGTGTATGTTTGTGTCCGATACAAGGCTACAATTATAAATGCGTCACACACGAAGTGCATTTTGGTAAGATATACATGCACACTCATATACATACATACACACAGGCACTTGCATACAAACACAAACATACATATATATATTCATATATATACATTCATAAATACATGGAGATGTTGCAGGGAAACGGGTTTATTGAGACGCGAATACGCGTCTGCAGGAACACATGCAAACATACATATATATATATATATATATATATATATATATATATATATATTCATGTATGAATATCTGGGGGTATGCTTACAGGAGGGAAGAGGATATTTTGAGATTGATTTGGAAAATTGATCGGCAGAAAGTTATATATTTTCTCAAAAGCAATTAAGTACACGAGGCCTGATCCAAATATCACATACCACCGTTAAAGTAATTTTGAAAGTGCTTTTAAATTAAACTAATGCCTTTATCGCTTACATATATCCCAGAGCCATTATTAACAACAGAAGAATTATGGCCAATACATATTAGTTTATATATATATATATATATATATATATATATATATATATGTGTGTGTGTGTGTGTGTGTGTGTGTGTGTGTGTGTGTTCACGTGTGAGTATATAGGCATTTTCAAATTTATAGGTTTCCTTATTCACATCAATTATCCTTATTAGAAACCGTAAACCAAAACTGTCAGCATTGTCTTTTTTTTTCAGTTTTCAAGTCGTTCTGGTTGGCTGTCTGTGTATGTAAGGACATATACAGAACACACTAATGGAGCTAGAGGGCTGAAATTTTCAACATTTTTACTCTTTGATATATCTGAAAGAGCTTCTTTTTTTAAAATCCCTTCATAAATAAGTGTGTTGTGAGCGCGGAAAGGGTGCTCAGTTTGCAATGTAAGCTCATACTAAATTGGTCACTGACTTTATATCCGTTTATTTTGTTTTGTTTTTGTTTTGTTTTTTTTGTTTTTTTTTTAATTTTCATTGTTCATAACCAACAAAAGGCGACAGAAACAACGTATTGATTGATCACCCCCTCGCCAAACTTTTAATTGATAACTTCCAAAAGTGCATTCCACTTAAAAACTTTCGTCATACGACGGTATCTTATTGAGTTACGAACCAGGCCTGTTTTGTATGAATTCTTTGGTCACAAATGAGTTTGTATATATAAAGATTGATTGCATGCTGTGGTGCTAAATTATTACCGAGATTTAAAATGCGTGAATATCTATATAAAAACGTAAGGTGAACAAAATGTGCTTATTCGTGTTCAGAAGTACATGAACATTTACAAACATATATATATATATGTATATATATATATATATATATATATATATATATATATATACATATATATATATATATATATATATATGTATATATATGTATACATATATAATCGATAAAAAGGTTATTTGTATTTTATATATATACTGTTCCATCTAGCATATATATATATGTATATATATATATATATATATATATAATCGATAAAAAAGTTATTTGTATTTTATATATATACTGTTCCATCTAGCATATATATATATATATATATATATATATATATATATATATATATATATATATATATATACATATATATAGTTTAAATAGTATTAGCATATGCACATATAGTATTTAACTACTATATGTATATACACATCTATAAATCTATTTTAACTGGAATGTTAAACACTCAGAGACATAATCACGCATACATGTTTATATATATATATATATATATATATATATATATATATATATATATGTAAATATGCATATACTACCGATAAATCTATTTTGACATGTTTGAATATCCATCCTGTCTATGTATGTACATGTGTATTGCTCAATGATGAGAGCAACGCTACGTTAAAGAGGCTACCTGTTAGTTCGATTGTTGCAGTAAACTAAATTATTCTATTTAAGCTATCTACGCCAAATGATATATTCACCGTAGATATTGTTTCAAATAGAGTTTCAGAGTAATTTAACGCATTTGTAATTTTTTTCAACTCTTTTGCAATCTTTGACCCTGCCTCGCTTTGATAATATCTTACAAGGTGTAAATTTTTCTCTCGTTGGGATCATCAGTTGTTTACCTTGCAACAGTTTCAGGGATTCAAAACAAAACAATTATATTAACACAACATATATATATATATATATATATATACATATATATATATATATATATATATATATATATATATTCAATTCTCACTTGTACTTTCTCTCATCTTTTTTCTACATTGCTTCATCAATCTGTTTTTCTTTGTATGCTACTGAGTTTTTACTTTATATTCCTCACTTAAGAAAAATGGCGATTTCAGGTTCCCGGTTAAGAAGGGGACTAAGATTGCATTGTCTCTCGGAGGCTATTTTCCGTTACTACTAAATGATTGGATCCTGTTACAGACAGACGCTACATATCAATGTACCTATTTGAACTCGTCGACCAAAACTGCCACCAAATCTGTCAACAAAGGTTTCTACAGTTTTTGAGTTGTTATCACCAGCTATGTATGTAGATATCATCATTATCATCATCAGTCTTTTAACGTCCGTCGTTGGACTCAGACCTTCCCCAGGATTTGCCCCACTTCTATATCATGGGCGTCGCGGAGCCAGTACTTCCTGAACTTGTCTTGCTCGTATCTCCATCTAATATTTTGCGCATGTGATATCGGGGGATCCATGTCGTGAGTCGTGATGTCTATCGGTTGTCTGCCATTCTTGCAACATGGCCAGCCCACCGCCATTTGAGATTTTTAATGGATTCTATGTAGATATGAAATAGTACAAAAAGAAAGAATATCCAAACATTTATCCATTATTACTGTAGCGGTGGAAAAATGGGAATGATTGGACCGACTGGGTGGTCAGCGAAATGATAACGATCTTAGGGAGAAGGAAAGAGAGAAATGAAGATTGGCTGGCCACAAAGGCTGGGGCTAGAAGCGTAACCAGCTAGGAATGCCGGCGCTAACGAGCATTGGACCATGTGCATCCAGGGGTTTTATAGGGATCGGAGGAGGAAGTGACGTTTTCGATATCTAGCTAAAAGAAGGGTTCAGTATTTAATTCCTAACTAAAATAATAGGGGGTGCTACATTATGTTTAAAGAAAACATCCCTAAATAGTTTTTAAGTGGCGGGTTCTGTTTGCTATGTAAATTTATCTGCTGAAATCTATTATTCTCTATCAATAACACTCACTCACTCAAATTTGTATTTTTAATTGGTGGGTTCAATTTGCCATATAAATTTATCAACTGAAGTCTGTTATTCTCTACCAATAACACTATCATATACACTCATCAACATATGTTTTTAATTGGCAGGTTCAATTTTCTATGTAAGTTTATCAAATAAATCTGTTATTCTCTATCAATTACACACTCCCACTCGCGCACACATACATATGTTCAGGGATAGGTAGACGAAGAAAGATACAGGGGAATATGCGGAGAGTTCTACAGACGAATATAGACATGCATATATATGTGAATGTGTGACTGACATGATAAAAAATAGTGGAAAAGTTCTTTAATGTTCAGCCCATAAAGTTTTTTAGACTATATATACATAGAGTGAGATTGTTATGAATGTAGAAAGAGATGCACATAATGGGAGAAGTATGCTCAGAGCCTGAACCCCAAAAAAAGAAATCATGTCCGACTGCTCTCATATTCACGCATGCGCGTTTTAGACAGCGAAACAAAAGAAACTCAATCATGCAAAAATCGAATCATTTTTCTCCCGATGGACATTCTTTTTGAGTCTAACTGGAAGACATTTCGGTCAGTGTTGTGGGAAACCTCAGTTTCCTGAATTTGTATCACGGACAAATTGCTTTTTTGCGTCAGTTTCTTCGAGGCAAATAAGTACAGACATGGCGCGTAATGCGATCTGGGCCTGTCAGAAAATGGCGGGAAATGGGGCTACTCCAGCGAAGAAGATTCAATCAATCATGTTTGACTGGGCGGCCATCTTAGGATCAACTTTTATTTTGTTGCCTCGGACTTTAGAGAACATTTTTATTTCTTTTGGTTCATATCATGTTTTACACATACATAGGCATGCATTCATGTATGTATGTATGTATGTATGTCAGACAATGATTTTTGTTTTTATTATATCGTATGCTCTTAGTGCTTATGTATATATACATATATACATGTATTAGAGAATTACTTTTATGCTTATAGTACATTTTTTTTTGGTACGTACATAGTACGTGCATATATATATATATATATATATATATATGGACCTTCACTTACACATACACATACACACACACATATATATATATGTATATGTGTTTGTGTGTATTCGTGTATTGTATTATTTTTTGTTCAATACTACATTGTTCTCGTGATGCATATTAGATAATAAACATATCATAGAGTTATGTTTTATATAGAATATTTCTCTTAGCACAGACACACACACACACACATATATATATATATATATATATATATATATATATATATATATATATATATATTGCTCTAGTTTTCTATATTGTTTGAATACATTTTGAACAATTCTATCAAATGTATATGCATGGGTGTTCCCAAACTTGAAAAATATGTGAACATGCTCATCTATTCAATTTAACAGACAAAAAAATATCTTATGTATATGTATCCATACGCACACGTATATGCAGACAGATAGATAGACAGACTGAGAGACAGATTTGGTCGGTCACTCGATAGAAATCGTTACGTCACTGACATATTTGGCGGAATGCTGTATTTGGGGCAATCAATTACAGAATTTAAAGGGGTGGGCGTTGATCAATAAATTACGTTCTTTCAGCCATTTGGTTGAGCATAAAAAGTCCGATTTTTTTAAAAAAACAAATGTGAGCACAATCAGGCACAATGTAGGGACCGATTTAGCAGTAATATGCATGGCAAATTTACCTCTCAATCCAAATTTATTATTTCCCAGAACAAAAGACAGTTTTTTGGAGATAATAAGGGGTAAAAGTTGAAACAGTCAAACCTTCCTTCCTTTGGTACTGCCTGTCCGTGCAATACATAGACAGCCAGACTAACTCAAAAACCCAAAGAACTTATGTTGACTGTTTTAGCATATTTTCAATAGATAGATAAATACATGTGTGTATATGATTACACCTACTTTCATATCCAAATCTATCTCTCTCTCTCTCTCGCTCTCAATCTCTCTCACTCTCTCTCAATAATGCTGTTAAAATCTTCGGTTGAATGTATTGGTAAAAGAACCTTAAAGATACAATGATTTGTTTTACAAACAGACCAAAATTGAAGTCTGACATAACGGATCTAAAATTTCCAAGGGTAAACACTCAACTAAAGGGATTCGAACACAACGAGTCACATCTGTTGATATAACTCCTCATCGTCAACAGGGTTTTGAGGAATGACTTACGTGAGTGAGCCCTTCCTTCAAATGTTCAAAAAATATCAAAAAATAAAATATCATCAAACTTTAATGCATCATGATAATAGCCCATATAAGATAAGAAACAACATGTTTTACAACACAGCTTTGCATATCCGTCGGATATTTTTTTATCTTACCTATTTGTTCGATGAATTGTTCTACGTTAAACGTCTAAATACGTAGAGTCTTATGTACCAAGTTCCAAAGAAAACTTTGTGTCATGTAAGGGTCAGGCTTCAAGTGCCTGTGACTGATCGCAGAATATTTGGGAAACCAATATTTTAAGAACTCCCAAGCCAACTTTCTTCAGAGCTTTTCGTAGAGAATGTACTTTATATGGATCTACAACAGGGATCATAAAAAAATTCCCTGCAGGATCGGCTTGACGGTACCTTCATTCAACCTCTTCTGAGAATCGAAAACATCAGCCGGCTGAGAACACTGAACCAAATTAGAGACATACAGAGATATATTTCCACTTACTTTCACCATTATAGTACGTTGGAGAGCACGCCTTACCAACCATCATCTCCGTGCCAGAGAGCAAATTATTTCTGACGTAGTCTGCCTTAGACTGACCTGCCCAGCCTGGGAGCACAGACTAATGAACCATATTGACTGCATAGCTAGGAATATTCATCACGATATGGCTGACATGCAGGCACTGATGGTGGGGCTGCAATATGGACAAAGTCTTGGAAATATTCAAGACTATCAATTTAACTCAGTCTGACATCGTATGAAACAGGCTTAAAGATATTATAACAAGCTAAATATCAAGATCACTACTGGAGACACATGTTAAAATGACTGTTTTGTTTTTAAATCCCCGAAACAAGTACATGGTGAACAACTGTTCATTCCATCGAGAGAATTCACTTGTAGTACTATAAATATGATTCTGTGGAAAACATGGGACGCTTTTATAATCGTACATTAGTTGCATTAATAAATATTTCAAAAATAATTGACTGAAATAACATATTTTTTCTAACTGCATGCGTAGTGTTTCTAAATCATATATATATATATATATATATATATATATATATATATATGTATAATTCTGTCATCCACAGTCAGCTGTTTTGTTGTATTACAACTCTTCAGTGTGGCTATAGACCACTATCCATTATCCCACCCAGTACCACAAGGTAGGATTGAGACCTTTCGTTTCAGACCCACAAGCCGGTATCCTAACTCTGAGCCACGGAACTGGACGTTCAGTAGGGTTGAATATAAGCGATATATTCATTTAACATATATTCCCCATGCGCCAGAGGGCTCTATTCCTATGTAAATCATCGCATAAGATTACAATGAGCGAGTTACCTCACTTAAGGAATGCTTAAACCTAATTAGCTAAGCCTTAATTATTGTGCCATCCACAGACAACCGTTTCGTTGTATTACAGCACTTCAGTGTGGCTATAGACTGTCCATTATCCCACCAAGTACCACGATATATATATATATATATATATATATATATATATATATATCATTGTTGTGTCATCCACGGACAGCTGTTTCGATGTATTACATTATTATTTTCAGTGTGGCTATAGACTTCATCCCATCCAGTACCGCGAGGCAGAATTGAAACCCTCATCCGGAGGCCGATACCCTACCTATGGACTACGGAACTGGGTGGTCAGTACGGCTGAATTTAAGCGATATATTCATTTTACGCAGAAAATTCTCATCCACCAGACTGCTCTATTCCTATGGAAGAGCATTGCATAAGCTTACAATGTATGAGTTACCTCATTTAAAGAGTGTTCAACCCTGAATTTAGGAGCATTAATATATATATATATATATATATATATATATATATATATATATATATGTTGTGTTTTTTTTCAAAAACCCTCAACACCTTTTACTCTCGGTCTTTTTTATCCTTTTGCTTTCCATTTTATCTTTTATTTATTCAAATTTTCGTTTTTCCCTCTCCTCTTTCGATTCTTAATCACGAACGTCAAGTTCAAGAATCCAAAGACATAATGATCAAAATCGAGAAAGCAGAACTGGAGAAAGTAAACCACTACATCTACCGAGGACAATGAATCTTCATTAAATCCCGAAGAGAAGAAGTCAATCGAAGAATCACCCGAAGCTGACAGGCTTTCGGTAGAGCAAGCTCAACCTTAAAGAATGAGAAAATCCCATCAATCCTAAAAGAAAAAGGGTATACAGCCAATGTATCCTTTCGATAGTCATCAATGGAATTAAAACAGAATCTAACCAGAGATTATCTTTCAAACTGAGAACCATGCAACGTGCACAATAGAGAATCAGTTTCAACATCACACTGAGAGATCACAAGAGAACACAGTATATCAGGGGTAAAACAGGTGTCAGAGAAATCATTTAAACCATTATAAACTCAAATGGCGATGAGCTGGTCATGTTACAAGAATATCAGTCAACTGCTGGAAATCACGACTCACAACTTGGATCCCCAGAGATCAGATACGAAACAGTGGCTGACAGAAAATAAGATGCAGTGATGAGTTAAAAGAAAATATTGCTGACTCCGCAACACCAATGACAAAGAAATCTGGCAAATCAATAACAGGTGTTAAAAGACTACTGATGATGATATATCTATGTGTCTATACATTTATTCTCAAATTTTTGAATGTTTGCTTTACGTCATTTTCTTGGTTTTTCGAAGAAAGATAAGGCAGAAAGCGGAACAGGCGATCATCATTGATTTTGCAGCAAATTTTTATAGTAAAGGGACTTATTCTCTCTCTCTCTCTCTCTCTCTCTCTCTCTCTCTCTATCTATCTATCTATCTATCTATCTATCTATCTCTCTTATCCCAAAATCTGCTCGTCATCTGAACATCTGGAAAGTATGCCTAAACAATCCACTAACACTAGATGTATCTTGAAACGCTTAAATCTTTCTCAAATATAAATTTATGGTAATTACATTTTCACTTTTCATCATTTCGGCTCGCATAAAGTTTTTATGTGAGTGCTCTGCTATTAGATTGTGAGGAAAATCTGTATTTGAAGACTAACTGATACAAATATAATAAGTGTTTTATATCAAGAGTGATATTTATAAAATTAGCCTCAAGGTAAAAATTAAAATGCATAAATCCATTAGTGAATTGTGTATGAAATTCTTTATATTATATCAGAACTCGAATGAACTATGTGGACTTATATGAAGGTAAAAGGTAATGCATCATATACCAACTTTAATGAACCATATTACTGTGTATAAAGGCATGTTAATTTAATGGTTATTTGTATGGAAAAAGGAATTGGCAATTGTTCACTTTATTCCTAATATTCTTGGTAAAGTTATTGATCTGCATCTTCAGACTCCGGCTAATCCTGAATAAACTTGACCAAATATATATTCCCTGGCAATGCACGGTATACAAATGTATGTGTGTGCGTATGTCTGAATGCGTATGTATGTATGTCACTAAAATCACACAGGAAATTTCCCAAAACAGACTGTATATAACTGTCTTTTTATTCCTTTTCCTGAAATTACAATGTGTGCAGTATGGTGTGTGAGACGAGCCCTGAACTGAAGAGACCCATGAAAGTACTCAAGACTGCAATTTCACGGACAGATTTAATCGATCCTGTGAGCAGTCTGACTTTTGTCTGCCATTTGTGCTCTCGACTTTGCAGATCATGACGAGGTTTTAGGAGCCACCTTAGAGCACACGGGCGTAGTGGAATGAAGCACGGTGACCAGCTATAGTCTGAGAAAATGAGGTTATAATCACGTATGTATGTGAAAATATTTTGTTTTGTAAGATTCAGCATTGCCAATGCATTTCATTAAGTGGCGATTGAAAAATGCATGTATTAAATATTATACAGTGAACATTTCAGATCAAGATTCAGCTGACCTTATGGAAGCTTTTTGACTATTTACCCATCTTTACATACGTGTGTGTATGTGTGTGTGTGTGTGTGTGTGTACAAAGGCAAAAAAAACTGCTTTCAACCCAAATCCTCATGCTCTTTACTCCGGATCTATTCGCTTCTTTCAAAGCAAGAGATATATATCAAGAAATGGACATATTTGGCCCGACAGAATGAATTATGCACTGCATTATATTGTATAGAGACGTACTTGAGATGATCCATCGTTACACAGTGAATATATCACTTGCACAAGATAACATGAATAGAATAAACAATTCAAGAAAATAGGGCTGCTAAGTTTCTATTCTATAATATTACGCAATTTATAATTCATTCTGCCGGACTCTATATGTCCATATCTGATACACAACTGTTTTGTTGAAAGAAGTGAATAGCCTGAGAATAAACGAGGTGAGAATTACGGTTGAAGCAGTTATTTGTACCATTGCATTACCAGTTGGTGTTTAGCTCAATGGTAAAAGCATCACTACATACACACACATATACATGTGTGTGTGTGTGTGTGTGTGTGTGTGTGTGTGTGTGTGTGTGTGTGCGTATGCATGTGTGAATTACTAACCAAAAAATCAATATTTTCAAGTTGAGGAACACTCACACATATATATATGATAGAATCGTTAGAAATGTGTCGATCAATTCAATCAAGTTACATTACCAGGCGTGTACCGTATCTTTCAGGATATTCCACACATCTCTGTAAATCACAACACCATTTCACATCAATTTTTGAATGAAACATTCCCAGTCTTAAGTCCCCTCAACCTTTCGTTAACACCTCTTATATAGATACAAACGAACGAAGACACACACACTTGCCAATATTCATATAAACACTGTCGCACACACACGCATAAACAAACATTTATATATGTATAATTCCATTGTATTGGTTGCACTACAATTAACTGCTTCTTCCAATGCCGTGAAATCTCTCTTAAACAATAGACCAAGTTGCAGTATAGCCTATATAATGGAATAATTAATAATCATATTCTCTGTTTCATTGAGTTAGTGTTATTTATCTTTAATGACCTTTCTATGGAATATGGAGTCGTATGTATTCCCGATAATTACGCAAAAATTAACAAGCTCTCTATACATAGTTCATGTGTACATTCAATGTTAATAACATCACATGTAAAAATATGAAAACAATGCAGTTAGGTTTATTTAAAAGCCCAACTTTCAAAGATCTTTATGTAATAATTTCATTAATATCACGCTGATAACTTATTCTTTTTGCAGATACTTTGAAGGATATAAAAAAAATTGCAACGGTTGAAAGAAGGCTTAATTATGTGCTATGGCTGGCACAATTGATGCCAGTGACAGCTGTGAGAATATGGGAAAGATGCGCTTAATAGGAACTTGATAAATGATTGAATGAAAATAATTGAAGGGTCTGATTTAATGAATGAGAAAAATTTGATCTTGAAGACTCAAAATGAGTGAAACTTCAATGACTAAAGCTTGAGAATCAAACTGCCCATTGGTTAAAAAGAAACCCTGTATTTCGACAAAAACCTTAAAACTCAAGTTTTCATATGCTGTTTATTATATAGTTGTAGTCTTTGTTCATGTTGAGTAATATAGGACTGCACTGTATATACCATCATTTACTTAGTTTAACTTTAGTACAGGGCCACGTGAAAGAAGTGCCTAGTGTATATTGAACTCAAAAGGAAAGATTTTGAGACAACCTTGGCAAACACTACGCCATGGAAAGGTTCCCACATGCACACATATACGGACAATTTATTCTCACATCTACAGTAACTTGTTTGCATAATTATGATAATCAAGTATATTTTAGCCTACACTAATCAAATTCTAAGGATACATCAAATTTTAGTTATTCCTAACTATAACTGTCAAATCAAGCCAAATGCTAATTTATTTGCGATGAGTTCACTGGAGTCTCTCTTAAATTTGTTTTTGCATAGTTGCTATTCTCTAATCAACTAGTTTATTCAGGCCGTCAAAAATGACCAGAGTATTTGAGTGAAGTTGCTGTTGTGTTATACTTGAAAGAAATCGAAAACATTTTGCTCAGCATTTTTCCTGATTATGTTCAACCAGAATAAACCCAGATTTTCTACGTATCTGTAAAAAGTGGATGGTTGAGAATCAACATTGTCATTCGCATTCAATTTTTATCTCCTTTAACAACCGTTACACACAAAAATATAGATGTACATGTGGCATGTTATATCAAATAGATTCTGACCGAATGACCCAACCAGACTCAGCCATTTTGTTCAAAGCAACGAGTTCTATATGCAGGCCATGTTGCAAGGATATCAGACATTGGCTGGACATCACAACTCACAACTTGGATCCCTCGAGCCTATAGGCGAAAATGTAGCCGGCAAAAAGTAAGATGGCTTGATAATCTGGACAAAATCAGAATTTGTTTGCGTTATGATGCTCAAATGCAGGAAATTAAGCAGACGATAGAGAATTCAAATGGCGGCAGTTTCTGCTGCTGATGACTAGATGAACATTTTTTTTTTCTGCTACATCCTTATATATGAGGATTTATTTTTTTGAGCTTCTCTCCTTTTTATTCTGACATTTTACATTATTATCCTTTATCTCACTGTCTCATTCCTATCTATATCTTTCCTTTTTCTTTCTTTCTCCACTTCCTTTTCTCTCAAACTCTTTCAAGATTTTTCTGTTTCTTTTTATTTTCCCCTGAAATATCTTTTTCCTATTCTCTTCCAGCCTACGTTCTTTTTCTATCTGTTTCTCTCTCCTTCAACCGGTTCCTTTTTATCTCTCCTTGTCTCTTTCTTTTTATCTCTTCCATTTTCTTACTCTGTCTATTTCTCCCCTTCCTCTGACTTCTTGCCCTTCTTGCTATTTCTTCAACAATTTTTCTCCTTTGTTCTCTTATTTGCCCTCTTTCTTATCTCGTTCTCTCTCTGTTCCCCTCCCCTCTCTTTCTTTCTTCCTCCTCTTTGCCCTTCTGTCTTCAACCCACTTCTCCTTCACTTTCTCTCTTTTTTTCTCTCCTCAACTCAAAGTTTCTCTTCCTCTCTTTCCCTTTTTTCTCTCTCCTTCACACTTTTCTCAATCTCCCTCTAATTCCCTTCTCTCTAACTGTCTTTATTCCCTTTTCACAGTCTAATCAAGACCTCAGATACAGATTTTCCTTTCCACCCCCATTCATTTTCCCTCACAATCTATAACTTTAATCGCTTATACTTTCGTTCATCCCATGATATGGCAGTTGGCTGTTAGAGTCTTACTAAAAAGCAAGGAATCTTAAAATTATTTCCCACGGAAAGAAAAACGGTCAAGTATTTAGAGGATGGATCTGGAACATGGAACCCAACCAAAGGACCGACCCCTTAAACTGAAAACCATGCAACGTTCACAAGAGAGAATCATGCTCAACGTGACATGGAGAGATCGCAAGACAACAATGTAAACTCGTCTGAGATAGCATAAAATCCATTGGAAAACTTGATAACCTGTTCATGTTGTAAGAATAGCAGACAAACGCTGGAAATTACGACTCATGAAGTAGATCCCAAGAGATAACCTGCAAAACCGACAAAATATAAGATGGCGTATCGAACTCGACAAGTTCAGAAAGTACTGGCCCCGTGAAGACCACGATAGTGAGTTCTGGCGAATCTTGTGGGAAGTCTATGGCTAAGTCTCAGATCATTTTGCCTTGGCTCTGAATATCACATAATTATCTGCATGTGTGAATTAAACTTGTATATAAATGCACTAAAAAGTGTGCTGTTTTATCCTCAGTAAAGGGAGAAGATGGATTCATACCCTCACCAAAGGCATTAGAGCCAAGTAAACACCTTGCTGAGTCTATTCTCCAACTCATTTCCTCCAAAATATTTCAATCTAATTTTCCAATTTGGCAACTCCAATTATAGGAATGCTTTCTAATTAACAGATAATTCACTGTAAACCTCAATTTATTCACACTCCTTAATCTAACTCGCTGTTCAACTGACCCTGATATTCCGGATGGGATTTATCAAGCAAATCATCATAACCTCTCCTGTAATGATTGCATATTTAGTGACATTGCAGATTCTGCCGGAAGGGAATATTTAAATAAGAGTCGTGGCTGGATTTACACGCCGACTACAATTAAATCTTGTGTAGATTAAAACATGGAATCCTAACCAAGAGACAAACCCACAAACTGAGAAGCATGCAACGTGCGCATGAGAGAATCATGCTCAACCTTACATGGAGAGATCACAAGACAGCACAATATATCAGGATGAAAACGGGTGTCTGTGACATCATAGAAACTATTAGAAAAAACTCAAATGGCAATGGGCTGGCCATGCTTCATGAATGAAAGACAACAGATGGACATCACGTCTCAAAGCATGGATCCCCAGAGATCATGTAAGAAACCAAGACCGACAGAACACAAGATGGAGAGACGAACAAGACGGATTCAGGAAATACTGGCCCCGCGTCACCCATGACAGAGAATTGCAGTGAATCCCGCGGAAAGTCTATGTCCAACGAAGGACTGATGATGATGATGATGATGATGATGATGATGACATATAGACCAGGGTGCGAAAAGGGCATTGCCACCCTGGAGGACAATTTATTGGAAGTTTTTTTTCTAGCTTAAATTCTATTAGATATAGGGGTTTATGGTCAAAGACATTCATAACGTGCATTATCAATAGATTTTGTTGGGCAAGTATCTGATAGCTATGTTTTAAAGGAGTTGATTTGCAAGCTTGGGCAATATATTGCCGTGACAGGACACGAAATATGCATTCCAGCATGGTGAAGAGTTCAAGCTGAAGCAAATACATGACTATAAATCTACTTTTACAATCACCGATTATGTTCATAGTTTCCCATAGTCTCTCAAGTCTCCATCATTTTTTCTCCAACATTGCTATTCCCCTCCTCTCAAATCTATATCTTCCGTCAGGAGAGAGGCAGAAATATATTTGGAATCAGGATCCGATATCAAATTACAGTGAAGTCATCAGTCAATGATGGCTCCTCTAATTCGATAATCGGGCATGACACTTGCCCTGAATTTCCTCACCATAAAATTTGCACGCCTTACGTACATTTCAAGGCTGTTCCAACACAGTGGCAATGAAGATAGATCGGCGATTCTCTTGCAAATTTTATCAGAAATATTGCTTTCCTCGCATAGCCAGTTAATTCGACCCTAATATCTCCATAAAAGAAACACTAAAATTCCTCCTGGCAAGAAACTAAACCTTCACTGTGATGGCTTTCTGCACCAAGATAACTGAGGACTGCAAACAAGTCTTGTCTATCTTTCACCACCTTTCGCAATTTTTTTTCTTGAAAAAAAAGCTGAGATGTTTTCCTATTTACCTTTCGGACAGCACTCTCATATGTTTTGCTATTGATGCTTTCGTTTCCATAAAAAATGTTCCACCTTTACAACTACAACTTCCTTACAAAGTGAGTCTTCAACCAAGTCTAGAATATCTTGATAGTGAGATTCACAAAAGGGAACATTGATGGCTTTGAGAAATGTACTCATGTACACACCAGCAGCTATTGATTCTTTGCTTTGATTCGTCTCAATGTGAAAACCCCTGCTTGATACACAAATTCCTCAAATGTTTTGTACGTTGATGACGATGTTACTGAATTCGACAGGGTTATTCCATACGAGAAGGTAAATTTCCATTGAGGCTCCAGCATCTACAGTGATATATGCGTAATGCATGCTGGATTCTCTTGCAAGAAACTGACACCGCTTTACGCAGTCAAATACGGTGTTTTACTTCATTATTTGATCCTAAATCGGTGGTCAGAATGTCAATGTTGCTTCGGCTAAATGTGGTTGCGCAAAGGCTTGTTCGATCCATTCAGTGCATCGGCAGATTCACAAAGGCGATTCTCCTCATAAGTTCCCAAAGAAAAACTAGTTGGTCTAAATATAGTCAATCGAATCCCATGTTTTATATCACCTTAAGTATTGGTGTGTCTTTGTGCGGTAAATATTTACGTCAAGGTACCTTCCCAGGTTTGGAAATGATAAACCTTCTGCTTCTATTTTTGTACCATGATGTTTCATTGTGTTTTGATACATTCTTTTGTCTTAATCTGGTAGGCAATTCCATTCATGATTCGGTAGTAACAGCAACGAGAGACGAGATATCTCAGTTTCCAAACAAATCCTTTGATGAGGATCATTTTGTCGTAGTTGCAATAATGGCCCAAACTTCCCAGAAGTTTGATTAATTTTTCCGGCCTGTTAGGCTTTGCAATCCTATTCCTGCATGCTTCTTTCTCGAAACATTATTTTTAAACAATGTGAACAAGGTATAGAGAAGATGAATGATGTTCAGAATGGATTCCATCAAACTTTTGGGGAATGTCAATCTTCCTACCCTGAAGAATCAACCGTTTGTAGTTATGTTCTCGTACATACTCAATGAGTGACTGGATATCAGATTGACGAGTATTAGCATCACTCAGAATGAGCTGCTAATTCACTCTCGTAAAACTGCACTTGGTTGGTTTTTGAGAGCGCTGTTTGACTAACTATGAACTCCATCTCGGGGCAGGACAAACTTTCTCGAAACTATTTTTGGTATGCTCATTGGTCTTGGATCGCAGCCTGCTGCCATTACTGTCTAAGTCATACATTTTGGTTAAAACCTTGAGGGGAACAAACTGGTTACCGCTTATAAGATACTCCTGGGTACATACACAGAAATCCGTTGGACTATCCACAACTGGTCCCTCAGCTTCCTTAGGCAGCTCTGCTCAAGCCTCATTTGTATAATCTCTGTAGAATTTCCGAGTGAAAACTGAATTATGTCCCTTATGAGTTTTTTTTTGCAGGAGATATTGAGAAACATAGGTCCATCTTAGTGTAGCTACACAACGTCTTGCAGTGACTGGCGACCTGAAGTGGTTTGTAAGATTTTGAAACCCTAACCTGTACTTTTACTTTTAAGTCACATTTCATGCACTTATTGAGAAACAAGGTTAGACATTTTTTAACTTGTTTCAACAATGAGACTTATGATTTCTGATATTGGTTGGCTGTAACTGACATTACGATTGTAAAATTTCAATAGCATCAGCGATGGAGATAATATTCTCTTCCTACAAATTCAATGGGAACAGAATCAATTTGTTTTGAATGAACATTAGAACCACTGAGTGTAACACAAGGATCTTTGCTTTTAACTAGTTTTCCAGAGGTCTTTCTCTGCAGCCCCGTTAAATTTGGCCATAGTGGACAATACTATGTTTCTCGGACATAACGTTTATCAAGTGATATTTGCTAAGATATATATATATATATATGTATATATATATATATATATATATATATATATATATATATATATATATATATATGTGTGTGTGTGTGTGTGTGTGTGTGTGTGTGTGTGTATCTGTCTGTCTGTCTCAGGGACCTTATTTTGACGTGTTTATTATTTATAATCTTGGAGAATCTAAATATTTCTATACGTTTTTTTTTATCTAAAGTGTTTCAATTGGAAATCGCCAGTGATGTCATAAAGGGAATTAATTCTGAACATTTTGACTCCAGATTATGACGCTACTGTTATTCAATCATTGACTTCAAGCTCTTATATTTATCATATAAGTATGTGACGTTTATGAAAAGCATTAAATTTGGGGGGGGGGGGTAAATGCAGCCGATCGATAATTTTCCGAGAAGACTGACGTCCATTCTATTTTTATTTATAGTAGTATTGAATGATCTTTGGATAAGAGATCACTGAAAAAGGAGGATCTTGGAATGTTCTCCAAAATTAACGAGTATGTAGAAAACTATCTCCCTGTAACTTGTACGATACTTACAATTACTTTTAAATTACATCGGTACAATACGTCTTATCCGTTATTGTCTACTTGCTCATGTTTGAAAAATACAGAAAATGGCTATTATTCCTTTCAAACTTTGCTTTTGTGACCAGAAGCGTAATATTTGCCGGTGATATTTTTTTATTACTTCATGTGATTGAAAATATCCTTCGTCCGATTGAAAATAAGTAGATTTCAAATTACCTCTGACGTAGTAGCAAAAGCAATGTTTGAAAAGGATTTTTCATATTTTCTATACATTTTAACCATAATCAATCACAAAATATCACTTATTACACTGGAACTAAAAATTCTTTGAAAAGAAACACTTGTACAATTATAATACACATAGTATACATATATGGGTTGGCTGATATCTTTTTCTGTAAGGGTTCCTTTGGGTATGAACGTTATATCAGTGTTTCTTTCAGTTTAAAAATGTTAGGACAAGCTATTTTTTCAATCGTTACTTTTGTATAAAGGATATCACATTGCTTTCCTCCTTTTTTTCTTTCGCTCCCTTCTCTCTCTCTCTCTCTCTCTCTCTCTCTCTCTCTACCTCTCTCTCCCTCTCTCCCTCTCTCTCATAAATTCTTTCCGCTTCTCATCTCTTTCCCCCTCCTTTCGGCTTGATATCTACAACATCAGGTTATGCATTCCATAAATAAGAACTATGTATTCCTTAAGATTTCTGACAATAGCTTGGAGCACAATTGTCCAATCACCGTGAAATATTAAAGCTGTCGCCCACACCATTACTCTCGCATTGTTGTCTTTGAGTGTGTGTGTGTGTGTGTGTGTGTGTGTGTGTGTTTCAGATTGAAATATGAACCGAAGATATTTTAATAAACATGTTGCAATATTGCAACTGAAAACAAAGGAAACTCATCAATCAAAATAAAAGGAAAGTACAGTTAGCATAGAAAATACATGATTTTCAAAGTCCAGCCAATATTTCCAAATTGATTTTTGCTTCTCACCTCCATTAGAAGATTCTAAGTATGGTTTCCAAAATTTATTTTATTCTCTTAGTTTGACGTTGACAAACGAGGATGATAAGTAAAATATTTACCCAATCTTACATAGCCTAACAACATTTACTCTTGTGCCAAACGTTGACACGCTTAGTCAAAATCCATATCTGATTTGGGGATTATATATATATATATATATATATATATATATATATATATATATATATATATATATATATATATATATGTATATATGTATATATATATTTATATATATGAATAATTTAGAGTTTCTGGGTTGGTTTGTGAGTTTCAAGGTTTCACATCCCTACGTCATAGCTGGTTATATGGATCGATCGTATTGCCTAACCCAATTTAGTCTGCTGTCAAACATAGCGAAATTCAGTCAAAATCCATCTTTGATAATCTGCTTGAATATGTATTTATATATACATATGATACAAATCAGGCATACAATACAATAAAATATATTTTGTGTAGTGAATCTTTACTCCATTATATGTACATATGTATGTATGTATGTATGTATATATATATATATATATATATATATATATATATATATATATATATATATATATATATATATATATATATACAGGACCAGCTTTCCAAAAGTCCAACTAACGTATATACATATATATATATATGTATATATATATATATATGTATATATATATGTATATATATATGTGTGTGTGTGTGTGCGTGCACGCGTGTATACATATACATGTTTATATTTAAATATATATATGTATATAAATATAAATATATATGCATATATTTATATATATATATATATATATATATATATATATATATATATATATATATATATATATATATATATATATATATATATATACGGGTCCAGCTCACCAAAAGTTCAATTGACGTATCTTTGAACTTATTCCATTCCGTGTCTACAGTACTGGTTCCTTTGTTCTGTGAAATAAGATGAAACGAAGTAGAAATCATTATTATTTTCCACGGAAATTCTTTCAGTTTTGCAAGACCCAAATATCAACCTTCCTCTATGCCTGCCTCAATGTCAAAGATTGAGTTTTGTAGTCTGATTCGGCTGATGCAGAAGCCCCTAAAATACAACATTATGCTTTGGTGCTAAGCCTTATGCAATTATCTGTCTTCTGTTCTTTGTAGGCACTCAAAAAATCCTTGAAATCTGATTTGAATGTCTAAAACTGTTTCGGAGTTAAATTATACTTTTGGGAATTTTTAGCAGCAGCGTTAATGTTAGGGAAAATCTCATGCAATGTTATTTTCGTGCGTGGGAATGCTAAAAATTCCCATAAAGACTCATTGCATAGTAATTGCTTCTTTGATTCATGCCATTTCAGCTTACGAAGTGTTCCATGGGAATTCTTTACCCTTAGTGCATGTATATATATAAATCTGTACATAAATACATATATGCATGTATATGTGTATACATGCATAAATACAATTATATATATATGTGTGTGTGTGTGTATGTGTGTGTGCGTGTGTACACATGCATGTGTGTACATGCATATATATATAGATATGCACACATGTATATTTTCTAATAACCGATAGACACTGAATTGATGAGGATACCCAAAACTATTATAATAACCTTCATTCTTCCTATCAAGGGATACAAAATTGAAAGAAATACAAGGTATGGACCACCAATTCGACGATTTCCCAGAAGTCGTACTGTGAAAATGTTTGATGAACTTCATTTAAAACCATGCCGAATGTAACAAATGAGTTGAGGCCACAGCTTAGCATCTCCCTAGTCTTTTACCTGACAACGAACATCCAGCTATATAGACCCTTCCCCCAAGCCTATATTTTGGCCTCCACCCACCCTGCGATATATCCTTTCGCACCCCCAACCAAAAGAAGATGGCAGCGGATGGTCATGCAATTCTTAATTCTTTATCCTTCATTTCTCTATTCTGCAATGACTTGGGGAAATTTCTTCCCTCCATTCTTTACCCCGACCCCTCAACACACACTTTCCTTCCCCAAGCTTTTTCGCTCGACTTTTTCTGTCCACGCTACGGCGGCGCCACACGATATTCGTATCCTGAACAGCTCAATCAATGTCCCTAATCGTGCATTGACGCCTCGAAGCACGTCTTCAGTTTCCTCATGTTTCAGCCAACCAATTTCCTCTCCTGAAAAAATTTCTACGGAAGCCCAAACATGCAATTTTTTGCGTTGATTTGCATTCGATTGGTGCCGATGTGATTAGCAATTATGGATAAAATGCTTTCATCTACGTGTCTGTAATTTTCTTCACACAGTCACGTTCATACACACACGAACACACACACACACACACACACACACACACACACACACACACACACACACACAAACACAAACACACACATACATATACACGATTTCATATGTCTCAGAATGATTGGGGAACAATTTCGTGAAATCCTCGGGGATTTCCTGGAACCCCTTAATAATTCAGTGATTTAAAAAAATCCTTATTTACACACTCATTGTAGTAATGGTTAACCGGCTTATGATGCCGACCGTCATTACTGGCAGGGGGGGGGATTTCGATCCTTACCCGGTACCAAGCTACTGTGCACCCATTTTGAAACAAATAGCTAAACTCAGTAAACATCAATTCTGTTTCAAAATTTACAGTGTAAGAATGATTAACAAGTAAGTGATGCTGACTATTGCTCTTGTAATAAGCTTGGTCCTCACTGGATGTCCCAGTGCTGCGACCTATATCAAACTGAGCTAAAATTAGTTAATATCAAGAATATTCGGCATCAGTATTCACATTCTGTGTATGGCAAATCACTGGTTTCAAAGTCTTGCTGTAACATACTCTCATACACACAAACACATATATACATATATATATAAATATATATAAATATATATATATATATATATATATATATATATATATATATATATATATATATATATATATATGTATGCATGCATGCATAGATTTATGCATTTAACTCTTTACGTATATACCTGTGTGTGTGTGTGTGTGTGTTTGCGTAAAAACACTCGATACGTATTTCACAGTAGGTCTATTTTCCGTGAGCTTAAAGGGACCCTGCAGACCCAAGCATGTTCGAGAAACGATGCCCACATTTTTATTCTATTCTTGAAACTCCATATTTCATCACTTTTATTGTAGATGATTAATCTATACTCATAGAAAGAATGAGCTAAATATCACCAAACGTGTAGATGTGACAATACAATAAATATCGGCCATCCGTGAGAAAAATTCATTATTGTACTTTTCTTCCAGATGTTGTAATATCTGTTAGATATATTGATTTATTCATGTTTAAAATGAATTATAGATAATTCGTAATTAATTTGAGTCTAAAATCTCCAAGCATATAGATGTAACAGCGATATAAATGTTGTCGGGGGACCTACTGGCTTTTCGTGACACTAATTTAGTGGTTTATATACGATTCGTAGTAAATTATTTGAAAAAAAAATTTGAAAAGCGTCATATATAGGTTTGACTCAAGGGCAATGCTCTATGCAACGTATGAACGAAGTTTAACTAATGTAACCTTGCATATTGCAGAAACCTTACCTAAAATTTGGGGTCCAGCGGGACACACTGGCCTCACAAAGATTAATAATACATTGATCTCTTTCAATTCAAAAAAGCATTACAGCTGCACAACTTGTTCCTATTTCAATAAAGTAGTATATACATACATATATATATATATATATATATATATATATACATATATATATATATATATATATATATATATATATATATATACATTGTGTCATCCACAGACAGCTGTTTCATTGTATTACAACCCTTCAGTGTGGCTATAGACTATCTATTATCCTATCCAGTACACCGAGGCAGGTTTTCACTTCAGACCCGAAGGCCAATATCCTACCTCTACGCTAGGAAACTGGACAGTCATTCGGGCTGAATTTATGCAATATATTCATTATGCTTAAATTCCCCATCCACCAGAGTGCTCCATTCCTATGGAAGAGCATTATATATATATATATATATATATATATATATATATATATATATATATATATATATATATATCACAAAATCCGAACAGGTTTCACAAAATCAGTATTTCTAGAGTCTTACTGTAACAGTTTCATAACTCCTGTATCAATCAAGAATATTCAATATAAATTGTCGAAAGGAAAATTGACCTCTTGTGCAGGTTTCAAGTGAATGTTTGATTTGTACTTAGTGTTTTGGCATTGGTCACTGTTTTGATCCAAAGGTGACTATTAAGGCTTTGAAACGCTTCAAATATTTACCCTGGACCAACAAAGCCGAAGTTTATATTGACACAAAGATTAAATAAACACGTCCACGATTTTGCAAAACAAAAACAGCAACTATCAAAATAAACAAGACAGTTTATTCACTCAATAGGAAGCGTCATGTGTCCATATTCTTTTCGCAGCGTGCTTTGTTAGGAATGATCAATCGAAAATTGTAAAAAGGATGATCAATGAATAAGTTACTGCTCTCGCCTTTTATCGGCAATGATCGCTAAAACAGTCTGAATTTTCAAAAAATAATCGTAAATACTACTGGACATAAAGCGAGGGATCAATGGACCATGGACTTTATAAATTAACCCCTACATATTCAAAACCTATTTAAGATGGGATTTTTAAAAAAACAAAAAAAACAAAACGTTTTTGCTGATAGATAACTGTTCAAATTGGTGCGATCTGTAAGCCAGACACATACATACATAACTAGCTAGCGAAACCAACTTGAAAACTAAAGAAACCTATGCTGATGGTGACAATGTTGATGGTTATGGGTTAGTTGTTGCATCCTCGTACCCATCATCATCAGCATTATTTACTTCGCTGCTTTTAGCTATCATCATCACCATAAATGTAATCATCATCATCTTTCAACCATCGAGCATTTGTTATCTATAAATCGTCCCCAACTTTTGAAATGCCTTTCTCCTTCGAGTAGGCCTCCCGTAGCCATCAGGGGACCTGCAGCTGACATGATATAATTTTCTTACATATTTTTCTACCAGGGTACTGGCTCAAATAGATCAGATTATCGAATCACTGCAGCTCCTGCCCCTAAATTGCCCGCTTGACCAACCATTTTTGGCTACACTAATCTCTCTTTGCTTGAGTGTGTATGTATGTTTGTGTGTGTGTGATTGTGTGTATGCGCGTGTGTGTATGTGTGTGTGTGTGTGCATGTGTACGTGCGCGTGTGCGTGGGCGCTCTTGGTCTCGTCTTTTCACACAAAAAAATGATTTCGTTAGATCTCTATCGACGATTCGGACAAACAATGCTCCAATCATGAACTGCTTTTTTTTCGATAATTTTGGATAAAAGATCTATTTCAATGTAATTCTAAATGATATATGATTTTTCTATGTACATTTCTAATGATTCCTTAAAATCCTTTCGGATAATTCTGATACTCGCACAGGCAACGGTGTTCCATCTATGGGAAGTACAGATATAAACTCTATTTCCGATTTCATGCATTTGCTTTAATAAATATTACTTTCTCAGGACATGAGTGATAGCAGTTATACAGCATTCAAGATTTCTACGAAGCGTTCATTGAGAACAATAACCAAAATGAAGGTGAAATAATAATTTGACTATGACAGCCAGTATTGATATCAAACTAGCTCTGTGATCGAATCAAGCGTTTAAATTTGCTGTTAAATTGTGTGTTGTCAAATCGCTAGTAAGATGGGGGTATCAACCTGGGGGCAGGGGCTAATAGTCTAACACAAAATAATTTTCTTTTTTAAATATTGAAAAACTTTTTTTAATCAAAAGCTATTTTTTCCCTTTAGAGGAACAGGAATTTCACTATTTGATTAATGAACTTAATCCGTTCCAAAATATCCTGTATGATTCAAAACTGCACCGTTCAAGATCAATAGTTTAATGTGTTTTCTCATCTTATACTTAGGGAAATTAATCTGCACAGCAATACTTCAACCGTAAATCAAAACCTGCACTAATTAGAAGAACGCTGTTCAAAGTATCTCTTTATTAATTTTCGACCTCCCAGATTACTAATTGTGGAATATAACTTTCTGTATATTCCTCCGATGTTCCATAAGATCTCCGACTCCGTTACTTTATTTATTGTCGAATATTATTCTTCGGTTGTAGTGTTCATTCGATTGTTCATGTAAACTCTTTCTTTGAGATAACCCCAAACGGAAAAAAAACTGTGAGCAGTCGAATCTGAGGAAACGTGGCGGCCACTTAATTTCTGATCAACATGAAGTTAATTCGCAAAGCTGAAAAGGAAGGGAAATTTTAGGATGAATCATACTAATATTATTCAAAGCAATTCTGAGCAATGTTCCCCCTTTTTTCAGATAGTAAGTGGGCTCAAATATGGTGCAATAATTTTTCCTGTCTCAAAAGTAAGTGCGCATATTAATTTCCTTGGTGCATTGGTTGCAAAACTTGATACTGTAAAATTTAGTACCATAATATTTAATATATGAATGATATTTCAATTTATTAAGCCACTTTGAACAGTGTGGGCTATGGGGGTCTGCCTGAGAGAATTTCCAAGATCTCTTTGAATGATGTAATAGCCCAACCTGAACGAGCAAGGATTAGTATTTACTAAATTGATACTACCAGAGTAAACTCTATTAAACAATATTTATCATCGTCATTGTCATTCTAAATGCTGATTGTTATATAAAAAGATTAGTTCCAAAGGTTCTTTACTTTTTTTATCAAAGAAGTTATTTAAGTTTTAAAATGAAAACAGACCTTTGCACGACCCTTATACCATGTTCAAAGATTGAGATAGATTTGCAAGTGATTTAGCGTAGCTTGACAACCCTGCTTAAGAAATTAAATGGCATGTTTTAAAATCTTCTGTGTAATGCCTTAACCAACGGCCTATGGCCAAAGGCAACGTTAGCCATCGTTGTTAAACGACATCGTTTCAATCTCTTGGTAGAATTGAGCACGAAATTAAAGAGAAAGCTAACAAATGTCTCCTTTGATTTAATTTCCGGTGTATGGTCTCTAGACCAATTTAACGTTCTTTGTTTGTCTCGATACTCTGGAACCCCGCTTCTTCCCCCTCCCAACAACCCCTGCATGGCAACACCAGCAACCTTTATGGACGGAGCCATGATGATGGTGATGCCGGGGGACATAATGTCTGCCTGAGACAGTCAGGAGAACTCTCATGTGTGAAAAATCGCAAAAAGACAGGAAACCGGAAATGCAACAACAGACATCTTGTCGTTGAATTATAAAAATAAGTGAAATAAGTAATTGCGATAGTTTCTTTTATGTTTTTGGTTTCCATCTTATTTACATACACATATACGTACTTATCTCTCTCTCTCTCTCTCTCTCTCTATATATATATATATATATATATATATATATATATATATATATATATATATGTATATATATATATATACATATATATATATATATATGTATATATACATATATATATGTGTGTGTGTGTGTATATATATATATATATATATATATATATATATGTATATATACATATATATGTGTGTGTGTGTGTGTATATATATATATATATATATATATATATATATATATATATGAATGTATATATAAGTGTATGTTTATGTGGAGCGCTACGTAGGTAGATTGATATAAAGAAATGTAGAGAATTTTATTTATACATTTATATACGCATATAACATTCAGTACCACAATTTGTGTTTTCGTTTTGATCTCATTCACGCATATATACACCTGATTATCTCTAAATATATATGTATACGTATACACCTATATACATGTGTATGTGTATGTGAGCTGGGCTTGGTAGGTAGATTGATAAAAAATAAATCTACAAATAGATTTACATACGCATATGACTTATAAATTCTCTTGTATTTTGGGTTACCATCACATGTATACACAAATTTATACATATTTGCATATATTACAATGTATATCTTTCTCTCTATATATATAACTACATATGCACATGTCTATAAATATATACATGTCGGGTCATATATCCATTTCTCAATGAATAATGTCGCATGGAAAGAAACAAATAGAGCAGATGTAGACGGTGAATAAGCAAAATGAGATTGTGGAGTTGAAACAGTTACTTGGGCTTTTGCATTACCAGTTCAATGGTATAAGCAACGCTACGTTGAAGCGGCTATTCATTATTGTAAGGTTTTACAGCAAGAGGTGTGTCCGGTGGCACTGACAAAACTTTTCGAAAAATGAGATTTTTTTTTTCTGTTAAAAGTTTCAAAAAAATAAATGATAGATGCATTAGACTTTTTTAAAGTAACAAAACGCATTTATATTTCTTTGTCGGATCATTCGAACATTTCATTATGATATAATTGTCTTTCTTCCGAAACAGATAAAGCATATACAAACAATGTATGAACAGAAATGAGAATACAGAGCTAAAGCAGTTATTTAGGTCTTTGCATTACCGACGGCTGTTTAGCACAACGCTACGTTGAAGCAGCTACCTTATCGGTCATAGATTCGATTGCAGCAGCAGCTCCATTTTCCAAATTATTCATTCTATTTAGGTTGTCAAGGCCAAATGATGCAATCGTCCAGTTAAAACAGGGAATCATATTTGTACACTCAGCCCTTCGGCTGAAAATGGGTTAAACACAGGGTCTTGCCGCGGCAAAAGCTCTTGCTAGATTCATCATCATCATCATCATCATCATCATCCGTCTTTCATCGTCTGTCGTTGGACATAAACCTCCACAGGATTTGCAAGATCTCTCTATCACAGGGGTCACGGTGCCAATACTTCCTGAACTTGTCTACTTCGTCTCTCTATCTTGTATTATGCCGGCTTCGTTTTTGCAGGGGATATCTAGGGATCCATGTTGTGAGTTGCAATACCCAAAAGTTTTCTGCCAATCACTAGCCTATTGCCATTCAAGTTTTCTAATGGATTGTATGAAGTCTCTTATTCCTGTTTCTCCCTACTACATTGTGCTGTCTTGTGATCTCTCTATGTGTGATTGAGCATTATTCTATTATGTGCACGTTGCGCAGTTTTCAGTTTGCTGGGTCAATCTCTTGGTTTGGTTCCATATCTTAGCCCCTTAGGTGACTATCGGGAAGATCCATTGGTTGTATACACTTCTTTGGGGATTTTTTCTGTTCTTTAAGCTTGCTCTGTTGAAGGCTTGCCATCCTAGAATGATTCTTTGCTCGATTTCTTCTTCTTTTAAGGATCACAAAAAATCTCTACCTCTATCTTATTACAGAAATTTTCGTCTTTTTTATCTATTTCTCACACTTGACCCCAAGTCATTTTTCTATCCTTCAAGATATTTGATACCATCTACCCACTGGGCGTTGGTTAATGCTCCCCTCCTTTCTCTTATAACTTTCCATACAGGGTGCTGGTGGAAGGAAAACGAGAAACTAAGAGAATTTGCAGGGGGTATATCTAAGGTCATAAGAGTATTGGTTAAGGAAGAAAGAAGACTGATATTACTGGAACTAATCAAAGGAATGTGCCACAGAATAATATCACGGACTTTAAAAATGACTCACCAAGTCCCTCTGTCTCTAGTTTTCTCCTACTTCTATCTAATTCTATCACATTTGTACACCTAAAATATTTCTAAAGTTATATATTTATTATTTGTCATATACATATGTGTATATAATCAATTATTGCATCATCAACAGAGAACTGTTTCGATGTATCACAATTCTTTAGTGTGGCTATAGACTCGATATCCCTCCTAGTACTGCTAAATGAGGTTAGAAACCTTTGCCCTTCGCAGAACTGGACGGTCAGTAGGACCAAATTAAGCTATATGATATTTCACGCATAATTCCCCATCAACCAGAGTGCTCAATTCCGGAGTTAGAATAGTTTCGCATAGTTGCTTATAGCAGATGGGTGCCCTTGCTTTGAGTGCTCAACCCTAAAAAAAGGAGCATTGATTATAAAGACAGCTGTTTCGTTGTATATATATGTATATATCAAAAGGTTGTCTAAAACTACGATTCCTGATCATTAATCCTTCCGTTTTAATCCCTTTTAACACATTTTCTCTCCCCGCCAGGAATGTTCCCATGGCAACCAGTCTCTTGGGGACTGTACCCTAGGATGATCCTTACTCCGAAAAGCTGTTAATCAGTTCTAAAAGAAGCCATCACCATCAATTCGGCCTGCTGACCCACAGCTGCAGGATTGACTGAAAATGATACGTCCCATTTTACTGATTTTACATAACCATCAACCTTTTGACCAAAGCTGAAAATGGCTAACTTTTCGTCTAAAAATTGAGGCCTTCTCGCTTCGAAACACACACACACACACACACACACACACATATATATATATATATATATATATGTGTGTGTGTGTGTGTGTGTGTGTGTGTGTGTATGAACGCGTGTGGGGGCATGTAGTTCGATGTAAAGAAATCTAGAAAAGATTTTACATATTTATATACAAATCTATATATAGACAGAGGTATATGTTGATACGAACGTGTGTGTGCACTTGCGTTCATGTTAGTAGGCAGATTGGTATAAGAGGTCTATCAAAAGTAGTGTGATTTTCCTGTCTCTTAGCTCAAGGAAGAACAGAAGAAATATTCTTTATCAAAGTCGATAATTGAACAACTGCAGCGTCAAGATTTGAAGTCATGTAAAATAAATTCCATCAAAGAATAAATAATATCGGAATAAATTCTATTCGTGGCATTTCTGGCGTTTTCATTTTAATTAGGGCTTTCAAAAGACATCTAAAAAGCATGCAGATTCTAAACAGAGCCAAACAAAATAAGGCCCTATGAAGGAAAAATTGAAAAACACATTAACAGAATTCATGCCAATTTTCATGTCAGTAGACAAAACCGTACGACCAGGAGCGTTGGAACACACGCACGTGGATTTGATTTTTCAACTTTCGAATAATTCCATAAAATAAACGGTTTGCATATTGCTAAAAGACCCAATAAATGTAACAAAAGAATGTATTCCACGCAACATATCTTATATAATATGAATTCGACATGATTTGGTTTACACAGGACGCTCTTTATTCTAATTGTTACAATGTTATTAAACGGTTATTAATGACCCAAAACATTTCTTTTAGAACGAATTCAAATCATCCGGCGAGTTCCACGCTCAGTAAAACTATTGATTTCATAGAATCCCTAATCATTTCAGTAATTTCATGAAATTTCTAGTTTCACAATGAGATAAGCTTATGATGCTGACCAGCACTTGTGTCAAACTAAGTTGTGCTTATTGAGTGTAACCTGCTTCAATATCTACAGTATATGTAGAGCTAAGACTGACATTTCCAACTACTCAGCATAGGATATTATCACTAGGATTTGGGGGTCTGGGAAAGCTCAAAAATTTGTTCCATATAAATTGCCTCTTCGTTTCCCAGCCTTTCAACATACGAATTTTTTTAAGGAACGCTCTACTTTTTCATATTCTAAAGAACCATGGTTGGATATATTTGTCCCAGTAGACAATTATCCTATGACTGTTGATAAAAAGTAAGGAATCAGTAGACCACCTGACCAACGTATCTTTGTAGGGGCACAATTGTAACTGATATTAGGAACAGCTCTGACATGCTCATTGATCCCTTTTCCATTTGTAGCATACCCAATGTATAGACATTAAGAGACATTCGGTGATGCTGCTGGTCAGACCCTAGCAGTGAGATGAAGAAAGGACAAGTCACACGTGTGTTGGTGCTGTTAGAAAAAGACAGCTTTAGAGTAGTTTAATTTATTCGTTCTTGTGCCGTGGCTTTGCTACAAAGAGACTGAATACAATTTATTTCTATTGAGCGAAATGAAGTCAGAAAATATTTTTTTATTTTTTTTATTCACACTTCCTTGGAAGTAACTCTGGGAATTGCACTTCAAGAACATGAAGTTCGTTTTCTGAACCTATCAATCAAATGTTGCAGTGGTTAAAATCTGCCGAACCACAAACAGAATAACTGAAAGATTAAATTTTCGTTAGTCTTTCATTCTCTCAAATGATTTTTTTTCTTTCTTTCTTTCTTTATATCATTCTTTTTCCCTTCTTTCTACCACAGCCCGAGTTACGTTCTTACTCAGTCAGGGGTGTCACGGCTCCCGGTTTTAAAAAGATATTGTTGTCAAAAGTGACTGAGTTTTGCTGGCGGAAGTTTCAATGTCTGGAGAGAGCATGGTGATGCCATGGACATGGAGTCCCAGGCAGCCTGGTTGATAATTGTGGGGGAACTCTTCTATCGTAAATTTAAATCCCTTTTTATCCCTCTCAAATTCCATGCCGTCCATGTATAAATCAAAAAATGATACGACATTTTAGTCGATCAGCCAGTTTCTTTCCTATAGATTAGTATTCCTCAATAAATATTTTGAATCCAAAACACTTTTCTATGTGCATTTTCCCTGCTTATCAGCTGTAGATTCCTATTTAACTTTTGACATTCTCCACCTGACATTTCGATATTAGCTAAATTACAACAATTCATTTGTTTGCTGTCTTTCACTGACACTTCCAAAAAACAAAGTGTTTATTTCGAAATTCCAATTCCCGATTTGAATAAACAGCATGATCAAACATTCATTCGTATACACACAGCATAGTTTTTATACACTCACAATCCTTTCCAATTTTTTTTATCTTAGGATTGACTGATCATTCATGGATTAATTTTTCTTCTTTCAATTCCAACTTCTAAACTTGATCAATTTAGATACATAAAATACGTTAGATTCTTCTCTGCCCGTCTTCACAGAGGAAGAAAAAATGCTTTATTATCATAATAATGCTCTAGATACCTTTCATTATTCGCCCCCAACCCGTTAAATTCCCCTGGTTAAAGTATCCCCACCCCTGACTGAAACTCCATCCAAGATTAAAATCCTTCCTCTGGTTAAAATTTCCTCCTCGGTTAATGTTATTTCCCATGTTGAAAATTCCTCCGATGGGAGCCTGGTATCTCGTGCTTGAAAATCAGTGGAAGTTACGAGTGCAAAATAGCAGGTTTGAATTATATGATTTGGTTACATCGTTTTTTCCAGTTTAGTTATTATGAAAACTCTTTTCGGAGTAGGATAGAGCAAAGATTAACATTTTCTTCAGATTAGCAAATAAGAATCAACAAGGGAAAAGTTTCGTTTCTGGGCTTATTTTAACATTTGAGACTCCTGGGAAATATATAACCTGAGATTATGAATTTTAACCTGAGGAGGTATTTAACCATGGGAGGAATTGGAAATGGGGATAAGAGCCAGGAACTTGTAATTGAACTTGAGGCAGAAATTAAGGAAACCTAGTATCACAAGGAGAGGAATATGACCTTGGACTCTGAGGAAAACTATTCTACACTAACACTACAATGCCAGCCCAAGCAAGGCATCTTAGAAAACAAATGTAGTCATATCGGTGGTAGAATTGCATATACTTCATCATCATCAACGCCAGCCTTTTAGCATTCGTCGTTAGACAAAGATATTCCCTATGATTCGCCAGACTTCTGTGTCATGGGTATCATCACACCAATAGTTTGTGAGCTTGTCTTGTTCATCTTGTCATTTTCTTTTCTTTGCTAGTCACTGTTCTGTATATATCTTTGGATCCACGTCTTGAGTCATGATGTCCTGCGTTTTCCTGACATTTTGGGGACATGACCAGCCCATTGCCATATGAGTAATCTAAAAGATTCTATAATATTTCTGACTGACTTTATTGCGTTGTCTTGTAAACTTCCCATTGAATGTTGGGCATCATTCTCTCCGGTGCACATTAATTGGTTCTCGGTTTGAGGCCCAATCATTTGGTTAGGTTCCATGTTTCGGCTTCATAGGTGACTTTCGGAATGATGCATTTGTTTTTATATCTTTTTCTCATAACTAATGTGATTATCGTTTTCTCGATGGTTGAGCTTGGTTTGATGGAAAATGGTCTGCCTATAGTGATTTTTCGCTCAATTTCTTCTTCCGAGTATTTCATAAAGATTCGTTGTCCTTTCCTATATCAGGGGTCAGCAAATATTATGGTGGTGGGCCGTATCAAAGATATCTCTAAGCCATGTGAGCCCAGGCAAATAAAGATATAGTAATGATCATACAAAGCTTTGGAAAAAAAACTTTTCCAACTACCTTAACGTTTTCCGTTGTAGGAGTATAGACCAACTAAGTTTAGACTTACACTCACCATCGATCGACGATGATTTTGAAAGACGAAATATTGTCAAATTCCGGTTCGAATCGTATGTATACTGACAGAATAGCAGAAATGTGCAGCGTTGACATATTTTCATCAATGAAACAATGATTTATTTGAGGACATTGCAAAATAAGATTTCTGCGTTATTTTTATTTTGAATTTCATTGCACGCAAGCTAAATATAAAGAATACAAAGAACTTTCGAATGCAATGTCACATCGTCATTGACATTTAGCAAACTTGATGCAATGAGGCTGCAATCTGGATTTGGCCCAGGGTCGTAGTTTGCTGACCCCCGTTTGAGATCAAAAACGCTCTGCTTTTGCCAATCACAAAGATTATCCAATTAATCTCAGCTCGTCAAAAAGATAATTCCAAATCATTTTCTAATGTCATTTCTCACTTTTTCAACTCGGGTCCACCCACCCACCACAAAATCCTTTACAGACCAACCACTTCACCTTCTGATAACCATTGACTATAATTTAACAATCGTGATGTCGATGTGATTTTGCTAGAAGCCAATTATAACCATATGAAAAACAATTGAGCGGATGGTCTTTGTTGGACATCTTCAAACTCCAATTACGGAACGAAACTTGCAACTTTTATAATTTGATCCTCTTGTAAAGCTTTTCAGTGCCTGATTGAAAGAGATTTGCGAATAAACCGCTCAATTAGTGAAGACTGAAGGTCGCAGCCAATTAATGACACCAAATCGAAAAAGATAATCGGAGGTGTGAGTGGCGTAGTGTTTGGAATAAGACAATGGAATCATTAAGCCGAGTTCAATCCCTGGACGATGCTGCCTAGGTTCCTTTCCCACTGATACATTTGGGAAATCTATTCTCCCCTCCACACAGCTATTTGTGAAATAGCAGGGCAGCCTGAGTTCTTCGGGTCCACCAGTCCAGGAGAAGGATAACTCTGTATACCAGGGTGTTGAGTTCCCTTAAGGTGGACGTATGCCAATTTTTACGTTCATCTTGCTGTTCTTACAGCCAAGCTGATGCCAAGCGTATCGTGTTCCGATCTCCTTTGGACTGCAAAACCGAGGCCGAAAAAGGAATCCTGTCGTATAGGCGTCCCAGGATCCCAATATGCTTTGCCAAATCTTGCACCAAAGGGAGGTAATTTATGTGTGATTATCCATTGAGACAGAAGATGTCCCTCTCGTTACAATCACTGATTTGATATGGCAAACGAGTAATAAAATTAAAGAAACACACTCACAAAAGAAAAACTAAACTCACATACATGATAACTTCCTTTATACCCACAAAAACTACGCTTACGCACGAACAAACCTAACTTACACACACACACAAACATACATGCGTGCACTAATCGCTTAACATGACATTGATAACTCTTTACTCTCATAAGACACTGGATCGAAAAACCTTCTCATCTGTTTCGTGACCCCCTGCCCGTCCGTGAAGGAAGCAGTGAATAGCATACCCAACAACAGCCACAATTTAATTAACAGCATTACAAATACTTTTTGATCACTTTATGATCATGCACTCACGTAGACAACACTGTCTGCTAATGAACCGAACAGAGAATGACATGAAAGGATGAAAAATAGTGAATTCTTTTGCAGATACATGCCTGATTTGTCAAGTATTTACACTTTATTACGCGCACACACACTCACATATATATATAGAGAGAGAGAGAGAGAGACAGAGAGAGACAGAGAGAGACAGAGAGAGGGAGAGAGAGAGATAGATGGATAGATGGATAGATAGATAGATGGATAGATAGATGGATAGATAGAGAGATTGATTGATTGATAGAGAGAGAGGGGGGTATTGATTGATACGTATGAATGATGCGATGGACATGAGTGTAAATACATAAATGTTCTCCGTGACACATCAAAGGTCTAAAAATCGATCATAAAACAAAATAGTCATACATAAAAGATACTATTATTTTTCACAGGCTGTGTTCCCAATACGGAGACATTGTATCATTTCATGATTCACTGTTAACAAGATGTTTTTGAATCTGTGAGAACTGTTATAAAGAGTTAATCTTCTATAAAGAGAAAAAAAAGAAAAAGACACTGTAATGAATGCTGACTTTTTCCGACGAACGCCAGAGACGATACTGAACAATGCAAATATGTCGTTTGGCAAATCACTTCTGAAAGGAAATTTCCTCCAATAGGAAGGTTGCATACAGCTTCTTGGCCTTTCATGTCTATTCGATATTTACTTCAGGTCTTGACACACATGGAGCAAAGGTAACTATCAATACTCGAAGAAAGCAGCAACCTTTATGAAAATATAGAGTAGCCGTATTGCTTGAGGGGCCATATTGTTCCAATAGAAGCCATTTGCAATTTTGTAAAAGAAAACGCAATTTCGTTAAACGTAGAGCCTATTGCTATAAAACAATATCGACCTCATGACAACAATAGACGGGTTTTCGCACGATGATACGGTTGGAAGGATACAGGGTGTTTCAAAAAAGATGCAAACGTCTTTTTAGCGACTTCTATTTAAACACTTTCCAATCTAAAACTTTTTTGTAAGGACACAAATTGCAAAAAGATTACAAAACAATGCAAATTACACAAACCCTTTAACTTGTTCAGTAGATGTTGAAAGTGATATCCTTCGAGCTGGATTCCTACCTGTACTCATTTTCAGTTCGTTTTTCTCTGGGAAAAAGAAATCTGTTTAATGCTAGTCTATGTGCCTTCGTGTATGTAAGGGTTTATTGAATTACAAGGGTGTAAAGCATGGATTGTTAATCCTGATGTTAGCGCGTGTTTGGAAGCAGATATGTTTTCATGAATGTAGATAGATGTGAGCTTATGCTTATATATATATATATATATATATATATATATATATATATATATATATGTATATATTTATTTATTCATTTATTTTACTTATTCATACGTAATCGTGCGATCTTTTTTTTGTTTATTTACATATGATCATATAATCCATATTTTGCTAATTTGCATATAATTATGTAATCCCTTTTTTCCTTATTTGCATACAGTTATATAAACTATATTTTACTTATTCTTGTATAATTGTTTAATCCCTTCTTTTGCTTATTCACACATAAGTGTTTAATCCTTGTTTGCTTATTTGCATACAATTGTGTGGGTGTGTGTTTTCTTTTTACTTAAAACTGTGCAATGCTCGTTCTGCTCATTCACAAATAATCGTATAATATTTGTTTGCTCTTTTGCTAATAATTCTGTTATCTTCATTTTTTTTATTTGCGTATGAGCGTGTAATCTGTATTTTGCCCATTTGCATATTATTACTTATTTTGCTCATTTACAAATAATCGTTGACCCTCAGTCTGCTTATTTACGGATATTGTTTTGTTCCAATGAAAATGTTCCAATTAAAGATAAAAAGTTCTCACGAGCAAAGCTAAGTCATTTGGTGGAACATATAGATTTTCTTCTTTTTTTTTTCTCATCCAGCAACGATAAGCTTAGTAAGTTCACCAATAAATATGTTGCAACTAAACTGGTTCTAGCATCATGATTGAAAATCCCTACAATAAAGAACGGAGATTGCCGGAAATTGCCGATATCGGCCTTCGAATCGCTGGGGATATGTAAGTGGAGATCATTAGTTTCCAACCTTTTAATATTGAGTTATCAGAGCGGGACGCAACACTACTTGCTTGAATGATAACTGCAACAAATGTATAAATCGATTCCCTACCGATGAGGCTCCTGAAAACCACGTCTTTAACTGAAACAAGATCAAGTAAAACCGTAGACACAATGGTATGAATTAAGCTAGCGTAATTTACTAAACGGTCAATCAAAACTGTCACCAAAATATCAACCTAGGTTTCTTCAGTTTTTAGATTGGTCTTACTAGCTACGTATGTATGTGTATATGTATTATGTATCCAGACCACTCCAATGGAGCCAGAACTGAAGGTTTTAACATTAATCCCTAATCGTGTCATTAAAATGTTATTTCCCGTCCCATAAGGTTTTTAGTGAGTAGTTTGATTTGCTTAATTCATGATTAATTGGTCCCTAGTTTGTGTCCGACAGCATTTGCACTTGTTCCTTCTTAAATTCAGACTTTTTTCTAGTGATAACTCTCCAACAGAATACGAGAATAAGCAACTCATTTATTACACTCATTTTCATTTTCTTAAAAACTGATAACTCCCAGTATGGCATGCTGCCAATAGACATTGGTCATGAGACTGTTTCTGATAGGTTACTAAGCAGACCAGTGGTAGTTTTGCAATTTCGCCACTAGTTTATGTTGTGTCAGAAAATAACTTTTTCCTTTTTTTTTTTTTTTTGCAATTCCCTCAACAATGATTCATACTATCGTATAATATTGGACAACTGTATCAGTCCAATGTGATGAAGACTTATATATCTCTTTATATATGGTTGAATTTGTGTTTTCCAGCACTTCTTGCCTTATCGTTCCTGGTCATACCATTTCTTTCTACGGACCAATACTTCACAAGACCCTTTTTTTATTTTTTGGAAAAAAAATAAGATTTCCAAGAATCAAGTTGTTTTTCTAGTGATTTGTTTTAGTCTCTTTTAGATGTTTTCTGGTACAAAAGGCCTGTGACGTCAAAAAAAGACTTCATTCTGACCATATTCATCCTGCGATGGACCATTTTTTACACTCCACCAAATTTTGACGGTACGGTTGTTACTGACTGTGATGGTGAATCTAATTTTTTTTTCCAAAATATTAAAAAAAAAGGACGTAGATTTAAACGATGTTGATTGGGTACTTCGTGCACGCTACGTGTTTAATTGAATATAGTGACAAATTTTTCTTTGAATGATATTTTCTATTGAACGTTGTTGTCAGTTACTTCAAACATGACTGTTCGAAATTAACTCTTACACTTTATTCATCTATAATAAAGTAGAATAAATTAATTACGATATCTTTCTATCAGAATCGAAATAGTTTCAGCGGGCATGTACATGTGTTAGTCACCAGAGAGAGAGAGAGAGAGAGAAGGAGAGAAAAATGCTTACTCGATTGGTTAATTGAGTTCAGTTATGTAATTTAAAGTAGTGTAGGAATATTGCAACCGACTGTTGAGTCAGAAAGATCATTCAATTCACATATTCACCTACATATAATATTATCAAATATTTCTATCTTTTTTCTTTTCACACGACGACGTTTTAACAGCACATTGTTGAATGAAACTACGTCACAGGGGAGTTTGCGTTCAGTACGAATCAAATTAACGGATACTAATGCTTTGTCACTAAATGTGTTCCTCTTCCAAGCCATTGAACACTCTGTCGTTCATCATTAAGTATAATAGGATCCTTTCATTGAATTTCCGATTCGTTGCTTCTGAAACCATCAACGAAAACAATCGACATCATCAGCAGCAGCAGCAGCAACAGCAGCAGCAGCAGATTTAGCATCCAACATTGGACATATCCCTTCCAAGAGACTAACCAGGCCCCTCTATAATGGACGTGATGAATCCAATACTTTCTTTACTGGTCTAGTTCGACTCACCATCTTATTTTTCTTTTGCCGCTCATAGTTTCGCATTTGATCCTTGAGGATCCACGTCGTGCATTGTGATATTCAGCAGTTTCTGTCATTCTTGTGATACCAACACGGTTCTTCAGTTTTTAAGCTGGTCTGGCTGGCTATCCACGTATGTAGGTATCATGTTCACCATCTGCAAAATGGTATCATAGGTCTGAAAATGTTGACATTTGTCTCTTAATATGTCTCCATAGAAACCATTTATTTCCAGAAAATTCCACCTGCAAAAAGATTTTGAGTGGGAGCTCAAATTTGCAATGTAATTTAATGCTAAATTGGTCTCTCACTCGTTGAAGATTCGGATCTTTTCTGCAATCATCGCCAAGTAAAATATCAGAGGAGTTGGTTATTAATTGATCGCCCCTTTTTCCAAATAGATCACCCGCAACACGACATTCTGGCGAAAGAAGTTGATTCTGTAATAGTTTCTATTTTATGACTAACCAGACTAGATATAAGGAACGATTTCGAGTGGAGAGTTGTGCTGTAAAGCAGCTAATAGTTCGGTTTAGACATGTTTAATTTGTTACATTCAAATTACACTTAAATTAAATTCAACTATATTTATACCTTTTTGTTCCTGGGTAACAAATGTATTTTGTAATTGTTCATGTCTAAAAGATTTGATTATATAAAAAAAAATGTCAATAATTCCCTTCGAACTCTACTTTTGTAACCCTGGCAGTAATAATTTAAGATCTGCTTATTTTCAATTGGACAACGGAAGCTTTTGCGTATTTTTAATCACATGAAGTGGGAAAAAAAACTATTACAATAATGCATGGTACTGCTTTGTGTAGTCAAACCAATGTGGCTCAGGTTTCATCCTCGGACCTCAAGACCTACAGATTTCTTGAAACGATTATTTTGAGTACTAAAGAAAATGTTTGAGGAGCTCCTACCAACTCGTTCGTTGAATGATGTCCCTGCATTCAACCTATCTTGTCATATTTCCGGCATTCGGGTCAACGTGGAGAAAAAACAATCACAGAGGAACATTCCTGTCCTGTGCACAAAAGTCCGAAGGGAAAAATGACCTTTATGGATACTTTTTACACGTAAGCAATTAAAGAGAAATCTATCATCATCGCCCGTGTTCATATATGGGTTTTTATATGATTAAACACACGAATGTGTGCATGTGTTCGATCGGTTACTTGCGTTTTGGCTAATTCTGTTGTTGAACTCGGCGTTGGGTACCCTTTAGTAATACTTCAGTAGAAAAACAAACTAAACACAAGCACTAACAGAACTAACCAAGGTTTTCCCATTTCTGAATCATTGTTGTAAGTTTTGAAATATCGTATCTATTCATGTGATCATAGTAACTTGCTGTCAGGCCAATAGGTAGGTTCGGAAGGGCGGTGCAGTAAGAGAATGGACCTTAGGATCCTTAGGATCGGTCAACTCTTAGAAGGATTATCGCTATCGCTACGGAGGATCTCTACATAACCCACTACTGCTTATAGCACCTTGTATATATAGTTGATCTCCTCCTGGATACTGACGTTCAGGCTCGATGTTGCTTAACTGTTACTGATTATTGAAGAACCGATATATCCAATACGAGTTGTCAGTAACAGAAAAATATTTCAAAATATTAAACGTAATTTGTAAAAGACACTTCAATATCAATATAGATAGATAGATTGATAAATGCTACATATAGCTTACACAAGGCAAAAATACTGAGGGACCACATTAGAGGGAACATAATAACAATAGCTTGATTTTACAATATGATGGTTGATGATATTTAATTAACATTAAATATTTCATTTCATTTGTAAATATTAGATTTGATATTAGCATTGCGTATTTGTTAAAGATTCTTTTCAAGTGGGTATGTGTGAAGTATACATATATACATGTGTGAAGAATACATATATACATAAGATGAGATAAATTACAGCTTAACACTTTTCAGGCGCAAAATGGACGATACGAACATCTTCAACAGCTTTATTGATAAGATGAAGCGTAGTCGCTTGGAACACCCGCAGATGGATAGCCATTCACAGCCGTTTAATTAAAAAGATATTAGAAGAAAGTGAAACGGAGTTGATTTTAAAAAAAGGACGGCGCATAAGGATTCTTACGGGGAAAGTAATAAAGTAAGGGTCACTAGAACGGTTTATCGTCAAAAAAAAGTCCTCACCCCATTATCCTTCATGGTTGAAATGATGCAGCAACCTTGTGTATCTGCACATGAAATATGGGTGTTTTATTCCATTAGTATCAGGTAAAGCGAGCTGATACAATGGCGTGTTGTAAAAACAGATGTATTAATGTTTGTGGAAGTTTGACTTAGGACGTACAAAAGAAGGCGTGGCATGCACAATTCACTTCACTGGTGAAACTGATTGATGATTTTTCGGGAAGTGTAAGAACTGACTGACCACCTATTCCAACGGGTGTGGCAATAGCAATTGGATTTACCTATGGAATCGCAGATTTTCTGTGATGATAGAGCATGGTTTAAATAATTGTGTCGACTAATACAGTGAAAGTATCCTACTTCTGTGGAATTGGTCATTCCTAGTCTATAAGTAATCTTTCAAGACAAAATATAAGTATTTTGTTTCTGATGTCACGTATACTTTCTCTCTTTTGCTTTCCGAACTCTTTTCGCTTTGGGTAATGAATTAATTTCCCAAATAGCAACATTTTCCTGTGGCAGGTAGATCGCCACTATTTTTTTTTTTTTCGGTGGAAAATTTATAAAAAAAATTATGAAGTCTGCAGATACTGCCAACATTCTTTATCGAAAAGAGTATGTGTACAATCTTCCTTTAAAATACTTTTTATCAAAAAAATAATAACAAAGAAAGAGCGGGAAATGAAATTGTAAAAATAAACGAAAAAATATAAAGAAAATATTCTAAAAGTGATTGACTTGTGTTGAAATGAAAAGACTAAAGACTTTTTTTTTATTTTCGTGGTAGAAAGGAATGTTGTCTTTTTTATTGTTTTGTATTAGTGGCACTGCTTGTATTTTTTCGGTTGTATCACTTTCCCTGTGTGTGCTCTGTTAATATGATCATTTTTGTTGATTTTGGGGGATATTTTTTGGTGAGGATACCATAAATGGACACGATGGTCATTTGCGGGGATATTGCATGATCACGCTTCGAATTTTATGCAACATTTTTGTGTGGTTCCAGGCACACTGAATATGACACTCAAAATATGAAATACGTTTGCGGTTGAGAAAGCATCGTATTACCTGAGGGAAATCAAATCTTTTTGAAGAAAAAAGGGTCTTGAACAGTGATTTACGATAAATGTCCATACGGGAAAGTGATTTTGAGTTTTGTTTCATAAGTTTAAGGGACCCAATTTTCAGCTTCTCTTTTTTTCTCGTCACTGAGACACACAGAGTAATGCATTCGTGTACACAGACATGACTGTGTTTGTTTCATGGCTTTTGATGTTTTAAATGATTTTGCTGTCTTTTCATGTAACCTTTCCAAATGTATTAGAAAGAGTGTGTGCGTGAGAGAGAGAGAGAGGGGGGGGTAAATAAAAAAAGTTCCAAAAAAGAGAGAGACGGAGTTGAGAGGGTAAAAAACACTTTTTGATAATGATATAGCGTAAAGGAGAATGCTTAGAATGAGAGATAAAGGTATCAGGTAACATTTGATAAGTTTCATAGAAAAATCCACTTGGCAATATATAAGTATAAATATATATACATAGAGTAGATTTCAGATGACATGAGAGAAAGACCGTTTCCAAAAGATATTCTGAAATAAAAACCTCATACAGGGCGGTCCAGTTGTTGTTGGGAGAAGAAATCCATGCGGTGTTGCATTCTGAAAAAAATCCTTCACGAATAGATGATGTGCGGAGAGACTGTGTAATCAAAAAAAAAAGTCATATGAATATGTATTTTGGGGAGTAGGGTGAAAAGATATATCATACAATATGATGGCTGATGGAGACTCTTTAATTGAATGTTTCATTTTTTGCATTGGATATATTATTTCATTTTTGGATAGCATTTTTTTCATCAAAGGTACTTTTTGCGTGGGTATATTTGAGGTGAACTTACACACTTACTCAAAGATGAGATAAGTTACCGAGTAACCCTTTTCAGTCGCCGAAAGGGTGATAGAAAGTAGATTCATTGATGAGATGAAGTGTGGTCGCTTGGAAGCCCTGCAGATAGATAGCCACTCACTGCCACTTAATTAAAAAGACATTTGGAGGAAGGAAGTGAAAAGGGGGTTAGATAGAAAAAAAAGGTCGGTGCATAACGGCGGGAGTTGAAAAGAAAGACTCCAACTTGAGAAATGGACAGAAGCGGGAGGAAAAGGGTATATGATCATTTAGGTATCAGTTGAAGAAGAGTGAGTTAATTCTGTACGATAGATGGCAATAGTAAAGGGACCTTACCCTATAAAAAGGGACCTTAGCCTATAAAAAAGGGACCTGTGCTGATAAAAAGGAAACCAAAGGTTGGTAACCAGGGTCGTAGACGCGAGTAGTGGGCGAGATTGGTAGACCAGATGAGGAGCAGACCAGACGAGAGTAGACCTGATGAAGGGTCGGACTTGGCAGCAGAAGGACTGAATAACCTGTCGCTCTGTCTCTGTCTCTCCGTCTGTCTGTCTGTCTGTCTCTCTCTCTCTCTCTCTCTCTCTCTCTCTGTCTCACTCTCTCTCTCTCTCTCTCTATATATATATATATATATATATATATATTTTCGGGTGAGGTTTTTGTTTGGTTTTTGAACGATGTATTCTCGATTGACCGAAGAAGAAAAAATAAAAGGTTTGATTTGAATCCCAACGTGAGTCTTGATTCTTCCGTTCCTCCCCTTGTTGCAGCCGTAGTGCCACCAGAATGATACGCCGTTATCCTACACTTAATCACTGATCCTATAAACAGAGTTCTATAGTCCACATATCTCTCATATGTACATACGACTCACTATCCGAGATCTGGGGAGATTGACCATGAAAAGTTGACTTACGCTTAGTGCCTGTCAGCTCTTCCGAAGTTATCCCTCCCTTAGGCACTAATCGGTTAACCTGTTGGTCGTTTTGGTGTCTTTTTTCACTAGGTGACCAGCCTCAGTGTTTAACTATTTGTATAATATCCTTTACCCCAGTTCTCCATCGGTTTCACGTTGATTTTGTTCTATCTATCAGAGTTATCCCTAGCATTGCTCTTTCCATGGCTTGCTGATGGTTTTCGATCCGTTTTGTTCATTTCTATCTTTCACATCCGTCAGTCATATAAGGTATCATGAATTCATCCCATGCTTTTCACCTTAAACATCATTACCAAGGTGCTCTTAAATATGTCTGCACTCATACCAAATGATCTCCAGACAATCATTACATGTCGTTTTTATTTTGCTTTCATGGTCTTCATCTAAGTTGAATATCTGGTCTAGGCAAATGTTATTGTCAACCTCTCTTCGAGTCTCACCCTCTATACCTACGGTCTTTTGGGAGATTTTTATCGTTGAACATTACTTTTCGTCTTTGTTCTGTTCATATTAAACCTACTTTTTCGCTTTCACTATCTAGATCAGTCAAGAGTTTTGTAATACTTCTGACGTAATAGAAACGTCATTGTCGAATATAAAGTGGTTTTAATATACTCTGTCTACCGAAATAGCCATGTTTTTTCGCTTTATTTACACGTTTGTTTTATTTTGTATAATTTCATTGTATCACTACTATAATAATTCTACAAACCTTTTAACCAACGAAACTGCCTTTATTTTATTTCATTGAAAGAAAACTTCTTGACAGCTCAAGGCACTTGTATATTATGTGCGATGACATTTTACACAAAAATCTATATTTGACGGTTAAAACACAAGAAAAGTTAGTGAGTGTCTACATATTTACGCATGCATCGTAAGATCAGTGAAGAATTGCAAAAAGGTTTAATGGTTTTTACATATCTGAAGACCCACTCATACGCACACAATATCTCATTACATCAAAACGCATATACGCGAATACATTTGTGTGTGTTTACAAAAACATGCCCATGTAAATATGTACAGAGTTGTGTAGATACGTACACATATACTACACGTGAGAATTCTTTTCGCTATACATATATATATATATATATATATATCAACTTTCAAGATTTTTATGATGCAAACTTTCAAGTACAAATTTTCAGTTAAAAGCAGAGATATGTAAGTAAATAGTTACATAAGCGTCGTGAGATAAGAAATCGTTAAGGAGTGCGCAAAAAGTTACATTAAATAATGCTAATCGACAAAGACATATTTGCACATACAAAAATCCGTAGTGAATGTAATGAGAAAATACAGGTACACACTAATGCATCAAAATGAAAGTTTTTCTCTCTCTAGATATAGAGGTATGTATGCGTGTTTCATATTTTTGTGTGCGTTTCCGCCTAAATGTAAGTGCTACTTCTCCTCCCTCACTCTCTCTTTGTAATAAACAACTTGAAGAGGGTCGAAAATAAAGCTGTACACTTACGCACAAATGTAAAAGCAATTTCAGATCCCTGTCTTGCTTATTCACGGTCTATATCTGCTCTATTTGTTTCTTTCAACGTGACGATTATTAAAACATGGATGAATGGACGAAATGATTATAAATTGCTTTATATCACATAGAAACCCTCATTTGAAATGATCACCCATTATTATACAGTGAATGTACCATACTGCCGGCTGCTTAGCTCAATGATTGAAGCAGCTTCCCTTTCGATTGCAGGTTCGATTCCTGTGACAGCAAAAACAGAGAGAGTCCCTCTCTCTCTCAAAGAGGGAGAAGGAGATCATATGACTGTTAAAAATGTAATGTTGAAATATTCGTGTACACAAACACATAAAAGTAAAAGCTGTGTATCTCCGTATGAATATGTAGATACGTGTGATAATGTGTTTTGCTGTCAGTTTTTCAGATATAGCAAACGTATATACACGCACACATACAAGCATACACTGTCACATAAAAGTATAAGGTGTCCCTCGCTCCCCCCCTCTCTCTCTCTCTCTCTCTCTCTCTCTATATATATATATATATATATATATATACATATATATATATATATATATATATATATATGAGTATGATTATGTGTATGTGTGTGAGTCGGGGGTCTGTGTGTGAGTTATGTTTACGTGTGTATTTTTATGGATAGAAGAGGAGGGAATGGGGAAAGAGTAGGAAAGAGTAGGAGAAAGATAAATGGAAAAAAAACCTTTAGACCCTCATAAATGGAAATCTCTATCAGATCGATAAATACGTCACTAGAATTCTGAGGACTACGAAACCTTTTTATCTATTCCCTTACGGTTATTTGCGTCTTGGCCAGTTGTGTTGTAGAGCTTGCAACTGAGTACCCTCCAGACCCACTTCAGTAGAACACCAGACAAAACACAAGTGTTATCGGTCAAAAACAAGAGTGCACTTGGTCTTACTCTTTTCGAAATCCTCGTCCTATCTCGGCAGGAAGTGGGCATTTTTTTTTTACTCCTACGTTAGAACTCTGACAGGAATACTGATGGTTTTGAACAATCTGAACTTCCTTAGATTCAGTGGCGTAGCTAGAAATCCAGGGACAGTAGGGCCTGGCTTCAACATTTAGTGAGGCTCGACGATAGAAAAGAAGTTTGCAATAGATTGTACTATCACTCAACGGGTGAAATATTTATGATGATCGTATATATATCTGTGTCTAAATATTTTGTGTGCTTTCTTGCTTCCTATACACACACACACACACACACACACACACACACACACACACACAGATGGAGGGGGTAACTAATCGATAAATACGTCATAAGGAATTCTGTTGGGGAGCTTTTTATCAATACACCAGACAAAACAAAAATACAGTGTTATCGGTTGAAAAGTACACCAGATTCTACTCATTTTTATGGATATGAGATAAAGTCAACTCCAAACTTTGAGTTTGGAAGAAGAAGAAGAAGAAGAAGAAGAAGAAGAAGAAGAAGAAGAAGAAGAAGAAGAAGAAGAAGAAGAAGAAGAAGAAGAACGACGACAACAACAACAACAACAAGAAAAAAAGGAAAACTAGAACGGAAAAAGAAGAAGAAATGACAAATGAAAAAAATTAGGAAAGAAGAAGACGAAGGAGAGAAGAAGAAGAAGAAGAAGAAGAAGAAGAAATAGAAGAAGAAGAAGAAGAAGAAGAAGAAGAAGAAGAAGAAGAAGAAGAAGAAGAAGAAGAAGAAGAAGAAGAAGAAGAGCAAGAACAAGAACAAGAAGAAAAGGGAGAAGAGGGAAAAGAAGATCAGTTTGGGATAAACTTGAATAGTTGATTGACTCTTTCCCACTGAAAACAGAGTTGAGGCTAATTCTTAAAAGAACATTGACACTAAACAAAGCAAGGAGTAATTGTTGAGATTTTCTTGCTCCATCTGTACGGCCAGTACGCGCATGAGACATGGCCAGCCAACCAGCCTGCCAGATCCACTTGAAAACAGAGGAAACCTATGCTGACAGTTCTGGAGACAGTTTCATTTGACAGTTTCTAGAGAGATGAAGAGGAAGAAAAAAGAAAGGAGAAAAATAAGAAAGAAAAACAAAATGTAAAGAGAGAAAAGGAATTAAATGTAAAGGGAAAAAACATGAAAGAGGAGGGAAGAAAGGTTAAAAGCAGCGTAGAAAGGAAGACCGAAATAGAGGAAAAGAAAGACCGGAATGGGACGAAAAAAAAGGAAGAAAGACTGGAGGGAGAAAAAGGAAAAAAAGGGGAAATGAAACAAAAAATTAAAAATAAGAATGAATAAATATAATATAAGAATGAAAGCTGAGAGAATAATCTCCCCTGTTAACATTATAGGCACTAAATCCTTATCACCTGGAAATTGCCGATGTACGTATTTGTGTTCTATTTAGGTCAAGAGACGGGAGAATGCAACGGTTTAGAGTCTCAAGTTCTTTCCCTCAGATCGATTGTGGCAGCGGCGGCGGCGGCGGTGGCGGTGGTGACGGCAGGCTCGATTCGATTCGCTTATCTTTTGTCGAGTACAAGTCTTACTTAGATTTCACACCTGATGGGACACCTAATCAAAACTGTGTGTATCGATTAGGTTGCTTCGTGGCCTTTAGGTAGCTTCTGGGATTTCGTTGTGTGTCTGTACCATGGAGGTGATGCACTAACCAGCACACACACACACGGACACGGACACACACACACACACTCACGATATATATATATATATATATATATATATATATATATATATATATATATATATATATATATATATATATATATAACTGCATGTTTGCATGTATTTATTTAAATATTATTTCTATATAAACTGGGTGGCATACAAAAATATAGTTGCTGATATATATATATATATATATATATATATATATATATATATATATATATATATATATATATATATATATATATATATATATATATATATATAAGCATTCCTTTGTGTCTAAAAATGAACCAGCATTCAGGTAGACAGCGTGTGAAAATGTCTGATAATAGAACCATGATTTTATTTTCCTGCATCTATTTTAAAGCTTGGAGCAATGTAATTCTTTGATCTTGATCTCGTTGAAGCGTTACACACACACACACACATATATATATATATATATATATATATATATATATATATATATATATATATATATATATCAACTTGACTCGTAAATCTCTCTATTTTTTTCGAAATGCTTGTTAATATCATGATCTTGTAGCCTTACTTATTACTTATTTTGAATCGTGTATCTTGTGACTAAGCTACTAAATTTTCATCTTCTTTGTACTAGAACGTATAGCAAATGAATGTACTTTCAGTAAGTTAAAACTTGTGGTTCAGAAAACTATAACACTTTCAAAACATTCTGATACGGGAAAAATCTTTCTCTTAACCCACTAATCCCCCAGTGGCGGATGGGAAAAGTCCTTATAGAAATATCAAGTACAGTTTATAGATGGCGTTTGCCACAGAGATGTCCCTGTAGTTATATAGGGACCAATCAAATGCATCGAATAAGGTAGTGCCAATCTGAATGCTCACGGGAAAATAATGGCAGTGGGTTAGCCGAATACTCACCAGCTCTCAACATCCATCTTGATTATCTCACCGTTCCCGTTGGAATCTCGTCTATTACGGGTACGTCCGCATGGCCTTTTCTGGCTGCAGGCAATCTGCTGCTGAGTGCGAAGAGACTTTGTCCACGCATGACAAAATCTAGGACATTAAAGAAACTAAATAGCACGGGGGTCTATGCCTACGGCGCCCAAGGTATTGCCAAACCTACAAAAAAGGAATGGACCTCGTACGGTTGAGGAAAGTTATCACGTGCTCTTCTTTATTACAAAGTAATTAATTTGCAGGATCTTTGCACGTTAAAAAGAATGTCATTCCTTTCTGGTCGGGCGATAAATTAAAAATAAACCATAAATTTTAGAAAAACCATGGGAACTAAATAAAACGACGCATAACAATCGACGGAAAACATTTGGCGTAAGTAGAGATATACAGGAAAGTAAATTGCCAATATATATATATATATATATATATATATATATGAACAAAAATAGGTATATGTACTGATGTGTGTGCATTTGCAGGAGATATATCTGTATGTCATGTAGTACAATTATTGAACATGTCTGAGTAATGTTTTGCCATGGGACACACTCTTATGTATGTTCATAGGTAGATATTTGAAAACAATAGAAATCCAGAAATTCATGTCGTTTTGTAAAACTGTGTTGGAATTGAAAGCAAGAAACATTGCATTTCAAAGTTCATAATTAGTCAAATTGACTTCTGGTTTTCATTTCATTGCTTCACATCAATACTTATATTACCAAAGAACGGTTAAATAGTCCGACAGCATAGTTATGAATGCATAATATTACTTGAAGTTCTATGACCTCCTGTGATTACAAGGAGAATGTGTCACTTGGCCTAGACAACGTTAATAGAATAAAAAATCAAAGAAATGATAAAATGTATTCATGATTATCAATACCTATGTGAAGATGTCACAGACGTGTAACTTGGAGAAACAGAAAAAATGTTTCCTATAGTATTTCGAAAATATAACAATTTATTTTCGAAGGAAACGCCAGTCTCCGCTCCTTATCCACCGGATGTAGAACCGGTAATAAGCATTGACACTCTAATGCATTTAATCGTGAAGAATCAATGTAAACTTGCAGGCTTCCATGTCAAAATTGGGAGTACTAATATTACTCGAGCGCAGATTTTCCTTGAAATTGTATATTTAAATGACTAGAACAGTCGCCATTCCAAAAGTACATATTTGAAAGGGGCCTAACTTCATTACTGTCATGTAAAGTAATTTTCCGTCTATTGTACGGAACTACAGCTTCAAAGTATTCCGGTCCTTTACCTTCAGTGTTACCAATGTAGATATGTTATATCTAGATTTAGATAAATCAATGTTGGTAATTTCGATATTTTATATGTGATGCTAGATGATTCGAAAGGATTTATTTATTCTCAATAGATTTCACGAGAGCAGCTGATGCCTGCCCGAAAATCCAACCTCAACATTGAAATGTTCTGTGTACGAACTATATCAGGCAGATGCCAGCTTCATACAATGGCCAGTTATCAAGTAATCGTGATGCATACACACTTGCACAAAATTTCAAATGAAATTGCAGGATAAGTTATTAATATCAGTGTTTTATTCCACTGCTCTTTGTGTGATTATGAGTTTGTTTCTATTTTTTTTTTCAATTGATCTTGTTAATTTACACATACATGCATACCTTTCCTTAAATATCTTGCTGGCAATAGACTGTGCCCAACCTACAAATCATCGCTGGTGAGTTCATCACGTACGTGGTGATCTATAAATAAAGCTCCGTGTCAAACTTTGCACCGTGGAACAGGTATCTTTCTACAGGCGTGAATGGGCGTGTGTATGCGAATCAGATAGTATTCAAGCATTTTGAATATCCTGGGAACCCGTGATGAAACTTGGAAATAATCAGAGGGGACCTTACTCCGATGGGTAAACAGACACTCTTCCGTCTTGGTAATGCTACAGAGATTGTCTTTTCACGCATATACCGTTGGCTCACTCTGATCTTGTACAAAATTATTTAAAAGCGCCGCTACCGGTTTTGGGGATGTTAAAAATAGCTCGATAATTTATGGATAGAACTCATTGATGTTTTTATTTCAGGAAAGGTTCGGCTGCAGCAGGATCGAATTCCACTCTGACTTCTATTCGAACTGAAGATGATTATTGCAACTCTTTCATTTCATATGTAATTGATAAAGAAAATATAGAATCCTTTTTATACAACATATCTATCTATTAGAATGAAATGAACCTGCGCTCATATGTAAGATAATTTTTTTGTTTTTTAATTGTTTTTTGTCAAATTAAGTCGGTAAAACAGCCTCCTGACAATCAGTTGGCCATGATTCGAAATCACAGTTGGGAAAGGCAGGTTTTGTGTATTTACTATCCTCATTTTGGTGAGGATTGTTCTTGTTGTTCTTATTAGGATGGGAAAAAGTTTACTCCAGACTTTGCACTAAAGTTTGAAAAAAAATGACGGACGTCTTTGTCAATATTTGGGAGAGTTTTGCTTCTTTGGAAGTTTTCGAAAGATCCGAACAAATAATAGACTGATGGTGCATCGCCAGGTGTAGAGGGCAGTTTTGGTTAAGACATTTCTTTGATCCTCGTCTGAGTTTTTTTCTTGCTGAATGCTGGATTACGTTATTATGCGGAAGAATGGGTCTTTTACTCCCAATACTTCCAGATCTGTTGAATATGCTCCATTACAGTACGCAACATTGAATGTATTTTTTCTGATAATTCATCAATGGTTTGACGAAGATCTGCCCTTACAACTATACGCAGCGAGGACTCGTCCAGTTTTACAGGCCCGTCCCAAACGATGAAGTTGCATGGTTAGAATTTGATGAACATTGGTATTTGCAAACATCTGAATGGCCTCTTTTTCTGTCAATACATATTATGAAACGTATCTTACAGGGAGGCGTACCAGGGAAAAGTGTATGGAGATCCGGGGATGCCCAGTCTCCATGACCCCACTCTCAGCTGCGCTGGTGTAGTCCAGAGAAAAGCAGAGAGCGACGTGTCTGGCAGAAGCTACTGGAAGGACGTTGAATTGGGCGTCAAACTGCCTTAAGGGGGCTCCATTCAGAGATGTTCTTCCCCATGACTAGTCCGATTTCAAAACAATAATGGATTCATGCCTTTTCTAATGGCATCAGTTCGAAAAATATAAACAACCCGGGCCAGAGTTCGAACTTGGGACACCAATCTTATTGACTATGTCGTTACTGCAATGTTAATCACATCATACAGAAGTCTATATTTCAATGGCTATGGTCACATTGTAACTCAGACGAAATTCATCGAGTGCGCAATCACAAATATGACTCTCCTCAGTTGTTTTGTCCTGTGCAGTTGAACCCGGGAAAGAATTTGTCATCATAACATATGATTCATCTGGAAGCATATTTATTCAATTTTCTGTGGCTTTAAAAAATCGACAAATAACACTCAAGCTGGGTTTTATAAAAACAAAAATTAATGATGCAAGCTATGGATGTCAAACATGGGAATAAAGAAACTCACTTAAAAAGAGAGATGTGTACAAAGATAAATGGAAAGAGCAATGTTAGGAATAATGTTGAGAAATGGAAGAGTGTTAGGATGGATCGAAGACCCTGGTGAGAGATATCATTGGAGGGGTAAAGTGAGAAAAATGGAAAGCGGAAAGACATATAGGAAGAATAACAGACGGTGCAAAAAAATTAGTTAATTGGTGCTAAGAAGATGGTAAACGCAGTAAGCAAAGACTACACATAACTGAAGTGCAGACATAGACAAGTTGACGGTCGTCAAATAAAGATATTGGAAAGGCCTCTGTCCATCATTGGATTATAATGGTTGCTACTGCTGCTGCTGCTGCTGCTGCTGATGATGATGATGATGATGATGATGATTGCTCAATTCAACACTATTAGATACATATAGACAGCGGAAATACAGCATTTTTTTAAGAGGCAAGGCAGATTTTACAAGTGCACGATTATGTAGACTACTGAAGGGAATGGAGTTTGTGTTAGATCAGTATTGTGAGTAGAGACACCCTGTCTATTGTGAGGTAAAGTGTCCAAAATATTGAATTTTGTGTGGGCCCCTTTCTTAATGAGAGATACAAGAATAATGCCAGCAATTACTTCGGCCATAAAAAAGTATCTAAGATAAAATAGACAGATATGAAAAGAAATATATACGAACATATATAAGTATATACATGCAAGTATACATACATATATCAATATGAATAAATATATAGATAGATTCATGTATAAGTATATGCATGCACACATACATATGTATATATATATATATATATATATAGAGAGAGAGAGAGAGAGAGAGATAGAGAGAGATGAACCGACAAATAGATGAATAGATAAATACACACATACATATAGATATGTACATAGATCAATAGATATATCGATATGTATAGTCTGTTATTGAGAGATATGAAATACTGATATATATATATATATATATATATATATATATATATATATATATATATATATATATATATATATATATATATCGAGACAGACAGAAAGAAAGACAAAAACAGAGACAGGGACAGAGAGAGGTGATACTGAGATAGATAGATAGATAGATAAGTATATTCTGTGATTGAGAGATATGAACATACTGATGGATATATATATATATATATATTGAGAGAGAGAGAGAGAGGAGCAAAGAAAGAGAGAGATGATACTATGATGGGTATATAGATATATATAAACAGAATGAACCAATCGGATCGTTGTGTATTGAGAGAGAGAGGCTGGGAGTGAAACAGGGAAAGGAGTATATAAAGAGTTGTAAACAAACCAGACAATCAGAAAAATAAATAAATCCATTCTAAATGTTGTTATAGGCGTCAGTAATTGATAAGAATTTTCTTTTTTTTTCTTTTTAATTTCCTCTAAAAGAGTGCAGCTGTCTATGGACTTCCGGAACAGATGTCGTTTCTAACGTGTTTGTTTTCCGGCCACAGACAATAGCCAATAACTAGACATCAACGAATGACAACAATGGAAGGACAAGAAATATATTAACGCTCTGCAATTTATCTTTTTATCAATCCCTTTCCAACCACCAGACCAATTATCAGTTTAGTACAGTACGACACAAGGCAACACAAGTAGGGGCACAGCCCAGGGGTTAACCATTTGACACCAGTAAGATACCACAGAGGGTTTTTTCCCCAGTGCTGGATTCACCATGGACAATTGTGCAAATAGTTTATTTTTTATGGTTCCAATTTTTCGTCAAGTTGATTTCTTTAAAAAAAAATAAAATGAAAGTATTTGCTGTTTTTTTGTTAAAGTAAGTGTTAATCACTAAATAAAATGAGGGGAAACAAGTACTTAGCCACTTGCAAACGGTGGGTTTAGTATTTGGTCACTTGCAAAAAAATCAGTCAAAAATTCCGATGCTCCTGCAAGCTGTGAATCTATGTATTCTTTTGAGAAAAAGATTAAACTTAACGATTACTAAGAGAGAAATACATATTTCCAAACATGCAATGTAGAATCAAGTATAAACATTGATTTCGTATTTTGATAATTAGTAGCGTAGCCCTGGTTAGGAAGTACTGTCGGGGTACGTTTGTTGCAACCCTTCATGAGCCCACCCCCAACGGCAACATTCCTGCCAAAGATCTTAAAGTCATTAATGTTCCTAGGATCCCTGTAGTGAATTTGATTTTTTAAACATCGCCATGAATTTTCAATTGGGTTCAAGTAGGGAAATTCACTAAGCCACTGAAGCACCTCTACATTGTTCTGGACAATCCAATCGCAAATTATTTTGGATGTTTGTTTCGGGTTATTATCTTTATAATTGTACATCCGTGAAAAGACAAGAGTCAGGGACATCATAGAATCCATTAAAAAACTCAAATGACTGTAGGCTGGCCATGTAGCACGAATGGCGAACAACCGATTGACATCGCGACTCACGACATGGATCCTCCGAGATCACGTAAGCAACTGAGGCTGGCAGAATATTAGATGGAAAGACGAGCTAGAAAAATTCAGAAAGTACTGGCTCCGCGACGCCCATGATAGAGAAGTGTGGTGAATCCTGGGGAAGGTCTACGTCCAACGACGGACGTTGAAAGACTAATGATAATTATCTTTTTAAAAGATCCAACTTTTTTCAGTCTCCAATTATTCCATTGAAGTGAAAATATTAGCTTCCAATATACTTTGATAATTAGTTCCATTCATGGTTCCTCCAATCACATGATGTACCTCCATACCATTGAAAGAGAAACACCCTAAAACTGCAATACTTCCACCCCAGGGGTTTCTGTGGAGATGATATCTTTTGGATTATGTGCACATCCATCTCTTCTCTATCCATGACGAGCTGGGGTTTGTTGGGGGATCTTTGGGTTTTTTGTTCGACAAAGGTGTTTTCCCTGGCGTACAGTATTTGAAGTCATCCACGTGTAGTTCATGACTTATATATATATATCTCATAGTAACCAATGTACCACATGCTCTCAAATCATCTTCAATATTCTTACGAGTTACCTTTGAATTAGCTTTGACTGTTCTTAGCATTTTTCGAGTTGCTTGTAGAGAAATTTTCGAGGAAGTTTTTTGGTGGTGCAGAATTTATCCCACTTCAGAAAAATCGATCCAGTGGTTCTGACAGGGATATTTAGTATCTTAATAATGGCACAGTAACTCCAGTCTTAACTATGTTGCTTCATTACAACATCTTTTTGAGCTCCTTTATTTTGACCATGACCGCCTCATTTCAAGAAGGTAGGGATAGTTAGTGACTGCAGTGATGATATCATACTTGTGCTAAATATTGCTGGAAAAGCTTTTATGCAAGTACAGTTTCTTAAAAAACATTTTCATGTTAAATACCTTGTAGTGTCTGAATAGTTTTTTCTAACATTACTTTTGTTTATTGTTTATTTTGCATCGTATGTTTGAATTTTTTCCTTAGTAATTGTTATCGGTGTATTAAAATATATCACCAGTTTGAATTCAAAGCAAATAGATGCTTTGGAAGTATAGTAAATGAATATTTTGTGAGTGTACAAATACCCGTTACTCGTCACTATATTATCTTGATCATTTGTCATGAGCTACTCTTATTGGTATTCAATTAATATGCAGTAATACTGAAGGACTCCCTTCGTTGGATTTAGATTTATCTTTATATTCTAAATCTAATGTCACTTTTTTTATGCAGTGTAACACTGGTAATGTAGTGTTTGCTGTAAGCGAATCGTACCATATAGTGGAGAGGCGAAAGTCAACCATTGGAATAACTCGTAAGGTCTACCAACTCGGATTCCTAGATGCCTTGGCAGAACTTGTGACATAAAGTCAGTATGACGTCATTATTCCAAAAAAAACCGAATCGATGCTAAGGAGACACAAACGGACTTCCATTGATAACTATTTTAATTTGCACAGGAAGTAATTCATACAGCATAAAGGAAAACCAAAACAGCGATTCGTTCATTGTAACTGAACCGTTGGCGAAGTGGCTCGAATGAATGTATTGGTCACATTTCTAAGAATTTATCAAAAATAGAAGCATGCACTTTTCACTATCAATACCATGTTTGTGTTTTGAAGATTTATCTAGAATTGACTCAACCGGCCCATTCGTCACGCTTTTTGAAGATTAATTACCCAGAAACTAATGAAAACATGAGGTTATCACCTATCAATAGCCCATCCATTTTGTAATCATCAGAAATGCCGCTGGTGTAGTGATTTGTAGTAGTTTAGGAATAATGGTATTTTTTTGAGGCAGGTAATCCTTGCCTATACGGATTTGAAAACTGATATTTAAACACAATAAACAAACGACCTTATCTTACATTCGTGTACGTAATGGTTACCACATTTTCAGTGTATTTAACGAACTGATAACGATTTTCAGGATATGCTTTTGCCAAACGTTAAAGAATTGAAAAAAATAGGCAAAAATAATTTTTGTGAGTGTTATATTCATTGAATAAGTAAGGAGTATTGAATACCCACTTTTGATGAGGATTTGTCACTGGCATATCTTATCATTTACAAAATACAAGCGCTTATCTCCTAAATTACATGGCAAACTCTTGATTATCAGGTGATGAAACATGGGTATTTTACATTTTACGTCGTAATATACTATGTATTACACTTAAACATTATTGGTATTTAAAGAAAGTTGTTAATGTTTTAAAACTCATAATTAGAGCCAGAAAAGTCAGTTTCGTCATCTTCAACTACATTGTTGTTACAGATCCTTGTCACAAAGAAACTCACACAATTCAGTGTATCTCAGCAAATGAGCTCCCCACTTTCACGATGTCTTTGACACAGGCTCACCTTACTAATTGAATGTTACATATAACTGGAGGGTAAGTGTGCTTTGTCATCTCCACATCTAAAACGAGATCGTGAATTTGAATGTAGTTGATCAGCACGTTCCTACTTCACTACCCGGTAACGAGCTCTTCATATGTAGGATGCTAGCGCTGATCTCGTTGGGAGAATTTTTTTTTTTTTTGTTTATGTATGTTGTATGGGGATTTGACTTTTTTTCCTTGTAAGTAGACCTAAAAATGAACCTCTCTATTAATTGTTCATTATCATTCGTAAATTTTTCTAGGAATTCAAGTCTCTACAAAAAATTCAGGATAACTTTATTTGATGTCCGAAAGATTTTCCAGAATGCCGACTTCATTTTTTTCAACCAAACAACCAGTGACATTGCAGTCAAGATTCAGTTGTTTTTTTTTTATCTAAATGAATCTTTGGAACACATGTTATCAAAATGTGAAAACTGTATGCTCCTATTATTTGTGATCAATACATCTGATAAAAATGGCCTCAGCTACAGTTTGGCGACATGAATAAAGAGCAGTTAAGCTTTTTTCTGAATTACTCAACGCACTTTTTCTGAAAATCACTAAGTATTGATTAAACTTGTGTGAGTTTTCATAGCGTAGGCTACTTTTGACTAATGACGTCACAGACACCTTATTCCACCAATTCAGCGAGCAAACCTGGTAGTCCATGTTAGTTGACCATATTAGAAATGCAGTCCTGGTAGTTATCCCTTCCATTCATTCGAAATTTCACGGACTGATATTTGGTCACATTCGTTTCCCTACTTGAACGTTTAATGAAGATATTCTAAGTGTGTTAGTGGCTATCGTCCCTCATGATTATTATACATTATTATTTGAAAACCAAAATCCACCGAACAATCACATTCTTTCTATTAGAGCAATATTTTTTTCGAATTATTTTCTTATTCATAGCCAAAATATCGATAGTGTGAAGAGTTTTACAAATATTTTAGATAAGTTCAGATATCATGGGAAAAGCATGAGCTTACAGGGACATTTTTAGTATTTGTCTGATAAAATTTTCAAGAGAGTTTGATCTGTGAATTGTGTTAAATTGTAAATGTTGCTTGTATTCATGTACATTTGAATGTGCTTTCATGAATTATGTATTTATTTCGAACCTGATGTGTACATTGTGTACATATTGTGTATATTCAGAGATGCCCTAAGGGGCATGATAAAATAATCAATGAATAAACTTGTTATTTGTCAATAGAAATTGTCACATGACCAATGTCTCTTGGCAGCATGTTGTATTAGAGATTATCAATATAAAAGAAAACGGAAAAATTGGATGATCAACGAATGAGATACTTTTTTCGTCTTTGTTTGGATAGTGATCGCTAAATATATCTGAATTTTCAAAAAAAATAAGTATGAATTTTAGAGGACAAAAACTAAAGTATCAATTTAGCATAGATTTACATTGAAAATCACCACTAAAAACTAATTCAGGGGGATCGTCAAAAAAACAAACATTATCTCAGGCATAATGAAGAGTAAATGTTTAAACTTTTAGTTCCAAGATGTGGCCTGTATTCGTGATACATACATACACAGGCAGTCACATTGTAAATTGGGAGGGGGGGTCTACGTTGACAGTTTACTGACGGTTTTGGATGATTGTTTTTAATATGTCAATTATGCTATTTTCTAATGCCAGGCCATATGGCGGCTGTCACGATGCATTTTTGAAGGAATTTAGTGAAGAAAAAAATTAAACGCTCCTAATGCTATCAGACGACAAAAACAGTACAAAACTTTGGTATGAACAAATCAATCACGGAACAAGTTACGAGAACATTTTACTTGAATTTTTGGAATGCAGTATTTCCACTAGTTGCTGTTATATCCGGATTAGTATCGCCATCTTTGCTCTTTCAAGTATCACATTTTAGCCTATGTTTTTCTAGCTTACCTTGTTGTCTGAGGTTCTATACTTAAGATCTTTATTCGAATAATCATCTCTTATCATTTTGATTCGTCGGATCTGCTCTCCAGTTGATTCAATCGTCTTAATTTCTGAGATGAATTATTTTGATTATCGAAGGAGTCATTGGGACTAGTCTTGCATCCTTTCTTGTTATGATAACTCCATTTGAACTGAACCTTTTCCTTCACATAACGTGTACATAACGCAAACCATCGTTTTTTACTGTACTAAAACACTTTTAGTTCTTTTGAATTAGTAAGTTGGAGAAGGACATTCCATATCCGAATATGACAAACGCTCAAGGAAAGCCCTCCAGGGTGGCGAGTTTCGATGTGCATTTTCAATATTTCGATCCAGGAATTCACTATAAAATTCGAAGATACGAAAAAAAATCATCTCAGCTGGTGACACTGTTCTTCAAAACATAAGAGGAAACTTTGAAATCATCTAAATGTTATCAACTCGGAACGCACAAAAAAAATATAAAATAGTGACCTTGTCTAGAGCCCATCGGTTGAAACATAGCGATAAAAACAATTTTTCCTACAAAGAATTTGAAAAGATTATTTTCAATGCAACATCGTATGATGATATTGCTGTTTGTAAACAAATATGACGGTGTTTATTGGCACGATGAGATCTGTATTTTCATTTTCTGTGTAATGTATTCATTTTTAGGTAAATCAAATCAGAAAATAAATCTAAGCTTTAGATACATCTAAAACATATAAAATAAGTCACTTCCTTTCGTCCTTTGTCTGTAAAAGGCCTCAACCTCTGTTTATCTTGACCCTTTTTTCTCGCTCAGTCGGTTACCTTCCCTCTCTCTCTCTCTCTCTCTCTCTCTCTCTCTCTCTCTCTCTCTCTCTCTCTTTCTCTCTCTGTTCTTCTATATCTTGATTCTATTTATTTCAGGAGGCAAACAGCGGTTGGAACCAATGTGTTTCCTTTGATTTAAATAATCTTCCTGTTGTGCGCTTTAAGCTTCGAGAATGGACCCCAAGTTTGCTTTCGGCGATCACAAATTTGGATTTAGCTCATATCGCCATACAAGCTTGACCGTTCCCTATCATCTGGTTTCTAATAATTACTTTGGTCTTCGAAGCAACCAATACTTGGGGAAATGATTTCTTTCAGGACCTGTGCTCTGTAGCCACATCGACTTGATTAACACGGTTCGTTTCTCTTCCCTAGAGCATCTGTCTCTCCATATTATTTGCTATTCCTGGTACTTAGACTTACAAAAAAACGCCTTATCGCGCATCAGGAAAATAACTATTCTCCTTCCTTGAAATAAGTACATTGTGATCTAGTCTAAACATGCCTGATCTATCTCAACCTCTTTTTATATGTTCCCTTTTGTATTTTGAATGTTATACTTATAAACATTGCTTATCATAGTCGACACATCAAATGTACGCCTTTATTTGTTGTATTGTCTGTTTAGAAATGCCGAGTTTATGTCACCCACCCGAACCATGATCACCAAAAGCCATTGTCGACACTGGAAATGCATAACAGATATACTCTTAAAATCACATTCCAACCCATCTGCACTTCTTGATGTAAAGATAATTAAGACATAAATTAGAGAGATTGGAACATAGAAATCATAATGCTGTTATATAACAGAGAACACCAAAAAGATGTCAACAACCAGTGGCCAATAAGCCTACTCAACTACATGTATAAACCTTTTACCAAATTGATCAACAATCAAGTCACCAAAACCTTAGATGAAAACTGAGGGGACAAAATGGTTTCAGGAGAAGCTACTCGAAAATCAACCATCACCAGGAAATCAACTGAATGACAAACCAGCAGAATGTAAAATGCCATTTGGTCATTTGTTGACTTCAAGAAGAACTTCGACACGGTGAAAATCCCCAAAGTTATTGATGCTATCATACAACAGGGTGTATGCCTCATATGTAAGAGTCTTACAACATATCTACAGGTACAGCAGTTCTTTCATCAGGATACATAAAGATTCAGAACCTTTCCAGCTTGAAAACGGAGTAAGGCAAGGAGACACCGACCCATCCAAACTCTCCATAGCCTGCCTCTAGATAATTTTTCGGAACCTAGACTGAGGAAATAAAGGAATCAAAACAGACAGCCAATAACCAGATGACCTCTGATTTGCTATTGACATTGTCTTCTTTGCTGTGAACCTTCCAGGTAATGATAGACCAACTGAATGAAGAAGGCAAGAACGTAGGTCTCTGCATGGACTTGAGTGAAACAAATATTATATACTGTAAACATACTGAGGCATAAATCACGATTGAAAACGCAGAACTGAAAACGAGTCAGATATGATATAGAATCCATCAGGAAACTCAAACAGCAATAGTCTGGTCATGTAGTAAGAATAGCGGACGAACACTGGTTATAACAACGGGGAACACCAAAGATCATATGTTGAACTGCAGCCGATAGAAAATAAAATGTTGTGACGACCTTGACAAATGAAGAAAATATGGGCTCCGTGACGCCCACGATGGGGAGATTTGGCAAATTTTCGAGGGGTCTTGTCAAATAACGTACGCTAAAAAACTGTTGATGATAATTAAAATCTAATAATCACTTTTTTGGTATTTAATTTTAGCTAAAAATGAAAAAGTTCTCACAATATTCATCATCGAAAACAAGGATTCACATAGGTAAGTTCATCTGAGAAGCGATTTTATAATGTTTGCTCCATGTTTTAGGAAAGGAAATTAAATATATGGATGTGACATACTCGTGGGGAAGGTTCCAGGGTCCATTGGCTGAAGCCTAGAAATGGAAAAAGAAATTAAATATCTGAATGTGACATACCCTTTAGGGAGGTTCTAGAGCCTACCGGCTAAAACTTAGAAACGAAAAAAGAAATTGAATATGTGGATGTGACATACTCTTGAGGAATGTTCTAAAGCCTATCGGCTAAAACTTAAAAACGAAAAAAGAAATTTGATATCTGGATGTGACATACCCTTGAGGCAGGTTCTAAAGCCCATCGGCTAAAACTTAGAAAATTGAAAAAGAAATTAAGTATCTGTATGTGACATACTCTTGAGGCTGGTTCTAGAGCCCATTGGCTAGAACCTAGAAACGAAAAAAGAAATTAAATATTTGGATGTGACATACTCTGGAGGTAGGCTCTAGAGCCCATTGGCTAAAACTTAGTGATCAGAACAACTTTCGACAAGGCGAGTGCACCTGTCCAAATCTTTGTCAAATAGGGTAAAACATGATTTTCTGTATGAATGTCCGTGATGAAGTATTATCATCATTTGAACTGGTGTCCTCACGTTGACCGTTGTAGTCACGACTACAAGACTATAGACGAGTGGATATAAGGGTTGCGTAAGTATGCACAGGTACCTGATGGCTATGGCTTAAATCGCAGTCAGTCGTGTACATTGGTTCAGTAAATGAGTTCTAGAGGTGCTACATAGATGAGTTAACTATGAAGGATCAACTGCTATGAGATCTCCCCAAGCATGAACAATCTTCTTTGTGGATAGAATAAAGGGTTCTGTTCGTAACCTGAGAAAAACACTATAGGATGAAACGTTGTTATTACACTGTGTAACATGTTTGAACTTTGGTTGTTCCCGGGTGATTAATAATGTTTTGTTTTTTTCTAATTAATCATTTGTGAAAAGTGTTCAATATGTCAATACTTCCATCAAAACTTTTGTAACCATGACAGTGATATTTTGGAATTTACCCATATACAATCGGACTACGGGAGAATTTGCGCATTTTCAGTCGCATAAAGTTAAAAAAAAACCATTCATATATGAAGTTCACAAAAGTATATTCAATGAAAATAATAACCATTTTTTATACTTTTTACGCAAACAAACCGAAAATAACATTCAGTACCTAAAAAATTTGCTTTGCACGAGATGAACAACCCAGTTTGAATAAATCTGTGTATAATGAAAAAAAAATACATAATTCAAATTAAGGATGTAAGTAAGGGAAATAGATATAAATGTATTTCTATTTTCTTTTTCCAATAATTTCTGATGATTTTGTTTTATTTTTGTTGCTTTTGGTATTCATCTTTCACACGTTTTAGAAACTATAAACCAATATGTTGTCATCAGCATAGTTAACATTATTGGAGTCTTTTTTTTTTCAGTTTTCAAGTAGGTCTAGCTTGTTGGCTATGTATCTATATATGTAAGCATGCGTCGCATAAACAAGTTACACCATCGATCCAGGAGACTGAAAATTTAAACATTCACACTTTATTACGACTAAAAAAGAGGTATTTTGTTTGGGCTCTTTTAATTTGCCCCAAAGAGGTTTATCGTCAAAGGTTAAATTTACAATGTCAGTTTATGCTAAATTGGTCCCTCGTTTTATGTCCAGCTATGTCCATGCTTCAGTTTTGAATACTCGGACTTTTTTTAGTGATCCGGCCGAATAAAAGACCAGAGAAATAAATAATTCATCAATCATCCTTCATTTCCAATTTTTTTATTGATGTCCCCTCCAACATGACATGCAACCAAAAATGTTAGTCACTTGACTGTTTTTATTGAGTGACTAACCAGACTTATCATTCTTCATTTTGGTGATTTTTTATTTTATAAACAATATAATATTTCCACGTAGTCATGCGTATATAAATATAGATTTCTGTCTGAATAAATATGATTCATAATTTGGTTTACACGTCAGTAAAAGACATAAAGGAAGGAAAACATCTGAAGCAGATCAAATCAAATTTGATTGAAAATCAACTAGTTTATAAACACAGAATACATTATTAACCCATTCACGTCTCTTGTCATCTCCATTGCACTGTGAAACACTGTTATTGTCCCTGGGTAGTGAGTGTTTTTTTTAAATCTTTTTCCAAAGTGCAAAATGTATCGGAAGAATGGCTATTATTCCTTCCAAACTCTGCTTTTATCGGTTAGTGATTTTTTTATATGTTGTAATATTCCTTACTTGATGTGATTCAAATGAGCAAATTTGTCCGTTGTCCAATCGAAAGTAAGTAAATAACAAATTTTCACTTTCCTGGTCACAAAAGCAAAGAATGATTTGCTTTTTTCTATACTTTTTAGACATAATCAATCAGATAACACTTATTACCTAGAAACAAAAAAAAGTTTGAAAAAGTTGTTTGGTGTCATCTATCACATTCCACAAGTTTTGTAACGAAGCCAAACCACTAATCAATATCTATTTATCAATTATACCACTGATTCCAAAACTGTTCGGTGTCACCTCTGTGGAGCGCAGGAAGATTCAAGGTAGGTTCAAAGAAGGCAAAGGGGTTCCAGGGAGCCATGGAAAACAAGGGGTGCTGGGAACAAGGGCCAAAAAAATACAAATCGATATCTCCTCCGCATAAAGTCGTATGTCCGATAAGCTGATTTTACAGCATAATTGTTCGAAGTTCAGACATTTCCCTTTCTTCCGATTTAAAGAATTCTATTAAATTATTCAAATAGATTACCGTATTTATCCATGCATAATGCGAGAGAAAATCGGTGAATTTGTGCCAAGTTGCCTGGGGATTCGTGTTTTGTTTATTTTATTCAAACTTCTATATTATATGGGAACATTATGCGTAGTGGCAGTCAGGTGTTGGGGGGGTGAAGTCTGAAGAGAAAAACGTACAGAGATCACATTATACTGAAGCAAATACGTTAAACACAGATAAATCAACGTGAATTCATTGCAAAACAAACTTGCGACCATTGCACTGACAGCTACACCGGAAATCAGCTTTTCAGGCATACGACTTTGAGCATCGTAAGTATTGATTTTAATTACAAACCGTCAATCAGAACTATCGTCAAATCTGTCTATGTAAGTTTCTTCAGTTTTTGAGTTAAACCGACTAGCCCACACATACAGGCATCACTAATAGAGCTAGAGGGCTGAAAATTTCAACTTTTACTCCTTATTATGTCTGAAAAAACTCTTTCCTTTGTTTTTTTTTAATCCCCTTTATAATACATTTTGGGGGGTTGTTCGGTTTACAATGTACGTTCATGCTAAATTGATCCCTTTGTTTTTGTCTGCTGAGATTCTTTCAAAAAAATTGGACATTTTAGTGATCACTTCTCGACAAAAGGCGAGAGAAGTAACTCATTTATTGCTCATCCTTTTTTTTCTAATGTTCTGCTGCCAAAAGCTGTTCGTTAATGGTTTCTAAAGAGTCATTAACCAGACGTTTTATTGGAATTCAATTTCCACTTGATCATATTTACCTACTTTACAGGGTGTAGGTGATGAAATGTATCCTTCAAAAAATGATGGTAGTTCGAGAATCATTGAATTATACTTAATGTCTGAAGTAGGTGTTCCCCTGAGTAAACATTTGTCTTTGACAAATCTAAATCATTTCGTCTTCCTTGCCAACTTTCAACCTTCAACTGGAACCGTTTTCTAAAAACCTTGCCAGTAATTTTGGCAATGATTTTGCCGTCCTAGTGAGCGGCGAACGATAAAATTCTTTCTCTCTTCCTTTGTATTTTTCATTCACTTTCTTTCTTTCTTTCTTTCTTTCTTTCGTATAATGAAGACCAAATTTGGATAACCGTAGCCACTAAAGATGGCAAAAGTGTTATATCCTTTCTTTAATGTTCACATGTTTGTTCAAGTGCTTGAGTGGTCCAATACTCCAGGCCATACTGTTTTGTCTACACACTTGAATATCTGCATCAGTACTCCACTATACTTATTTCTAAAAACGTCTTTATTATTTCAATGGATAAGATCTGCCTTCACAGATTTGTTAACCTTTAATCTGATTCATTCACTGATTCGGCGCCGATTTCGAAGTTTTCTAGGCCACTGTAATTCCAGATTTTCCAGGATACTGCATCAGCTTTCTGCATATTGTTTTTGTCGCATTTGATCTGTTCACCTGTTTACACACTCTTGTAAACACGAGAAATAAATTCCTGAATTCAATAATATCATTCACTCTCATTTAACACCGGTCCTTGCTCCAGTGAATAAAGGAAGTGCATTCCGTGCTGTAAAGCGAACATACCACACATTATCGATTAGAGATAAGATTGGACAGTTGATTGAAGTTGAAAAGCTTCTGCTGGTGTTAAAACATCGGCTATTAAACAGTGTAGAATATAGAGAAACAGAAAGATAAACTCCTTTCATTTTTTTTGTTGATAACTCTTCAAAAAGAGCGTATGAGAAGAAAAATAAAAGACAGAGGAGTTTGGAATTAGATAGTACTGATGAAGTGATTAAGCTTCATGTATTTTCCCAACTAGTGGGTCTCAGAATGTTATTTCAAGTTTCGACTGGAGAAAAAAATGGGCCGCTGTGAACAAAGACCTAATCAGAAGGGAAGAAATAATAACATCGATGGTAATGCAGCTGATAACGTAGAAATGTAAAACAAAATGAAGAGAACATTTTTTTCTTTTTGTTTAATTCAAGTATTAGCTGCAAACAAAGTGATCAACAAGTTAGTGAGGTTAGTAACTTGAATAGCGTAGCCAATAACTCACCCTTCGTGAACAAATGAATATCTTTCCAAAAAGTTCAAATACAATAATTGTAGGCGATATTCAAGGTATTCAACTGCCTGACGACATGAAAGTGTTTAATGGAGAAATAAGACACGATTCAATGCCTCCGTTCCTTTACAATCTAACTTTCACTGATTTAAATGATATATAAGGTATAATGTGGCGGTTAGCAATTGTTTTGAGGTGATCTTTCTATAATTCGGCATTTCACTCCGTCCGATTCTAGTGAGTCTTGATCAATAAAGATCTACAGTATCCGACTCGTCCAGTGTATTTGGTCGTAACATTATATTAGCAAGTTGGACTCGTATATCATAAATCTTAAGCAATGATTTCGCTCGTTAATGTGCGATGCTTTTTTGAGTGTGTGTGTGAGAGAGAGGGAGAGAGAGAAAGAGAAGGAGGAAGAGAGAGAGTAGGGGCAGTGCTCTTTTCATTTTTTGGTGCTATATCTTGAAATTTAGCATGAATACATTAATAGGCACCATCTAAGGACTTTTTTTGTTTTTTTTATGTCCCAATGCTGATTTCGCTACTGTCTTTTAGATAGATTTAGATTAATAAAAAAACATCTTTTTGGATGATTGTAGATAAAAGATCCAATTTTCTTGATAATCTCAGGTAATTACTTTACATAATTAGTTCTTGTACAGCTACGAATATTCATTAATGCGAGATAGGGATATATCATTTTATATCAGCTGAGCTTACTTCAGGACGGCGCCTTGTCAAACAGGTGGGGGCATGAAAATACAAGGATGAAAAATTATATCAAGCCAATCTTACAAAATAGTTGAATTCAACTGGTCTTGAAAATAAGCATTCAAAATCCTAGTTTTTACCCAGAACCACTCCAGCAAATAAAGCAAAAACATTCCTTTCTTTGAACGTTTTTGATTTTGTTTGATATTCAAAAAAATTGAAAGTATATAAATAATATAGATATGTTCTCATAGCTGAGGTTGTGTGAAATTCATGTATCCGTTTCAAAATATTGTTTGATATTGATGAAAAAACTGACAAAGCTTTCATTTTCGACCAGAGGCAAGTGTGTAACCAGGACTCAAACAACTAATTTGTTAACAGTAACAATTACGCAACCTGGTTATACATTATTGTTCGCCTGCAAAAAAAAGTAAGGAATCCTTTATGAACTTTAAGGAGGAAAAGAAAAGAAGAAAAATGGAAGAAAAAAAGCAACAGAATAAGGAAAAAAGATTTAAGAACTCTAAATAAAGATAGAAAAAAGAAAGATAGAAAAAACGCTGTAGAAACAGAAAAAAAAAGTTGACAGAAACGAACAAAGAAGAGAGAAAATAAGTGAAAGAAGAGAAGAAAATATCACAAGATCGGGAAAGAAACAAAGAAATAAACAAAGAATATCACCAAAAAACAAAAAGGAAATCAACCAAATCAAAGGAAAGAAGAAACATTCACAAGATCACATACGAAAAAACAAACAAAGAAAAAAACAAAGAAGAAATAGAGAAAAAGTCGACAAAATAGAACAAAGGATATAGAAAGTAATTGAAAGAAGAGGAGAGAAATTACGTGATCATAGACGAAAGAACAAAAATTAAAAAAAAACGAGAAAAAAGAAGAAAGAAACAAAGAGGAAGAAAGGAAGAAAAATCACAAAATTGAGAAAGAACGGACGAAAGAAAGGGAGAAAGAAATAATTATGTAACAAAGAAAATAGCAAAAATTAAAAAAAGGAAAAATGAAACCGAATGAAAAAAGGAACTAGATCGAGAAAGAAAGAAAGAATTTGATTCTACAAAAGAAAATAAACGAGAAAGGAAAAAAAGAAAAGAAAGTGGAGAAAAATCACAAGCAGAAATCAAATGAATAAAGAAAAAGAAAATAAGAAAGAAAGGAAGAAAGAAAGAAAGAAAGAAAGAAAGAAAGGAAAAAAGAAGAAAGGAAGACTGAATGAAAGGAAAAGTCAAGTAAAATGGAAGAAATAAACAAAGAAAGAAAGAAAGAAAAGAAAAAAGACTTTAAAAAAAGGAAGAAGGGGAAAAAGAACGAATTAAGCAAAACTGAAAGAAAAAAGAAAACATCAGATAAAATACAAAAAAAAAAAAACAAAAGTAAAATGAATGATAAACCAAAGATGAAAGGAAAATGGAAGTAAAGCCTTGATGTAAATTCACGAAATTGATTAAAATTCATATAAAAAGATGGCGATATCTATCAGAAATGATGGATAGTCAGTTAATGACCCTCTGCACGGAAAGCTTTGATTGCCTTAAGTGGAATATCAGGAAAAAAATTCCGATTCTTTTTTCCTGCTGAAAAGAATTTTAAAATTGATTGTTCGACTTTTGTCAATGCTTTGCACGCAACCGACAATATCTAATTTACGAAAATGGACGCCTGCGGCTAAAAGTTATTAGAATTAAATTAATATAATGGAGGCTAAAAATTAAGTGTATTCATGTTTATTAGCAGAGTTACTTAGAGTTTTCAACAGTGAATTAGAAGACTAACAAATTACAGAGACACTGGTGGTCAAAAGTATTGTCCGCTCGAGGAAAATTGACGCTTCAAATAAAGGGCTAAGACTGGGTATCTCTTTTGGTCAGCCATTATATATGTTCAATAGAATAGCCAATTGAGGTCTTAGTACAGGCTAGAATATGGTTGGTTTTCGTCTCTACACTGTATATAAAGCTAACTCATTCGATAACTTAAAAATCAAAGTATTGATGGAAGAGAGATTGTGTAAGACCGGGAAAAATTAACTGTAAGGTTTGTCAGAATAATTGCCAAATTCTTCAGTTGAATGTTTTGTTAGAAAATCAACTTGGAGAAGTTTTTCTGTGTATTTTTAGTATTGGAATATTAGTATTCTGAAAGATGATATCATAAATTAGTTTGCATGCAGTCCGAAATTGAAATCGATGCACTTGATTTAATACTCAAATAAATGAAGACTGAATAGAAGTGACACGAAAAATAAGTTACGTCATTTGTTATGCTTATCGACCCTTCATCGTCAAATACATATGTTTAGAAAAAAAGGTAAGCAATGTGCACTGTAAAATAACATCCAAATTTGATACTTTATGATAATACCCTACATAAAGTGAACAGCATTTAGTATGATATAATCTATACATATCAAAATCATAGCTGAAGGAGAGGTGTTGCTTGATCAACACTACTGAGGAACACTGTTGATATAACTGTTTTGTTTTTGTATCCCTCAAACAGTCACATGGTTAACAAATGATGATTCCAAAGAGAAGCAATTACACATAATACTATTATATCAATGTTAATCATATAAAAAACTGAAGAAAATTACATTAATTACATGAAATACATTGACATAGATTGAGGAATCATCACCATCATCAGTCTGTTAGCGTTTGTCGTTGACATAGACCTTCCTCAGCATTCGTCAGAGCTCTTTATCATGGGCATTGCGGGGCCAGTACTTCCTAGATTTATCAAGGTCGTCTCGCCATCTTAGTTTCTGTCGGCTAAAGACTAGTACCTGATCCCTTGGAATCCATTATGTGAGACGTGATGTCCAGCAGTCGTCTGACATTCTTACAACTTTTCCAGCCAATTGCCAATTTTTAATACATTCTATGATGTCCTCAGTTTGAGTGTCAATCTTTTGGTCAGGTTCCATTTTTCGGCTCTGTATGAGACTATTGGTAGAATACATTGGTAGAATACATCTTTTCAGGACTAGTAGGATTTTCCTTGTTTTTGAAAGTCCTGCTTGCTTTACGGAAAGCTTGTATCTAATCATTCAATGGTCACTCCCTACATTGATTTGATGTAAGACCTAAATATATTTAACAATGTTGTCCGCTGCAATGTAGTCTATTTAGTTCTTTTTTCGAGGTTAGGGCTTGTCCAAGTCCATTTTCTAGTGGCCATCTTTTAAATTTACCAGATTTCCACTGCTCTTGTTCTGCATTTTGGATCCGTACCTTGTTCTACTTCGGCGTTGAAGTCTTCCATGGTGTAGATGTTTTATGAATTAGAAAGCTAACTCCGCTCTGTTTTCCTTTATACTTGCTTTTAGATAG
>OY735220.1:45636092-45638592 GCA_963457665.1 Thysanoteuthis rhombus | reverse complement strand
CCAAATCAAATTTATCTAACTGACATTATTCACCTTTTGGTTTTGTCAAAGAAGTAATTTCAAATGAAACAAAAATGAAAAAAATGATTATATCAATATCATTTCATTCAAAATACTTCTTTGACGAAGGCGAAAAGCGAAATATATTAAAACAATAAGTATGATTTACATAATGCAATTCCGTATTGTGCCCTCAACAATTTATAGCTGAGTGTGTATGAATATATATGTATATATTTAGATTCACCTGAAGAGGCCCAAAGAGGGCTGAAACATGAGCCAGTTTTTTGTAGCGAATCCACATTCAACTATTTATTTCCAGCTCTACTCTAAAACAACTCAATTCCATGTGTAAATTGTTGTATGTATCGAGTACTCTATGAAATAAATCCTATACATTTCAGAAGTGGCGTTATATTATTGATATATAATGATATTATGTTATACTGCTAGCCTGATTTGTACCACATATACTGTGAATGTATATATTTATATACGTGTGAGCATGTGTGTATGTGCGTGTGTGTTCTGTGAGAGATAATGTTATATATCATACTATAAATCATCAAATATCTGCCATCGCTTAACCTGTGTTCATGCACCTACTGCTGCAAAAACTACAGTTGTATCCAAAAAGAAAGTCGTCAAAACTTGCTGACGCTGAGGACAAGTATGCTGTTGGAGCATAATTTTACCAGTGACCCTTTGCGCTCGAGCAATACCTCGTGATGTGATCAGATTTTGTCGATTCTCGATATATTCCCTCCTTACTCATGCAGACATACTAAGTTTAGCAAGGTATATCGATTTTGAGTCAGCGTTGAGACTACGACATCGCTCTCTGATAGAAAATATATTTGTTATCTGGACTTGTTTTTTGCATTCTGCTTGCATATCTGAAAATAATTACAGCTTACGTTCATGAGTCAAGTCGATATTTTCCACAATGTGTTTCCGTCTACACGAGTGCATGAATACTTGAAAATATATGAGTAAGCAGGTCTGGTTATTCGTTTGATAGTAACCATTACGTGATCAAAGTATTTTGGCAGTGGGGTCGAGTTGAGCGTGATCAATTGAAAAAAATTGGATGAATGGGGCGGAAATGTTACTTCGCTCACCTTTTGATGCATTACAAAAATTTTCATTTGCAGAAAGAAAAAACAAGCGTGAATGCAGCAGGGCACAAAGTAAGTAACCAGTATTGCAAGAACTTGCGTTGTAAAAATGATATCCTCCAGGAAAAACTGTTAGAGATATTTTGAAGAAAATTCGGTTTTTCTGAACACATTGAGAAGTAAATGTATTCTGCCTCAACTTCAATTGGTGCTACTTGTACGTTAGGCACATAGCAAGGTAGCCTAGCTTAGAAAATGAGGAAACTTATATGATCATTTGATGACAGTATTTGTTGGCGGCATCTAATACTCAGGGTAATGGGAAAGTTTTTACCGATTGGCAGTTCATAATAAAACATGGTTTGATACAAAATGAAATTTGATTAACCATACAGCAGTTACTAACTTATTTTCAATTCAATGTTCCACTTCATTATTTACAATCACTATCATCATCATCAGTATTTTATCGTCTGTCATTGGATATAGACCTTCCCCAGGATCCGCCACATTTCTCTATCATGGGTGTCGTGGAGCCAGTATTTTCTGAATTTATCTAGTTCGCTTCTCTGTCTAGTATTCTGTTGGCTTTGATATCGCATGTGGTCTCTGGGGATCCATGTTGTGAGTCGTGATGTCCATTGGTTCACTGTCATTCTTGCAACATGACCTGCCCATTGCCATTTGAGATTTCTAATCAAACCTATGGTGTCTCGGAATCCTGTTTTCTTCCTGATATACTAGGCTGTCTTATGATCTCTCCATGTTAGGTTGAGCATGATTCTCTCATGCGTGCGTTGCATACTTCTCAGTTTGAGGCTCTTATTTACAATAAAATTCTCCAAATAAATTCCCCCAAAATACTTTTTTCTCTGCGTTGTGCCAGAAGAGAAACACCAGTGTCTAAAGCATTGAAATCAAACCAGTTTTCATCTCATAGCACAGTGAATCAGGCTCTGAAATGGCAAAAATATATCATCAGTATTTGCGGATAGATTTGATCCTTTACAAGAAAAAGAATGATAACAATGAGCTCATAAGTTAAAGTATCTGATAATTTCTTATTTTATTTCCAAAAGCCTATTATTGATCAAGTTTTTCTAAAGATTTTGAGAGATTTTCTATGCATGTGTCTTATTACTACTCATTAAAATACCAGTGATGCCAATGGACACATTAATAGTATCTAACGGAGAGCGATTTTTAATCAACACGTCAATTTCTCAAGCCATTGTTGTTTGTGGTCTTGCACCAAACAAAGCTACGCTTAGTAAATATTTGCTACGTCCATGGCATTCTAAAAGGTTGCAGCCATCTTTTCACATCTTCATGTCGAAGACAAACACGTAACGATCACAATCGAAAACGTAGAGCTGGAGAAA
>OY735220.1:45616092-45631092 GCA_963457665.1 Thysanoteuthis rhombus | reverse complement strand
TGATAGATACTGCTCCTGTGTTAATAGTTCATGCAGAATAGTGAGATTATAATTCAATAGCACTTGATTGTATAGCTAGGTATTTAGTTGTAGTCAGATACTAACCATTTAATTAACTTAACTTAGTAAACATTACAAATCTGACAATTGCCACAAAAACAATGAATAAATATCTGCTGAACAAATCGCACATCAAACGATATTTCATTCATTTTGAATTCTTAATTTTTTCTGATTATTGGGTGAAGTATTGTTAAGCGATATTTTCATTGTGAATTTGGACTTCCTGTCTTCCACCACGGGATTATTCCTAATTTCCGACTGTGCTGTTTAAATTCGTGGTAGAATGACGGTCGGAGTCAAAGTTGAGATGAAAGGCAACCAGAAGTTAGGATGAAGATAAAAACTAGTCAAAATTAATACTGAAAATTGCATATCTCTCAAAATGGAGACGATAAATGTCTGCATTTGTTATAATATGATATTAATGAAGAAGAAAAGACAAAGAAGTAGAGAGAGAATAAGTATTAACATTGTGGTAGTGTCTGTGTGTGTGTAAATGCAGGGGTAAAATATTCATGTGAGCAGGAAAATCAGCCGGCTTAAAGATTCCTGCTGATTGGTCATTCTCAAGACAGAAGGATCTTTCAGTTTGTCGGGTTTAAACAGTTCATGAGAGCAGTTTGAGTTTTCGCTTCGGACGGAGGCAGCTGAATTTGGGGGTAGGTCTGTACACAATTATCTCCCTTTAACAATTGTGTTTACGGTGGCGTGCACACTTTAGTTTTATAATATCACAAGCTTTGTAATTTTTTTTCTCTTTTCGACACGGAAAAAATAATACTTGGAATTGATATCCAACTTGTTTGGGAGTTCTTAGCCAGTCTTATAGATGCTAATATTTGTGAGTGTTTTTCTTCTCTCTAAGAGACTTGCCATGGTTCTGCCACTCTGGATGAGAAGTGCTTACTGGTATAAGATGCTTTTTGTAATTAAACCTTCCTGGTATGGCCTCTTGTGACTATGCTGAGGAATGGTGTGAACATTTACTTATCAGGACATATGGTGCAATGCAGTTCTGGCCAAGGTTATGGATGTTATACATGATGCAGTAGTTATACATCCTGGAGACGTGCATTGTTAACATGAAAGTCATGTTCTATGTGAACCCTAAAAACAAGGTCATCCATTTGTTTAATAATTGTCTATTTCATAACATAGACGTGTCTGGAAGGACTCAAAGAATATTAGCTCCATACAACAACATGGTAATTTTCAATCGCTGATACCTTCTTTTGAGACATGCAAACACAGTCAAATATCCATCGTAACTGAATATAGCCGGAAGCTACTTTGATAGCATTGTATGCAGTTACGACAGGGAATATAAAGACGATGTCAGCCGTCTTCTAAGGAGTAAGGGTTCAACAACAACGGGAACAGGTAATACTCAGAGTAGGTCGGCCGCTACCGGAATTTAGTGATTTATATTACGAATTGTACTTGAAGATGTTTCGCTCTTGACAACTGGGTCTGAAAGATTCCAACCTGCAGTTAACATACATGAAATGAGAAGAGCCGTTGTTACTTTGTAAAAGAGATAACTGAGGTAAAAACAGAAAAAATAACCATTGGCCTATGAACCTTCTAACCACTGAATCATAGATTTCGCCATGATAATTTGGAAATGTCTGCTGATTGTCATTGGTGTGAATGTGCGTTCAATAATAGATTGGGCAGAGGACATCACTAAATTCTCGCTGACCAATTTAGATCAGCCCAACACATTTCTATAGATTGCAATTTGCGCCAGGACGTTGTAGTCCCTGTTTGGGCCCCGCATTCAGAATTTTAGATTCTGATAATTACACCAGAATTATTGAACTGGCTCCACGTATCCTTCATATATATATATATATATATATAGTAGATCGTGGATTCGCAACACAAACTAGCTCATGTTTCAGCTCTATTTGGGCCGCATGAGCCCCAAAGAGGGCAGAAACCTGAGCTAGTTTGTGTAGCAAATCCACAATTTACTATTTATTTCCAGCTCTACTCTAAAACAATACAACTCCATGAGCAAAATGTTGTATGTATCGAGCACTCTATGAAATAAATCCACTACATTTCAGAAGTGGCTTTATATTATTGATATATCATTATATTATGTTATACCTCTAGCCTGATTTGTACCACACACACACACACACATATATATATATATATATATATATATATATATATATATATATATATGTGTGTGTGTGTGTGTGTGTGTGTGCGTGTGAGTGTCTATTACTCTAAATCTGGGAGATACACTCTACACGTTTTTGATGGTTCAGCCATTGTTCAAGATTGATAATGATATTTTGCATTTGACAAATACTGTTAATAACTTCAGTTCCTACGGAATATTTAAATTTACCTGAACCGATCTTTAAAATTGAGCACTTATCAAAAATAAATATTTAATCATATAAATTCAATCACTGCACCTTTATATCTTGAATATTTTTTTTTTTAAATAATATACTTGATTATATTATACATTGGTATGGAATCCCTATGTTGCCCCAGGGGAAATAACTAAACATCTGACTGAACGGAAATACAATGTTTGAAATATTCTTCCCTAAATGTTTTCGTACTCAACATAACCAGGGAATCGAAGTGAAGAACTGAACGATTGTTCGAGTGTAGTAATAGACAGGTTGTCCGATCGAATCTTGGTACGGATATCGCAAACCTTTAGGCACGTTCGAGTACATTACTGGGCGTACTCTATCCTAACCACGATGTATTTGGCTTAGCCATATGTGTATTGGTGTGATATAGGGATAGACATGTAAATATACCATGGTTAAAATAACCGTAGGATCGGCCAAGATCATTAAAATAGCAAGTTGTTTAGTTAAGAGGGTTAAGTATGATAACATCTTCGGACTAAAATTACACTGTATGGATCCGATCATGTGTTCTCTTTCATGGAAACAAGGGGGTTTCAATGGAAAAAATTAATGAGATGTCTGTCATATTCAAACAGACATGTATAATTGATTGATTGATTTCCAAGTGTTTATATATATATATATACATATATATATATATATATATATATATATTGGAGCTTTTTTTGTTTGATTGTTTATTCAGGCCTCCTCTCTGATAAAACTACAAAGCCTATCGACAAGAATATTCTATATGCAGACTGAGAAGAGATCTGCTTGCAACATAAGCTATGTGTTTTTTACTTCTAAGTTAATTCGAGGCCACAATAGGTAATTTGAAGAACAATTTTCAAAGTTTTAGGTCACAATTTTGCACCTCTAAAATTGGAATTCGGTATATAGTTGAATATTTCTATCGAAAAGGTCATATGCAAAGCGGACATCTTTAGCAATGACTCTGAACCAAGAGTGCTGAAATTCACTGTACAGATTAAATTCCAAACGGTGACAGTTGCAACGTGTGATGTTGACTTGTAGCGGTATTCAAAGTGTCTGGATGCTATTTTGGGTCATTTCTAGCCAATTTTGTGGGTCATAACTTGCACAAGGGATGCTGAAATTGAGCATATGGTTATATCGAGGTTGTCCCAAGAGACCATTTAGCAGAGGTATTTTCTATCAGTTTTAGCTAATTCTCTAAGTTGTTCGACACATTTATACACCTATGGAACTGGAATTTGACATAGAGATGTATTTTTTTGGCTGAATACTTGACTACAAATTTGATTTTAACATTGGGTTCATTTGAATCTACATATGTCATTCTTAGCCATTTTTAGAGGATTTTTTTGTTGCTGGCCATAATAAGCAATGTAAAGTTGATGCTGTAGGTCATTGGAGGTCACCTGGAAATGTAAACACGCCACAAGCAAAATATCTCGAAGTGTAAGGCCTTTGCTCTTTCTCTCTATTTCTCTCAATGCTTTTCCCCATAGACATCTCTATATTGGTTGTCCTGGGGTTGGGCCCCCAATCAACCTTTTCATTCTGGAATCCAATGGGAAAAGCACTTGTGTTGTGTATCTAAAAGTTTTGTCTGAAGCTGAGTGACTACATCATTTATTTTTTTGTACATCAAAATATCTTTTCCGTTAAAGTTACTTTTTCATATGCATAGGGCGTAAATAATACTTTTTCAATTGCTGTGTTTTGTAAGAAGACATATCAAAGAACATGTTTTCCTGTTTGATTGTATTTGAAATTATTCCCTTCCGGCAATGCCAGGTATCCATATATATATATATATATATATATATATGTGTGTGTGTGTGTGTGTGTGTGTGTGTGTGTGTTTGTGTGTGTGTGTGTGTTAGTCTATTTTTTATAGATTTTTCTCAACAAAAGTCTCTTTCTCTCCTTGATCTCAGGCGAATGGTATCATCTCTATTGTTATTTAATGATTCTATTTTTCGCATCATTACGTCATTTCCTCCGAAGATTTATTCTATCGACATGTATAATATAACTGTTTTCAGTTGATGAAATCATTGTTTTTCTTTCTATGTTTTTTCTCTTTTTGTGTCAACGTTTTGATCATAATTATGTTTCTTTGTTAGAGAATATACTAGTTACAGGAAAACAAAATTGTTTTTAGCTTTTTCCATTGGACAAAAATTCATTTTTTTTGTGTCTTTTTAGCAGTGCTTTTTGTGTAAATAAATAATCGTATATATGAAAAAGTATTGATTATGAATATTTGAGGAAGTACCAAGTTGATGTCAATTGCCTGCGATTGTAAGAGCGATTGGGGGTTTTAAGCAGGGAGATACAAAATACCTAATCAGTTTAGTATCCATTCCAAGTAGCAACGTTAGTTCGTCTTTTACATCTCCCTGACCGATTCTGAACGAGATTTTAGGAGAATGGGAAGAAGATCGCAACTTTCTATGACTATTGATCTTATTGAAAAAGCGTTTATCCATAAAATTAGCATTCAGAACACAAAACATAAGAAAATGTATGCCTTGTTGTGCTGATTGCGATAAATTCCAGTTCTCTTGCAATGTACTTGTTTTTACCTCTCAAAATCACTTTGGAAGTAAATGTCTGTTCGTTCGAATACTTATGATTAGAACATTATACATATGTATACACAGATGTGTATATATATATATATATATATATATATATATATATATATATATATATATATATATATATATATGCCTTTGAGTGTTGGTAATACATGTATATATGCTTATATAACATGCTCATATACGTGTGTGTGTGCTTGTATCTCCACATTAAACGCATACACACACTCACCTATATAGTTACATATACATATGCTTATATCTATATATGCCCAAATATGTGTGCTTGAAAATACACAAGCACATGCACATATATATATATATATATATATATATATATATATATATATATATATATGTATATATATATATGAGTGTGTGTGTGTGTATGTGTGTGTGTGTGTGTATGAATGTAGGTATGCTTACCTTTACTTTAGCTTCATTTCCCGTATCCAACTCTCGTTTCTAGGTTCCATTCAAAAGACATCCTTATGTTTTTAGCTTCTTTCCGTTCCGACTCTTCTTTTCTTTTCTTTTTTTTTTTCTTTTTTTGAAAGCAAAAGTCAAGTTGTCAGGGAAAAAAATCAGCAGTGAGGAGCCATCTTCGTTTTTGGGGAAAATGAATCGATGTGCTGTTGATGCTGTCAATTACTGCATGAAAAGAAAGAAAGAAAATATAGAAGCGTCAAAGAATTGGAAAGAAATAAGAAAACCACCGTCTCAGGTAGAAGGGATAGAATGACATTATAGAAGAAGACCTGATTTAATTCCTCCTGGAGATAAGAAATATCTTGGTTACAAGGAAACCATAAAAATTATTATTAGATACCGCAAGAAATTTTCTCCCATGGATACACACGCATGCACACACACACGCACGCACACTAGCACACTAAAGCACATAATCACATTGACACACTCTCTCACACATACACAATATACACATAATTGCACACACAGACTCATCACATGCACTTATGCATGCATACACATTCGTTCATTTCTTTTGGTTCTTTGTTGTCTTTACCTTCCTTTCAATACCTCTCTCTCTCTCTCTCTCTCTCTCTCTCTCTGATACATCCATTTATTTCTTTTTTCTATTTCGTTCGTCTACATTTCTTATTTTTCTTTACTTCCCCTTTCTCTCTTTCACCATTTTTTTTTCTGTCCTTTCACTTTTGGAAGGAAACCGTAAAATTGATTCAAGATATCACAAGAATATTATCCTCCAAAAAACACAAACGAACGCACACAAACTTTCGTACATAAACGGATGTGCACACACTCTCTCTCTATATATTTTTTGAGTAAATTGTATAGTTTGGTTTACTTTATCTTTTTTCTTTCCTTCCCTCTTTGACTTTTTTTTTCCTAGCTGTCCCCCTCCTTCGTTTTCCTTTCTCTCTTCCACTCTCTATGCTTCTTTTTTCTCTTTTTTCGCCCACCTGTCCTTCTCCCTCCATTTATCTTCAATTTTTCTATTTTCCCTTCATCTCTTTATAACTTTACTCTCTCTCTCTCTCTCTCTCTCTCTCTCTCTTTCTCTGTTTCCCCAAGTCTCTTTTTTCATGTATATATATATATATATATATATATATATATATATATATATATATATATATGGATAGATAGATAGATTGATAGATTTGCTCATTCACATTCAGTTAACTCTCTCTCCACCTGCTCCTCTCTCTCTTTCTCTCTCTCTCTCTTTCTCTGATCCATTTCTTATGTTTCCTCTTTTAATCATCCGCATTTCTCATTTATCTCTATTTTTCCCCTTCTCTCCCTCCCCCCCTCTCTATCTCTCTCTCCCCTATCTCCTTCTCCGTTTTCTTCCTGTTTTCTCTTCCACTTTCTCTCTTCCTCTTTCGTCTTACTTCTTTCCGTCTACCCCAGCTCTGTCTAACCCATTCCTACTTCATTTTTCCTCTCTCCTCTTCCTCTTTCTGTTTCTCATCCCCTTGTCTCTCCCTCTCTCTCTCTCTCTCTCTCCTCTTGCTTCCATACATCTCTACCCCTCAAACAACCAGAAACACGCATGCACAATCCTAACAAAAACATCAATTAACAAAAAAAGAAGAGAAACAGCGAAAAGATGTTGGCAAATAAGATTTTCCTAAGACTTCGTCTATTCAGCTGGGCATCCAGAAGAGCCAAGGAAAATTATATCACTTTTGCAAATACGCCAATGGTGCTTTTGAACGGATTCTGAGAAAATGCCTCTTCGCATCGCACGACGAATGCAAAATTGGTAATCATAAGGACAAAAAAAGATTTGACATATGAAACCATTTTATACATTTTCTCAAAGCAGAAAATGTGTGTTTACTAATAACCCAACGTGGGTTGGTGTTTGCTTGTCTGGGAATTCGCTTGCAGGAAGGAGGGAAAGTGCATAAGAGGTCTATTCCTTCCTCCTCCTATTTTCTCTCTCTTTTCTCTTGGTTTTTCCCTCTATCTCTCTCTCCTTTCCTCCCTCTCTCTCTCTCTCTCTCTCTCTCTCTCTCTCTCTCTCTCTCTCTCTCTCTCTCTGAACTCTCCATATATATATGTCAATCTCTCTTTTTCGGTTTTTCTCATATATATATATATATATATATATATATATATATATATATATATATATATCTTTCACATGGATTTTTACTCCTTTTTTTCTACACCATCTCTCAGTTTACTTGTCTTTGATTATATTTGCAGAATGTAAATATATATATATATATATATATATAGAGAGAGAGAGAGAGAGAGAGAGAGAGAGAGAGAGAGAGAGAGAAGAGAGGGGGTGAGACGGAGAGAGAGAGAGCGATTAACAGAGAGGGGGATTTTCTCCGACCTTTCCTCTTTTTCTTTATCCCTGGTTTCTCTCCCTCTTTCCCTTTGAGAGAAACAAAGATCTAGAGTGTGATAAAAGAAATGCTGAGAAGGACGAACGAAAGACAGAAAGGAAACAAAAAGAAGCGAAAGAATGAATAAAAAAGAGAGTGTGTGTATCTGTGTGCACGCTTGCATGCATGTATGTGAGTGTATGTTTGGTTGTGCAACTGAATGCCTAAATGTGTTCGGGTAGTTGCGAGCGTGTGCATGTTTCAGTGTGAAAGGAAGTAAAAAAAATGAGAACGGGAAGATATATGGAAATATGATTTTCCTATATTTTCATAAGTAAAAGGAAGTACCTTTCAGATGAAAAGACGAACAATTTTTTTTCCATTTCTCAATTTTTTTACTGAATCCTCGAGTTGACTGAATTCTCAGGTGAAGTATTTTTGTATTTTCATAATAATTTTTTGACTGTTTTTTTCTTTCGTATCTTTCTCGGTTTTATCATAACGATACATCCTAGGTCCATTAAAGTAAGTACAGTGAAGTGGCCTTCTACGTGAACACTTCTGACATGGACGTTGCTTTTACCAATTTGATCATTGTCATCCTGATCAGCAGCAGCCTTTCAACGTCCAACGTTGGACACGGGCCTTCCTCCAAATCAGCCAAATTTATTCCTTCATGGCGTCACGGAGTCAATATCTTTAGATTGTTGATATTGCCTAGTTATCTTTTTTTTTTTTGCCGACCACAATTCAGCTTATGATCTCGAAGAATCCGTGTTATGAGTTCGATGTTAAGCCAAGTCTTCTCTCGTTCACGTTGCATCGTTTTTACGTTGAGATCCAATCTTTTGGTTCGGTTCAGCCCCGTTTTAAGCTTCGTAACTTCACAACAAATTTGTACCAAATCTAGTCAGTGTTTTTGTTCCATTTTTCACGTCATATTGTATGTTTACGACTTGACCATAGTAATATCATAAGTTGTCTGAATCCATACATAATTACATTTTTCATTTTTGATGAGTTTCTTCATCCTAATAATATTTGTTTCATCACTACACTCAGTGACATTCTTCGACCGCCAGTAACGTCTGACTGTACTTAAAATGTGATAAAAAGGGTAAATCTCTGACTATAATGCTCTTCCAACTTAGGAATAGAGCACTCTGGTTGATGGGAAGTATATATGTGAGTAAAATATATCGCTTAAATTTAATCTTGCTGACCGTCCAGTGATGCATAGGGCAGAGAAAAGATGCCACTTTCTGAAGAGAAGGTTTCGATCCTGCCTCGTGGTACTTGATGGGATAATGAATAGTCTATAGCCACACTGAAGAGTTTTAATACAACGAAACACCTCTCTATGGATGACACAATTCAATTATTTAATCATTTGTATTCTTCAAAGTGGATTACTTGTTCATTATGAGCTATATTGCAATGCTCTTCCAACTCTGGAATTGAGAACTCTAGTCGATGGAGAATTGTGTATAAGTGAATATATCGCCCAAATTCAGCCCTACTGAAGTGAAATTCCAGCCTCTGGGGTGAAAGTTTCGATCCTATCTCGTGATATTGGATGGATAATACATAGTCTATAGCTACACTGAAGAGTTGTAATACAACGAAACAGCTGTATGTCGATGACTCAAATATCAATTATTTTATATACATATATATCCATTATTTATGATATATGTATATATGTATATGCATGTGTGTGTGTGTGTGTGTGTTACACCTTGCACAACATTTGCTACCGACACCCTTCCAACACTTATCTAACTTATGTAACTTATGTGTTATCATTCCTCCATCTGAACATGAGCATCAGGTGTTGAAGATGGTTGCATCTTACGAATTGCTGCTTTTAAAGCCCTTTTAGCTCCCAAGCTAAAATTGAAAACACGATCGCTTCTGAGGCACTTCTTAAAATATTAGTTTCCCAAGCTGAGCATAGTTTTGGCACAGACCACAAGTATGGGATGCTCTTGTGAATATCAGATTGAACTCACTTATAATGATCAGCTAGACTAATTAGCTGACCATTATACCGCGTTGAGGCACCCAGCAATGATGGCCTATGCAGACCCACACGTAGATACATACGGACACACTTACACACACACACACATACATATATGTGAGGTGAAAGGTGGTAGATTTGCTAACCATTTCCACACCCACCATGTCTAGAAACTCTCATTTTCCTCCCCAGAACATCATCTACCAAAATGGACATCCATTTTCTTAGAGACCTTACAACATAAATATCAAAAACCTTCCCTCTCTGGTATACAGAGATATAAACACCATTTTTATCCACATATAACCAATGATTTCTCTACCCCCAAATACCATCCGGGCACTCTTGTAGTTTTCGTCATTTTTTCCAGCCAACATTTACTTTCAAAGCTTTGACTAATCACGTGTGAAAAGTACTCTTGATAGAAAAGATGAGATGCACTAAGTGGTCTCAAGATTTTTTTCCTTATTTAGATTGTCAACCCTTCCACAACATATATACAATGACCTTGCCTTTTTCAATTTTTTCAATTGATCACCCCTAACACAGCATAATGCCATAAGATATCAGTCACATGATAGTTTTTATTGAGTGAATAAGTAGACCTGTCTTTTATCATATTTAAGTTTTTTTATGTTTTTTTCTTCAAATTTTTCAGAGTCCTTCTAGCGTATTGCAAGGTCTGTACGTTCCAACAGCCACCTCTATAAGTGGGTGTTGCTCCCTCACATTTTGTGCAATTCAAGACGAAGAATGGCTTCCCCAAAGAAAGGAAGCATCCATAAAAATTGAACAGACTAACGCACTCAAAATGAAAACAAAAATCAACCACGCAGACAGACTGGCTTCGGAACTGGCTGTTCAAAATTTGACCACCTACGTACAATAAACGAACAAGTCGAAAAGTCTGTAGAATACAATGCAACACTCTATTTGGTGTTTGTAAATTATACAAAAGCATTTGGTTGAATGGAACATGTGACAATCTTCAACTCAACGAGCAAATATAGTGTCAATGAGAAGTGCAGTCATTCGGAAGATATAGAAAAATGACCCAGAGTTATCGGACTATATAGAGATACAAACAAGATAAAGATAGATTAAATGACTAAGATAAGGGCATACGGTATCACCTGAAATTTACAACGAGCCTTGAAAGTGTCTTTCGAGAAATTAACGAGGAGAGAATGGGAATAATCATAGACAGAGGATATGTAAACCAGATTCGTAATACGACGTCTGGAACATCGGAAGTATTGCAAAACATACAGACTGATCTTAAAAGGAGGAGTAAAAAGTTTTGGTTAAAATTGAACAAAACAAAAACAAAACTAATCTTCAACCATAAGGTCCCCCCTAATTCAATGAAAATAGAAGGGGAGGGTTTAGAAGAGGTTGACGAGTACGTTTTGCGGGATCCAACAATTAAGTTAGAGAAAAGATTATGGAAGCGGAATGAAACAACACATAACAATCGGTTGGAAAGCATTTGGTATGAATAGAGATATATTGGAGAGAACTTTGGTAATTTGCTTAAAGCGCAAAGTACACAATGAATGCTTGATACCAGCTATGACTTACAGACGCAAAACAGAGGAAATTAATAGAATGAACCAAGAACCAACTGAGAAGCATACAGTGAATCATGGAAAGAGCAATGACAGGATTGACTCTTAGAGATAGTAAAATATCAAGATGGATTGAACCTATGCAAGAAGGGATGGCAACTGATAAAGCAGAAGGTTAATTGATCGATACCTGGAACAGTAACCCTAGTGGGAAAGGTCCAAAGAAAATTGAGGGATGAAATTGAAATACAAAGTTTTTTCCGCTAAAAAGTGGCAGGGATCATATAAGGGGTGGGGAAAGCTTCTGTCCTGCAGTGGGCGTAAGTAATGATGATTTATTCATTAATTCCCGAAATGTTGGATTCCTTCAGATGATGATGATCATCATCATCAACTTTTTTACGCCTGTCGTTGTTCCCCAAGTTTCGACAGAACTCTCTATCGTGAACTTGGCGGAACAAACAACGTCTGGACTTTCCTTAATCATCATGCCGTTTTACTTTTTGCCGGTCTCTATTTTGCGAATAATCGGTTGGGATCTCCATTGTGAGTCAGGTTGTCCAGCTATGGTCTGACATCCTTCAAACATGTCCTGCAATTTAAGTTGTCTAATGTTTTTTTTCCTGATATCTCTGACCCGTGTTTCCTCTCTAATGTAACATGCTGCCTTGAGATCTCTCCATTGGGTGGTATTATCTCCCCCAGCGCACGTTGCAAGGCAATCATTTTGCGGGCCAATGTTTTGGTTAGGTTCCATGTTTCAATACAGATTGAACAAAACAGCTTTCGGTGCATTTCCCAAAATTTTGTATGACTTGCGTCCAATAATTTGTACACTATTTGCTGAAACCTTTAAAAATATGATCTGGAAACTCTAGGCCTTTTTGATTGTTCGTTGTAAAGTTTGATGATGTAGCCAAAACTCCCTGCCCCTTCAGGACGATCCAATCAATTTATCAATCAGAAGCAGTTTATATATATATATATATATATATATATATATATATATATATATATATATATATATATATATAATAAAATCATTTCATATCTACATAGCTATCTGCATATCTATCTATATATCTTTTGTCAGCTTTGCCTAGCCTTGCACAAGTTAAAATCGGTACGATATCCAATGAAATAGGGACTATATATGAGAACCCACATGACTGTATAAATATTTATATACATATATTGTCAGGTGAGCTCATATAATTAGAATCTCATTGAGTATCGTACCAGTTTTTACTTGTGCCACACTGAGCAAAGCTCACAAAAGATAGACAGGCAGACTGACAGACAGACTGATAGATGGATAGATAGATAGATGGATAGATAGATAGATATGCACTTCTTTTGATAGATAGATAGATTGATAGATAGATGGATGGATGGATAGATAGACATAAAATGACTATAATAGATAAACACATAGATAGAGAGATAGATAAATAGATGGATAGATATGAACTTCAAAAAGAAGGTCCCCGAATACTGAGCTGTTGAAATGGATTCATTTGTTTAATTAGTTGATAAATGCTGAGCCAAATCAATTAGCGAAAATGTAAGCACTTAGGGTGCACCTTTTCTTCTTCGTCGTATTGCAAACCCAATCCTTTTGCAAAGAGTTGTTCCAATGCAGTGGACTATCACTCCAATCATCGCATCATTTCAGGCTCAATTGGCATCGTTCGTTCCTGGTCACAGCGACCTCACTCTTTTCTAACACAGCTTAGCGCCAGGGCTGTCGAATTAAATTTATCAAATGTACCAATATCTAATATCAAAAGATACTAAATCTGCCAAAAACGTACCACATCAAAATCAGTTGCTAGAGGAAGCGATGCAAACAAAATTGGTTCGAATCAAAATAAAAGTATATTTTGCTAATGGATATAATATTGAATTGTTTTGCTTTTTTAATATATGAAACTAATGAATAGTAGAATGCTACCAACGTTAACAAAAAGAACAAGAGATTGGTACGTCTTGAACTGGTGTTGTAGTGAATCAGCATAAATGGAATTGAGGTGGAATCAGTATAGTCTGTAAATAATTATAAATCCACCGATACCGAAATAATGTATTATCAATATCACTCTATCAATTTTTCTTCAAACATAATTTTGAAAGTACAAAAAGAATTACGCTTTTGATTGAAAATTTGCCTCTCCCACACTGTCTGTGAATGTATTGGCCAGTCCCGGATATTTTCACTCACACACACACACATATATATATATATATATATATATATATATATATATATATATATATATATATATATATATATATATATATATATATATATATATATTCTAACCAGCTATAAGAAACGACATCATGGAACTTGAAAAGACTTGAAAAATCACAAAGAATGCCCATAATTTTTAATATCACTTGTTTATACATATACATGTATACATTAGTTTGTTTATCTCTCTCTCTCTGTATCTCTCTCTCTCTCTCTCTCTCTCTCTATATATATATATATATATATATATATATACACACACACATATATTGATAGTTTTACATATAAACGTCTATAAGTACCAATTGTCTTTTCAGTATGGATTCGGTCTTGTCTCAGCTTTGATATATCAAGGGAACGATTCCTACGGCTTTTGGACAAATATCTACTTCTGAGCTAGCAAAACTCACATCAGCTCCATTAGGGATGCTTCTATGGGGGATTGGACCTTTATTCACTGCCCCAATTGACACAACAAATGCTCCATTTTATCAAGATTTTTATAGTGCAATGGCTAATCCAAAAGTTGAAGTTGGTAAGTTCAAAAAAGTCGTTAGAATTGGTTCACTATCGTCCTGAAAGATGGCGCTATCATTGAGAGAGAGTGTTTGCACCACAGATTGCAATATGTCAGCAAACATTGACTGAGGATCCCAGGAGTTTATCCTACCACGCAGGACCGAGGAACTTTGATTATAATTCCGCCTAAACCATTGCACACTCACCCCAATGCTCAGCTGGAGTGAGTCAGGTTTGCAATCTTCTTCAGACGTAAACTCAGATGATTGAAATAATGTGAGGGAAGTTTCGTCCAAGAATATCACGTTCATCCACTGGTCCACGGTTCAATTCCAATAGACTTTACACCACATTTCACGACGTTCCAAGTTGATTTGCAGATGCAAAAGTTAGGCAATCATGGCCCTTCGGTAGGATCTAACTCCATGGAGCTCGAGACGAACAGTCTTGATCGGAGAAGGTCTAGTTAGAAGCTGATTGATCTCTGCAATCACCTTTAGAGTTGTGGTCCTATGATTCTTCCACAAAAAGTATTCTTGGGTCTCTGTTACTGAACCTTTAAATGCAAAAAGTGAAATTAGCAAGTGTTTTCATTATTTTATCTAACCTCTGTATATAATGTGCATATATATATATATATATATATATATATATATATATATATACATATACATATATATATAAATATACATATATATATATATATATTAACGTCTGTCTATGTACACCAAAATTTCATAGAAAGTAATTTATATTCAAAA
>OY735220.1:45611092-45613592 GCA_963457665.1 Thysanoteuthis rhombus | reverse complement strand
TTGTAATGTCATTAAATGGTGTGATGTCATTAAATGAACATCGATTATGATGATTTTTCTCAACTGATGATAATGAATGGATTCAGAGAAAGTTTCATCCTCGTCTCTTCTTCTTCCTCCTCCTAAAACCATGGATGGTGGATGCATTGTTGAACTTATGCTTCTGGGTTTCAAATGTGTGTATGAATATTCCAAGATCATCTAATATTTTTTCCTGCTGAAAAAACGTCAACGACGGGACGACACTGAAAAGCCTTTTGTTCTAATGTTAATACTTTTGCTGCATATCAAGTAGATATATCTTTGTTACTAAACAACTACCTGTCCATCCAGTTATTATCACCAGACCTCACTATTATGGGCATTGCAGAGACAATACCTTCTGAACTTGTCCAAATCGTCACGCTATATTATATCATGCCGGTCACAATTCTGCATATGACCCTTATAATCAATGCTGTGAGTCATGATGTCTAGCGGTGGTCTGTCCCTGCCATATGACTAGCCTACTCCCATCGAGTTTTCTAATGTTTTTTTAATGATATTTCTGACTTGTTTGTTCTTTAATATGATGTGCTGTCTTGTGGTCTCCCCATATGATGTTGAGCATGAAAGAACCCCCCGCCCATCCACCCATGTATAAATGCCTGGAAAATCAATTTTTCTCCTGTAATATATATTGCACAGGGTAAAACTTGAATAGCATTTAAAAGTGAGGGATTTTTTAAAAGTTTGGTGGAAGCGAATGAATTAGAAATTTTGTTGGTTCTGATAGACTTTTTTTAAGAGAGGCAAACAATACATAAACTTTTCTTACTAGCTGAGGAAATATCTTTGAAAACATCAATATTTTTTTCGACCAGGAAGATTTATTGGCGAGTCAGAAGTCTACCGATAAATCCAAGATGAATACATATTTTGAATTCTTTTATATACATACACTTGGAAATGTATAAACCTATTCAGAAACATGCCCGTACGAACAAAAAGACGAATAGATTTACTGAATAGAAACACACAAAGAACACACACACACACACACACACACACACACACACACACACACACACACACATATATATATATAAATATATATATATTTGTGTGTGTGTCTTCCAAAAAAGCGTTTTTTCAGGCAACCAGGCATATAATAATTCAGGCTGATCCTTCCCTGAAATTGAAAACAACTTCCGGTCATATATATGTGCATATATGTACGTGCGTTGAGTGTGTGATTGTGTCTGTGTGTGTGTGTGTGTGTGTGTGCGTGTGTGCATATATTTATATAAAGAGAGAGAGAAAAGTATATAAATATATTCATGCATATATATCTGTATCTTTCTCTCCCTCTAAATATATTTTTATATATGTATACATATAAATCCATATATATCTTTATGCTTGTGTGCAGATATATGTATATATATATATATATATATATATATATATATATATCATCAGATTGGACAGTTTATGTCCAAGTGAATGTTATCATATATATTTGTGTGTGTGTGTATGTGTGTGTGAATGTGTGTGTGTGTGTTTATATGAAAACATATATATGTATTTTGTGAACAAAATACTTGTATCCCGGTATACTTGCATGAAGTCAAGGGAAATATCTACGACTCTATTCAATATATCTGAATGAAATGCAGATATATCTAAGTGTCTACGTTCCCATCTATTATAGAAAAAAGAAAGAAAAGTTCGTCTGCTTATATCTGTGTGCACCCAAGGGTTAATTGTCCGTATTTCAATGAACATGTATGGACGCAGACAATGGACCCCACATCATTATCTTGCTACATAGTTATAGATGTGATATTCTGTATGTGGGGTAAAGAACTTTGCTTATATATATATATATATATATATATATATATATATATATATATATATATATATATATATATATATATATACTCTAGCAGAAATCCTCAGCCTAGAACTACAATAAAAACAATCTCATACGTTCACTATATTCACTTTCAACTGATATGAAAAGAATATGCTAATACGGGGTAAGAGAGAATTCAGAGCCTGTATTTTTATTACCGAGTTGAAAATTGGACCGGAAAATTTAAAATATTAACAGTATAGGGCAATTAGTAATCTCGCTTTGACGTGCTGTTTTTACTGAGTTTTGTGTGGTCACTTGCATGCAAACGAATATACGGAAATTGGATCATTTTAATGTAAATCAAGGATTTACAAGAAATGGACAATTATATTTTTTATAAATCGATCAATCTTAAAAGTCAGGACAAGTTGTTACTTTAAGTTCTAATATGCCAAACAGAAAACTTCACTGAGTTCCCTCTGCAAATCATTGAAATTTAGAGCTTAGCATTTGGATTTCGCTAACATCGTTCGTTCAATCATTCAGTTTGAAAGCACAACAGTACTTCAACCATTTCAGATTACAATGTTTGGATAGAGATGTTCAGTTGTGTTTGGCAGTCATGATTCAGTTATTCATGCTTTTTCAAAGTCGTAT
>OY735220.1:45576092-45608592 GCA_963457665.1 Thysanoteuthis rhombus | reverse complement strand
ACCTCTAAGACGGTTTCCAGCGGGACACAGTCAGACCTACCGCCACCAATGATATACTTCTCTTTCGTAGAAAGGCGTGGCTTTTACTTTGTGTTGTCGCCAGTCATCCTGGCTGCAGTCATGTCTCTAGTGTGCCATTAATATAGATATTGATTTGAGTGAGCATCAGGGCAACTGCATCCGGTAATAATTGTCCCATATGCTCCCCCTCAGATAAATGACCCTTGACGATTGCCATCTGGACAACTTCCCCATGATCATTTACTCGGCTAATTACGCACTTCATTTCCACGAACTGTGGCCTTACAGTTGCTGTGCTATAGTCAGGGGGGCAATTATCCAGGTGGGGCAGTTCTCCTAGAACCCTCAACTTGACAAGAATGCTAATCCGAATTGCTCTCGGAATAATCACAATGATCATCCTAAAATGTCAGACGGTATTTATTCGGAACAGTAAGCTTGTATTCTATGTGTCGTCACTACTTTTGTCAGTGCATTCTCTAGCCCACTCAGTTCTGTGATGGAATCTTGTCACTCTAATGAACACATGATCATTTCACTCTACCAAAATAACCCTGCTCAAAAGCTATCTATTCTATTTTCTTTGTTGCCAATGTCGTATCGATATAATCCTGATTGTTGTGTGCATTCGTGTTTTTGTTGTTTTCTGGTCACATGAAATAATGAAGAACTGGTTATATGAACCGTAACTCCAGTTGAGGATGTCAAACTAAATTGTGTATGCACTGTAAATACTGCAGCAGAATATACTTGCTATTTACAAGTTTTTGCTCTATTCGATATATCGCTACAGTAATGGGGCGCTCAGTGAGAAATGAAGTCATTATGTATCGTAGTAATGGTCAGCATCTCAAACTTGTTACCCTCGACTACCTTGGTCGTGAAATTAGAGAGTCTGTGAAATTAATAGAAGATCTTCGTAGATTTCATAAAGGAATTTCATGAAATCACTAATTTCACTATGTAGCTGTTCAGTTTCTACCAGAAATATCCCATTAAGCAAAGTCGTTGATACTTAGCATTGGACACACGCTGGTTTAAATTAAGATAATGATCAAGTAATTGCAGTAGTAATGGTTACAAAGCATCACAAGCTTGTTAACCATAACTGCACTGATCGCAAACTGATTTTTGCAATCTCACTGAAACAAGGATATGAGTCCAACAATTCTTTCCTATTTTTGTTGTGGCCTGATTGAACGTTGCTTTGGTGATCGACTGGGGTCTGGTATTTAGACTGTGAATCAAAAATGGGTTTATCTAATGAGCGCCTATCGTTGCCTCTGTGACTGGGTGGAATCGATAAAGTTTGTATAAAGACAGCGGGAAGGTTCGTTTAACATTGTTGACCCATTATCGTGGCATCACATGAAAGGGAATCAACATGGCTTTCTTATTGGTAGCCAAAATTGCCCACTCGAAAGGAAAATATTCGTTTCAGTTTGGAAAACAGTTACATTCCCTGAGTGTATGTGTGTATGTGTGTTTATGCTTTTCGTGTACGTATGTGTGTGTATATTTGTGCATGAGTACGTTAGTGTGTTACGATGACACTATCAATGATTATTTAAACGAACCATAAGCAGATACGATTGCGTGTGCCTCTGTATGTCTGTCTGTGTGTGCAATTATGTGTGTGAGTGTGTTAATGACATTATGGCGGTAATATAAATACTTCTTCAAACGAACCATGTGCATTCATGTGTCTGTATATGTCTCTATGTGCGAGTGTGAGGGTGTGTCAGTTTGTGTGTTTATGTATGTGTATGTTAGTAATATGACGTTGAAATTTTCAATTCTTATCCGAAATAACCATATGCAGATGTATGTGTGTATGTGTATCAATGTGAGTGCGTATGCATGTGTGTCTCTGCGTGTGTCTTCATGCGCATTGGTTCATGTGTATGTAAGTGATATCAGGGTGATATTATTAATTTTTTTCAAACAAATCATTGAGAGATATATGTGTGTTCATGTGAGTGTGTGTGTATGTGTGTTCCTTCGTGTCTATCCGTGGGTCTGTTTGTATATGTGTGTGTGTTTGCATGAATGTGTGAGTGTAGATGTGTTTCTCATTATGGTGGTAATATCAAAAAATATTCAAACCAACATATGCATATATGTGTAGAGTGAAGGTGAGTGTGTGCCTCTGTGTATACGTGTGCATGAGAGTATCTGTATGCTTGTGTGTCTCCTTGTGTGTGTGTGTGTGTGTGTGTGTGTGTGTGTGTGTGTGTGTTATGGTCAAATTCTGGTCCAGTTCATATTGGAATTAAGTTTAGTCCCCCCAAACAAGAACAAGTAGTAATACTAACCTATTTCAAGGGAGTAAACTCTTTTCTTTTGATCACTCACTTAACGTTAAACCGAGTCTATATATATATATATATATATATATATATATATGTGTGTGTGTGTGTGTGTGTGTGTGTGTGTGTGTGTGTGCGTGTGTGTGTGTGTTGTAATTTGACAATGTGGGAGTGAAAGATTTGAGAAAAAGTGTGTTACATCTCAAAAGGTTTTATTACCCTAAAGAAGAGGCACAATGCATATAAAGTTCTCACATGTCAGAATAATATTATTAACTGAGCTAAAAATACAGCAAGTTAGTGATTGTTGTCAATGTCGAAAAGGAAGGCTACAACCCATTTCTATTTTTCGGTGAAATAATCTGCGCCTTACAATCTCTTCTTTATCACATGTTGATATACAACATTTTTCCTGAAATCATTCACTTCTACACTGTCATACTACAATTTTGTTGGAAAACCTCAAATCCACACACACGCACACACACACACACACACATATATACATATATATATATATATATATATATATATATATATATATATATATATACATGTATATATAGATAGATAGATAGATATAGGATACAAATCAGGGATGCAATATGATATAATATAGTGCAATATCCGATGTATCATGGGTTTATTCCATTAAGTCCTCGATGCATTCAACTTGAAACATAAAGTTTATTTAGAATAGAGCTTAAAATATAATAGTGAGGATTCACTAGACGAAAATGTTTTTAAAAATATGTTTGTTTAGCGAATCCTTACCAAATTATACATATATATATATATGTGTGTGTGTGTTTGTGCGTGTGCGCGTGTGCGTATGTGCGAGTGTTTTTTTTATAGATTGTCCTATATCATATAGCAAATCTCATTGTGAAATAGCCACTCGTTATAACACGATGAATGTACCATTTGGCGTAGACAACGCAAAAAGAATAAAACAATTAAAGGGAAGGGGCTGCTGGAGGAAATTTTCTTCAATTTTTTATTCTTTTTACCTTGTATAGGACGGATGATACATTCACCGTGAAATAAAGTGTGACCATTTCAAAATAAGATTTTGTTTCTGATATGACTTTATTTATAATCATTCCATCGGATCATTCCTCCATTTCCTAATAACACACACACGCACACACACATATATATATATTGGATGGGGTCAAGTTGATTTAGAATAGAGCTTAAAGTTTGGAAATTTGACTCACCCAAGGACATATACGATACATGGGTAGATTCGATGTCAAGCCCAACACGAACTTCTTGGCTGAATCACTGTCAGTATATTTATGTGTTTACGAAGTCCGCAATATCATCATAGTATAATCACACGTCTCTCCAAGTCCATCTGTATTGATCTATCAATATCAGTTTTTTTTCACATTCACATGATGGCTACAGCGGTTAAAAAGTGTCTCGAGGTATCACCGTCACAAGGGTTTCACACGCCTGAGGCCAGAATTAAAGTTTATATAAGGAGGCGAGACATGAAATTTACGGCTCGGTAATATTTCTATGACTATATTTTTTCAGTTTGGAGAACATTTTTAGGACTTTTGCGCCCACGGCGATCATCTAGGTTTGTCAGGACGATGTCATCTACTGGTTGGTGATTTCAACTCTTAGGTGAGCGCTGGGTAACTGTGCCGAGAATGGTGGCCATTTCGAAATTTGGGTGGGAAGTATAGGATTTCGAGTATTAAAGCCTGTAAATAACAATACTACTTTACACTGATTTCATCAGAGAATCTTGTAAAACGATAACTGTACATTTTACTGTCGTATAAGAATTGAATATGAATGCCTAGCACGCCAGAATTCTCTTAAAATCAGGATAACAAGGCTGTCAGGTCGTCTATATTTTGATAACTTGCACTTTGCACGTTAGTGTTCTTTTGACATCAATGTATTCAAAAATGTCAACATAGTTTTCTTCAGCTTTTGAATCGATTGGTGCTGCCTGTACGCGTGGATGGTTGGAAATTAAAATATTTACTTGTTATTATGTCTACAAAAAATCTGTTTTCTTTTTCTCGAAATTCTCCCGTTGAATGTGCTTTTAGTAAAGGTGTTCAATCAGCAAGACAAGTCTTTTCTGAATTGATTGCTTAGTTTAAATCCACTGGTTCTTTTTTGGAAAGTCAAACTTTTCAGTGATGACTGCCCAACAAAATGCAAGAGAAGCAATTTATTCTCCGATCACCCCTTCCCTAATCATTTCCAAAATGATCACCAGTAGCAAGGCATGCTGCCAAAAAAAGTTGGTCATGTGACAATTTCTGTCGAATGACTGATCAGTTCTGTTCATCTAAAATTGATGATACCTACGTGGTATAGGTATCATCTAATTTCAGTATGTACGTATATAAATATATCGACGAATGTGTGCTTATGTACTGATATGCAGTGTATATGTGAATGTAAGATCATCATCATCATCATCATCATCATCATCATCATCATCATCATTATGATTCTATTATTGTCCGTCGTAGGACAGATACCTTCCTTAGGATTCGCCACACCTCTCTGTCGTGGGCATCGAAGACCCAGTATATTGGTGTTTGTTGAGAGAGGTAATATATATGAGTACGATTAAGATACATATATATGTGGTTATATATATATATATATATATATATATATATATATATGCATGTGGGTGTGCGTGTATATATATATATATATGTATATGAATATGTCAGTATAATGGACAGTTTATGTCAAATTTCTCGATAATTAACACACCCTCTGTATATATGTTTGTGTGCTTATGTAAATAGATGCAATGTATACGTACGTGTAAGTAAATAGTGAGGCGTGGAATCATATATACATATATGAGTGAGTAGATATATTCATAAATATATAGGTATATGTATGTATAAAAATGTACATGCATATATTCATATATGTATATACAGTTATATATAATTATATATATGTTGATTTATATATATATATATATAAATATATATATATATATATATATATATATATATATATATATATATATATACGTTTTTTATGTTTACGTTATATATATATGCTACCTTTATGGTTATGTATGAAACTATATTATGTAAGTTATATATATGGGAAAAGTGCGGATGAGAACGTCATAGAGTAAAAAAAACATTCAAATATCTAACATTGTTATTTTCTGCTTTGTATCATAAGCTTTACTGCGACGGATAGAAAAAAAACTGAAAAGAAGTATATAAATTACTGCACAGACAGGAAAACAGTTGCAAAAACAATATCTTTCGTCTTGATGCATCAGTAATCATTGTCTTTCTATCGTCTGTCTTTCATATCCTCTTTCTTTACTAAAAATGAATTCTCAACACCGATGCAGAAGAGAAGTCTACGGACAGGTTAACTCAAGCCTTCCAGTATGGCGTATTTCCGACGCAATATCTTGCAACGGGAGTACAGATTCGTGCTACATAGAGTTGCTAAGATGAATCTTTAAAAATTTATTTTAGTAAATGAGAATCATAAATAATTAATAATTATCTAAATCAATACTTCATCTATTAAAATAAATAAAATTGAACAACTAGTTAATACCAAACATGGCACAAGGGATATATCCGATGGGGAGTGAGTTAGAGGGTATTATTTGGACTGACGCATAGAATTGAATTCCAGTTATTTAGTGGTAAGATGGTCATGTGTTGGGCGAGCCACCCTCCAGTATAGAGGATCGTGAGTTCGATTCTCTCTCAGAGCTTATTTTCTATTTCGATCCATGAGGTTAATGTATTTACCCACTGCCAAGGAGTTTAGCCTGAGTTCTATTGCGATAAAAGCAACAACAATTAAGATGAACGTAAATAGAATCAAACATTATCAATAAAGATTTTAAAGAATCTTTCCTACTCACTTGAAAAAGGAGTTTTACGTTTTATTTCAAGCACAGATTCACGCAGAAGATCCTGTCAAAGATTGGTGATACGATGCTCAGCTCCTTTCAAAGACTTCGTTAATGGTACTCAATGACTCTGTGGTAACCCCAGGGCGAAAGGATTATGGCCAAATCAAGTTGGATACGCTGCTTCTCGTGGAATCACTAACGTTGAGTAAAGTCTAACCAGGTAATACTTGAAGGGATGACCATTTGGGAACAACAAGTACAGGGAGCAGAACGAAACTTCGACTGGCCTGGCAAGCAAGAGTTGGTCTTGCAAACAATCGCCCGTGTCTGGTATTCTGGACGACAGTATAAGTGGAGAACGATAATTTATGCATACAAAGAAGAACACTTATCTATAGATATCTCATTTTCATCGGTAAACATCCAAATTATTAAAGATTAAGCCTTTTATCATAATCATAGGGAATATTATCCGACGCTTATTGTTGTCAGAACATCTTTTTTAAACGAATAAAAAATATTTTATTTTGAATAGAGAGATGAATTGATTGAAATAGGGAAAACAAAAAAAATATACTTATAAATATTTATATACATACATATTTACCTATCTAAACTGAAGCGGAAAAAATAGAGACAAAAAAAAGGAAAGAAAAGATATATAATGAGGGAGGGTCTCTACCCTTAAAGCCCCCCTCCCCTTCATAGAAGATTCAAAATTGTGATCTAAAATAACTCTAACTCTGTGCCTGAAGAAACCCTAACAGGAAAAAAAGGTGTTCGTGTAGCGATTCATTTATTCTATCATATTCTAAGCTCTGCTCTGACTCAACGTTATTTTTAATGTCGAAGGCATGGAGCACTTCATTAAATAAACCAATCATACACCAAATATTGCATTATATTGCCTAATATCATATTATATTGTATTCCTCACATACATATATGTGTGTGTGTGTGTGTGTGTGTGTGTGTGTGTGTGTGTGTGTGTGTATGTGTGTGTAAACTCAAGTGAAAAGACAGAGCACATAATTTAGCTGCTGTGTCACCCCTTCGCTCTCTCTCTCTCTCTCTTTCTCTCACTCTCTTTTTTCTCTCACTCTCTTCTGTTCTTCATATATATATATATATATATATATATACAGACACACACACACACACAAACACACACACACACACACACACATATATATATATATATATATATATATATATATATATCGGTTGGTTGAGCTGTGCCATTTCTAATTATCCATATATATAACCGTCTGCATATCTGCTTATCTACCTTTTCTCTTTCTTTTCTTCCAGTCGATTTCTTATTCTATTTCCTTTCTCTTCCTTTTTACATATGTATGTACATATCTATCCATCTATCTATTCATCTATCTATCCATCTCCCTATCTCTATGGCTTAGTCACATACTCATCGATAAGTAAAGCCAATTCCTATTTATTGCTCATATTTTTTCCACCTTTCCGGACGATGCAAACAATGGTACTCTGACTTCAATAGATAAATATAAGAATATATTTCGTATTTTTTTCACTGTTTTCTTTCCTGCAAAGTAGTTATTCCTAACAAATTTCAACGTGCATGTGGATTGGGACCGGAACATCTTCCCCGGTCTTAACGACCATCATGCATGATGAGTGATTCAATAGACGATCTTCCAGGTCTCCCCTGCTTGCAGCCCGAGGATAGGTCCACTGTATTTGCATAATTACGAAGTCACTGCGCCTTTCAGAATTATATGGAATTACTCTACGTCATTTCATAACGGCATTTCAAATGAACAAGGTGGGCTCTGGATCGAGGATTGAATTGTCTAAAAGAAAGTGAAAGAAGACGAGGAGGATTCCCTCTCTATGTCTTTCCCTCTCAAACTTAATTGGAGATAGAATGATTCATAGATAGATGGATCTATGAACAAACTTATATATATATATATATATATATGTATATATATATATATATGTATATACACATATATATATGTGTGTGTGTGTGTGTGTGTATGTGTATGTGTATGTGTGTGTGTGCGTGTGTGTGCGATATATAGATAGATTAATGAAGACACACACATATATATATATATATATATATATATATATATATATATATATATATATATATGAATATTTATATACTAGCGAGATTGTTGATACGAAGGAAAGGCATTTAGAGAAAGTACAGCGAGAGACAAAAAGGAAGACTGAAAAAGAATTGGAAGAGAGAGCGAGAGAATAAAATTGGGAGGAGAAAAGTAGTGTAGAGGTGAGATAAGTTTGAGGGAGATAAAAAGAGGGAACATACACACATATACGTATATATATGCAATACATAATTGGCATCATCGGTTGCAGTTTCGATTCCAGTTGCAGCCCCGTTTATCTTTTATTGTTTATTTTATTTACGCAGTCTGTGTATTAATGGGTGTCCATTTCAAATAATATAATGCATTCATGAATATTCTATCAGACTATATATCCATTTCCTTATATATATATATATATATATATATATATATATATATATATATATATATATATATATATATATATATATATATATATATATATATATATGTGTGTTGTGAAATAATTGATTCGCCACACAAACGTTTCTGTTTATGCCCTTTTGGGCTTCTTCAAACGGATTATTCGATTTATTTGGATTTCTATTTAGGACGTTATTGGATAGTCTACTTTCTGTGTCTGAGGCCATGTTGAATGAACCCTAACACTGGGAGGGAGGCAGATAAAAGTAGAAAAAAGATCTATCTCCTGAAACCACAAACACCGCAAAAAAACTGATAGATTAAAACATACTGATGAAAAAAAGTGTCTGAAACATTCCAATTAATTCATAACAGCCAGCCCTGAATCCACTTCCCCAATGGGAGAAAGAAAAAAAATCACTGACGAAGATCAACAAGTAAACAAGAAAAAAAAGGAAAATAAATATAAATAAAATAAAATGGAGTTTTTTGGGGGGGCGGGGCTCAGAGAATACCTCCGTCCACCCTATAACACCTTAAATTCGGATAGATCGAATCATTTGCCTGAAGAAGCTCAAAAGGGCAGAAACATAAACGTGTTTGTGTAGCGATTCTATTATCCCACCATATTTGAAGTTTTAACGTTGTGAGCCTGAGAAGATAAAGGGAAAAAAACACGAGCAATACAACGAGGGAACAAGAGAATCAGACGTTCATTGAGAGAGACAGACAGACAGACAGACAGACAAAGAGACAGAGACGGAGAGAAAGAAGCCTTGAGTATATAACTGAGAGAAGGAGAGGAAGGAAATAAGAATTTGTTGAAGGGATTAATTATGTCTTTCCATCCATCAATAAATTCCAACAACTATCGTGCAGCCAATATCCATAAACCTAGTATACTTACAAGCCACATTATTCATTGTAATAAACGCATTTACGCTCCTGCCAACAAACAAGCATGATAAACAATTTAAATATATGAATACATTTAATGGACAGCGATTTGGAGTCTTGCTTATATTTGTTAAGGATGCACGATCGTGCTAAAATATATTTACGGTCATAAATTCAGATACGCTCCAAGCTAATACACTTTCATACAAAAGCATATGTGCCCACAAGTATACCCGACTTTTCGAAAATCCATCACTTTTTCTCTTTGACGTTGAAAGGCAAAAATGGTGTTCAGCTTTTGTTTTGCAGCGAGATGAGATTTGGACAGTGCTCTCCCTTTTCTCTCTCTCTCTCTCTCTCTCTCTCTCTCTCTCTCTCTCTCTCTTCAAAACTTCTGACACAAGGTAGTAGTACTTAATGTGGATCGAACTAACGAAATCAGTAATCGTCAGCGAAACTGGCTCGTTAATCCCTGGGACATAGGTCGACAACTTACGACCCACTGGCTGGATCCGGCCTGGGGTCTAATCTCATCCGGTCAGCACACTTCATTAAATACGTGCTGTTGCATACTAAAGTTCTCTGTTTCCACGTCTATAATTAGTTATCAAACAGTAAAATTCAGTATCGAAAAATGGTTCATTTTTGCCATGACCTCTGAAGATTCAATCGATTTTTGCTAACAATGTATTCGAACTATACATACGTGCCGCTCAATCATTACACAAAATTTGAACCAAAATTTGACAATATTTTGTTCACCCCAAAAAATGAATTTCATAGTTCTCATCGGTCGATAGAATATGGAAGTTCATCTAGTTATATATACACACCTACAATTGAAAAAAAAAGAAAGTATTAAAAAAAAGCATTCGGAAGTATGCAAACAACGTCTCTTTAGACCATCTGAAAAAATTACATAAGCGCAAAGTTGATGTTGTTGTTAGTGGTTTTTTTATGAGTTAAATGATTTGTCTTTCAAGAAAAACTGTCACATGACCAACATCTTTCAGCAGCATACGCTGTTTGGGGTGATTAATTAAAAAGATTGGGTAAAGGGGTAGAGGTTTTTTTTTGATGATGATGATGATCACTTAAAAAGTCCAAACCTTCTAAAATCAAGACTAAAAGGACAACTCATCATTATAAATTAGATCCTCACTAAAAAAAAAAATTTTTTGTTGAAATAATTCGGAGTTCATGTGTAACTCCTCAGCACCCTGGCTCCACCAAGGCGGCTTTTACGCGTGATACGTAGCCTGCAAGTCAGCTAGACCAACTTAGAAACTGAAAAAGCTCTGTCAATGTTAACAGTCCCGGTTGACCAGTTCTAATATTGTTGAACCTTGGGATCCGAACCAACCGACGTATCGATGCCAGAAGAGCAGATTCGGTTATTGTGAATAGAATAAGAGTCCGTCAGATCATTTGTTGAAGATGAGAGGTAAAGTGAAGATTGAACTAGAAAGTGCATACTTCTATCAACGCCACTGCCGGAGGCGTTATTCATGGATCCGCCCTAAAATCAAATTTTCCAAGAACCATTGATCACCATTCACAAAATTTCATAAAAATTCATTGAGAACTATTGGAGATGTCGTGTGGACAGTCATGACCGTTAAATAAATGTCTGGGGATAAAATAGAAAAATATCTCTTAATCTAAAGAATTCCTGTATCTGCTTCTCAATTGAAAAAATTCACCCTCACCCCATTATCACCTTTTTAGCGAGTTTCATTGAAATTTGTTGAATACTTGTGTAGATAGCTTGCAGAAAGTCGGAAAAACGGCCACGACCGAATCCATATAGCTCTCCAAATTTGTCAGACAAGGTAAAAATACAAAGACCTCTTCCGGGAACTAAAAAAAAAAGCTTCAGAATATGAATAGAGGCTGTAATCTTACTAGCTTGGTGCTCTTGAAGCCGTGCCAGAAATAAAAGAATCGAGATTGAAGGAAATTGATATTTGTCCAGGCTAACTGCGAAGATATCGAGGAGTGTGTTATGTACAATGACCAAAAAAAGTATCCAACACATTTCAAAAGGTTTATTTTTACATTCTTACACACATTCAAAATTGATAAAATTTGGACCAAACATTCTAAATCGAAAAATCCTTATAATATAATAACAAGCTTGACAAGTTACGCACGGAAGAAACTCAGGTATCTTTGATCCAATTTCTATCAGTTTTGTAGGTGAATAAGGATGAACTTTGTGAAATATATCTAATGATTTTGTGCTCACAGTATTTGTGGAGACTTGCTGTCATCCTGTTTTCGTAATGTGATTGTATTTTTAACATTCAGGAACAAAAGGACTCCATTAGCTTTGAGAAGAATGGTTTACAACCAACACACACCCCGACAGTTATCTACAGAACTGAAGCATTGAATATAACCAAATTATTGGCTCTCAAACTAAGCATTATGCAACATAAACGATAAAAGATCATACTCAACATGGAAGTTCACAAGACAGTACCGTATATTTGATAAAAAAGGGGGGTCAGAGATACCATAAAAACTCAAACGCCAATGGGCAGGCCATGTTGCAAGAATGCCACGTAACCACTAACCGTCAAGACGGAAAAAGTTTTTATTGGGGGTTCTATTTTCAATGCGATTCTATGCTAGATTGACTCCTTAGTTTCTGTCTGTGCTTGCTATTTAAATTCCGGACTTTTTCCTCACTGTATCAGCTAGATAAAAGACAATAGAAGGAACTTATTTATCAGATCATATGAAAATTAGTGCCTGGTAGAAAAAATATGGCTTGAAAAACGTGGACAGATTCCAGAGATATTAGCACCGTGGCACCTATGATCGACAGATTAGGCAAATTCTTGGAAAGGTTAATGTCCAGTTGCAGACGTTAAAAAGCAGCTCCTACAGTTGCTGCTGCCGATGAAGATTCAAAACCGAGGTGAGGCCGGGGTTTTCTGTAAATAATAATAATGATAATAATAATAATAATAATAATAATGATGATGATGATGATGATGATGATGATGATGATGATGATGATGATAATAATAATAATAATAATAATAATAATAATAATAATAATAATAATAATAATGATGATCTGGTCTCTTTTAGATACATACCATGTTGGGAGTGTTCAATTAAAAAAATTGAAAAAAAGGGTAATCAATAAATAAGTTCCTTCTATTGTCTTTTATCTAGCTGATACAGTGAGGAAAAAGTCCGGAATTTAAATAGCAAGCACAGACAGAAACTAAGGAGTCAATCTAGCATAGAATCGCATTGAAAATAGAACCCCCAATAAAAACTTATTTGGGTGGGGCAGATATTTTTTTTTAAACAATAAGTTAATGGTAGAAACGTTGCCCCCCACACACACACCAGCTCCATTAATGGGGCTTGTACTCAGAAACATACATACCCAGCCAGCCAAACCAAGTTAAAAACCGAAGAAACCAACGTTGATAGTTCTGTCGATAGTTTTGGCTGACGGTGTCCAATAGGAAGAAGAAGAAGAAGAAGAAGAAGAAGAAGAAGAAGAAGAAGAAGAAGAAGAAGAAGAAGAAGACTCTTGAAAATCTAAATGTTATTAAATGGTAAATGCGTCAACATAAGGCCCAGAATGGCCAAAGAAATGTTTTCCCTAAAATTAAAAAAAAAGACGTTTTTAGAATGGGTCGAGTGGAGTACTGATGTCAATTTCCAAGTCTGTTGACAAAACTGTATAGCCCCAAGCGCTTGAACATATGAGCACAGTATATAAACTCACAAACAAACACACATATAGAGGATTGAACACTCCTACATCTTTGATGGCTACGGTCGTTCAATAATAACAGTGAACAAACGCCTGAGGTGATCGAAAGAGAAGTTGGAATAAATGTGATTGGGTTGAGAGAAGAATACATTAACAAATCTGTAGGTAAAAATGGATAATGCTTGTTTGGGTTTAGAACGAACGTGGACAGAAAGGAGAGAAAATAAATAGTACAGACAAATACAAAGCCAAGAAAACTGACAATGTAAAAGTATAAAGATGATGTGATCAGACAAGGGTAGACATAACGCCTCTACGTCGCCAAATAATTGATTTTGTTATTCTATGAGATAACACTGCATCAGTGAAAGAACATTGAAAAGATTGGTCAGCACCGAGGCGACTGAGTAATCAAATAATGAAAAATATGATACTTAGCAGGGTTGCCATTTGGTACCTTTCAAAACCGAAATTAGGCAAATTTGATACTAAACAAAGATGTTTAGTTCTGAAAATAATGATTTGGTTCACAAGCCAAAAAAGAAAGTTTTATCGTGGACCCTTACACGTGAATGATTATGATACAAAGTGAATATGAATGAGCAATAGACCTTGATTCATTTTTCCTGCAAGGTAAGTCCAATGATAGGCTTATTAAGTTATTATGTTATTTCACTACTGGAGCTACTCAAATTTGTCCCAAGACCATACAAATTAGGTATTGACATCTGGCAACCCTCATGCAGAAGACCAGAGATGCGTTTGGAATTGGTACAGAAAGGCCATAAATTTAGAAAAAATATTGTAAGATTTTCTGTTTGAGGATTCGAAATGAAGGATATCTTCCACAGAGTTAAAGTACTCAAAAGAACTAAAGTTCCGTATCAATAAGAATATTTGTTACCTAAGACCTATTAATATGTATCACTGGTAATAATGGTCATGGGCAAAGCTCGGTCGGGTGGGGAACCGTTTGGAACTGTGCTAGCTAATGAATTCTGACAATATAAACCAAATCGTATAGACCTTGATCTGACCGAGCAAATGAAACGAAATTCTCCGGGATTTTGAGATTCATAAGTGAACAAGAAGAAAAAGAACGAGCCAGTTAGCGAACTTTGCTTTTCCGTAAGATCACGGTCTGAGAATAAAAAATATGAAAAGGTAGACACACATTTTGACCTTGCTACAGAACTGATAAACCTATACAACACGAAAAAAGCTGTATCACGATTCGTTGTCGGAAACCTACAGCTGCACTACTGGAATCAGCTTGAATAGTTCTGAGGTGCTGAAAAGACTTGCTATTACTTTATCTCTAGTAAAAGTAACCAGTCACTACCAGTGCGAAATCTCAAGAAGAAGAAAAAGCCCACTCGGAACCGTGCCAGAGACACTGAGGGTGAGATTGGAGGAACTTGGGATGAAATGAAGGATTGAGACTGCATAAACCACAGCTCTGCTAGAAGCTGCACGAATACTGAGGAAAGTGCTAAAAAGATCTACGATCACAGTTGTTAGCAGTGGCCTAACAGAGGAAGAGGGAGCATAAACACACAAATGGTGTCAGAGGTATGAACCACAGCGCTAGTGTGATAGGTCAAACGGAGAGATGAGATTAGGGCTGGAGACCTGAGAAGATTTACTGTCACTCATCCTTCAGCAATGACCACCACCTGCAACTGTAAACCACAGCATTGCTGTGGACTATGAGAGAGTGGAAAGAAGGCTGGAGAGTTTAGGACACGTGTTATCACTCAACCTCCAGCGCTAACCACCAGGCAACTGATGTAAAACTGCTACTACTACTACTACTACTACTACTACTACTACTAATAATAATAATAATAATAATAATAATAATAATAATAATAATAATGATAATCCATTCGATGATTAAAAATTCCAATCAAGGGATACGTAACGGCCTGAAGGATACTGAAACTCAATTTGAAGGTGTATCGCTTGGCAGGGAGACTAGGGAAGAGAAGCCTACTTCCATTCGTCACCACACTACTGCTCAAAGCAAGTTTATGGAAATGATCAACAAAGTTATCGTAGATGAAAAAAAAGATTTTAAAAAAGATGAAAACGACGGTTTTGAATTGACAGAACAAAGGCTTTTAGATCAGGCAAGGGAGATCAGAGTGAATGGACGGTTGAGTGAATTACAGCTCGAGGAAATAGCAAGAACGATCAAAGATGGTCAAGGTGTTGGACATCATCTTGAGAAATTCGGACAGACACTGAACGATTTGTGATTGGTCTAGGTTAGTGAGGCAGGACAAGAGAAGAGCATAATTCACTTACAATCGAAACTGCAGAGGGAGATGAAATGTATTAGGAAGAGGAGGAAACCCTTATATATATATATATATATATATATATATATATAGAGAGAGAGAGAGAGAGAGAGAGAGAGAGAGATAAGATAGTGCAAGATATATAGTTCAAATATATTGATAACAAAAGATTGAAAACTGAGATTAATAAAATCAATAAGATAGTAAAACAAGTGAATGATATAACATGAATTTATAGTGGCATGTACTGGACAAATTACAGAATGATTTGGGCTGTAAAAAAACGAGCCTGGGAGACTGGAATAGTACTTTGATTAGAAAGAATATTACAAAGGGTATTGCAGAATTTGAAAATTTTCCGAGCAAGCTGTAGCAAAGAGAGAAAAATAAACAAAGTACGGTTGAGATAAATCTAAGATAAAGATATAACTGCGGACATCGAGGATATTAAAGAAAGAATGATGACTAAGAGCGTAGATTAGAAGATAAGATAATCAAAATGAACGATGCGGACGAAATAGAGGGTTTATGATGGATCAAACCAAACCTTATGAGGAGTTTGATGATGGAATGATACATAAAAGGATTGTACCCGATGCTGAGCAAGCGAAGACACTCTGGAACGATATATGGTGAAGTCAAAAAGCGAATAGGGAATGATACACTTGCAGAGACCAAAATTACATTAAATAACCTGGAACGTTCAGTAAAGGACGTACCTAACTCGAAGGACCTCGGTATGGATGTAGCCCTGAAACATTGGATTAGGCTAATATCAAGCCTCGCAAGATAATTGCTCGTCAATTAGAAGAAATGATAGATATAAACTGGCATTGTGCAAAGATGTAATGATCGTTCTATGTGTGAAATATACAACAAAGGTGAATTTTGTCGACAACCCAAGACCTATTTTCTGCCTCCCAATTATGTTAGAGATTTTGATTGGTGAGCTTTCTGAACCAATGTTTGACTATATCGATGAAGCAGAACTCTTTCCAAACGGATAAAAAGGGTGTCAGAGCAATCCTGTTAAACGAAACTTTTAATTTATAAGCTCAGTTTGAAGAATTTCAAGAAAAGAATAACCAATCTCAGTATTGCCTATTGTCAGAAGTCATACAACTTGGTACCAAATTTATGGATAATTCAATGACCGTAGGCGGGAGGAATTAACGATCAAAGTGATCAAAATGATTGAGAACATGATCAACTGAGAGTTATAATTAATAGCACCAGGCGATGAACTGAGAAATGTTAGAATACAAAGAGGGATTTTCAAGGGGTCAATTTGTCACCATTGTTATTCCTTATTTTCTCCATTCATCCCTCGTTGATTTTGCGTTAATGTAAAACTTGTTAAAACTTCGGGCAAAAAAAGCCTGATATCAATCACTTGCTATTTATGTGCGATTTAAAACGGTTTGGAAAACATGACAATTCAATAGATACTTTTGTGCAAACGGTGGATAATTCAGCCAAGATATGTGTATGGGGTTTGGGATAAAGAAAGGTACTGTTGGCTTAATGAAACGAGGAAGTATGCTTACTAGTAAATGAATCGAAATATCTGATGGACAGCGAATGAAAACTGTGGAAGAAGAGGTCTACAGACATATCCGTATCCTTGAGAATGGCACGATAAAGCAGAAAGTTATGAGTGGAATAACCTGAAAAAAATGTTACAGGAGGTTGATGGATGTTTTAATGACCAGGTTGAATGGGAAGAATAAAGTAACAGCGATTAACGCCTGTTTGGTATCTCCAATGAGATAAGGAGCTAGAATAATTGACTGGACAAAAGCAGAGCAGGAAGAAATTGACAGGTAAACGCAATAAATAATGGCCATGCATGGTGTATTAAATCCAAATAGTAGTTCAAATAAGCCGATTTTACCGAGAAAATATGGCGGTGATCTGTATAGTGGAATGTGTTATTCAGGAAAAGGTTTCTGTATTTGACGAGTGAATTCATCCGTAGAACCAAAGTTAAAAGATTTCAAAAGACAGAGTATTCATCAAGAGATGCAAGACGCCAAAGACATTGAAGAAAAAACATATAGAGAAATGGGAGGGGAGAGACTTACATGGAAAGATGACACAGGATGTAGTAGTATTTATGAATGATTACAATACATGGCAATGGTTTCGAAAGAGTGTTTTGATTGGAAGAGATTTTTGCAGGTCAGAAGCAAGCAATAAGAAAAACCACACTGATAAAACATGTATATCAGAATAGTGTAGAATGTGTGGAAAATGCCAAGAAACAGTTGCTCATGTTACAGTAGGACCCAAACACTCTCATGACGGGAATGTAAACAGTGGAGACAATAAAATTACCCATATTGTACAATGGAAGCTGCATCAAAAAATTTGATTTGCTTGAACTGATACATGGTATCATGCAGTAGATGCAGTCCCCGAGGCTCGGCAGTATGAAATAGTATGGAACTTGATTGGACACATTAGACCAGATATAGTAGTGATATATAATGACCAGATGCCCACTCGTTGACGTAGTTTGTCTGTTTGACACAAGAGTCAAATATAAAGAAGCAGGGAATTTAGAGAAATACCCGGACCTTATACGAGAGATCAAGAAACACTGGAAAAGGAAAAAGTGAGGGTTGTCCCAATGATTACAGGAGCGTTGGGAGCAACACATTGTCGGCTTGAGAACTGACTTGAGAAGATCGATATTGAATGCCTAATTGAACTATTTCAGAAGGTGTGCTTGGGATTAGCAAAAATATTGATTAAGGCTGTGGGCAGTAGCTTGCTATTCAAAATAAAAGCTGGCAGTTACGATCCACTGTAATGGAATAATAATAATAATAATAATAATGATAATAATAGTAGTAGTAAAAATAAAAATAATAATAATGATAGTAATAATAATAATAATGAGTTTGCAGGAAAGGGGAAGATTAAGAGGCTTTTAGGTTCTCCAAATAGATGACAGCATCAAAGACCTCTCCGTTCTCAGTTGATAACAGGAAGAGGAAACTTGCAGAACATGAAAGAGAGCGACATCAAAGGAATTCTTCTTAACAAAATCTAGACGGAATGTTTCTCAATTCAAATTAATGAGTGGAAATTTCCCGGAATCAGCAGATGGATATTCAGAGAACAACACATGGAAACTTGGCTGTATAAACCACGGCTGCTCAAGGGTTAATGAAATCATTTGGACTTTGTAGGATGAAGAGTGAATGAAACCTGGAAAGTGGATGATTTGATTTTCTGAGATATTTATATTTTTTTCTACACTTGAAAAAGAATTATTCGTGGTAAACATACAGAATTAGGATTGTGTCCGACGATTGAAGTACTAACCAAGGATTTTGAATTTAATCCAGTACATTTTTTTTTTTTTTTTTGGAAAACGTCAGCCAAAAATTTCATCAAAACAGTCAACAGTTTGTTCCGTTTTCAATTTGGTCTGTCTGTCAGTCTGTCCGTCTGACGGGCTGGCTGGCTGGCTGGCTGGCTGACTGGCTATATGTGTATCATGCATAAAAGCCTCACCGAAGGACATAAAGGGCTGAAACTTCAAATATTTACTCCTTATTATATATTTAAAAAAAGTTCAGCTTTTTTATTCTTCGAAAAATCACCCTTAAAAAGGATTTTATTTGGGGGTTCAATTAGCAATGAAAGTTTTTGCTAGATTGATCCCTCTTTGCGTTTGGCAGGATTTACGCTTGTTTGGGGGGAATCAAGACTTTTTTATGTGATCACAGCTCAACAAAAAGTGAGAGAAAAAAAATCATTCGTTGATCATCCGATTGATCATTCCGATTTTGTAATTGATCATCCCCAACATGATATGCTCCAAAAAGACACTGGTTGCATGACAGTTTCTATAGAGTGATTGACCAGACCTGTATTAATATTCTTTTTGCTCAAAGTTTTCTTGACATATTTTTAGGCTGTCCAAATACTTGAATAAAATGAATACTTCAGAAATTAGTTAAATTATGTTTCTTTTTCATTCATGATACAAAATGAATGATGTACACAATTATACACAAGAGTGTGTGCGTGTGTGTGTGTGTGTGTGAAAATATTTTCCCAGAGAATATCTAGATTTCATATAGATGTCTTAGATAAGCTATGTTTATCTAGTATACAATTGTCTAATGATCTATAACAGCGTCATTTCTCACCAGTTCTATTTAGAAGATACCGAAAATTCAAACCACAAGAAAAGCAAGGTATATTTTCCCCTAACATTTCTTACTTTTCTTTTGGTTAATTTACATTTTTGTTTTGTTGTTTTGTTTGGGTTTTTTGTTTTGTTTTTTTTGTTTTTTTTTTGCCTACATTCCTTTTTAGAGCAATAACGTACCGAAAGCAGACGGCCAGCCAATATGGCGGAATCACCACAGATGCAAATGACACAAGATCGGACAGACAGGGGAGGTAATCTTGGTCTCAGGCCAAGTTAGGGGAATGTGCGATCATTAATCTTGCTGAACACAACGGTGGATTTACTTTTTCTTTTCTATTCACAATTTTCCTTTTTTGTCCCGGTAGGCGGTGTTTATTCATGGACACTGTTCGGCCATTTTTATTTCTGACGCATGAGCACGACGAGAAGTCTTCGTTCACGATCTTGAATATTCTGAAACCCATCTTGCTTTCATCCAAAGCTAACTAAGAGGAGGATTTCATTCTTTTCACCGTCTGTCTTATACAGTATCGCTCGCTCCCACATTTACGTCAACAAAACTATAATATCTATTTATTTATCCATCTATCTATCTATCTATCTATCTATCATTCTATCGTTCTGATATCGAGGTTATTTGGACTTTATAGATTCTTTTTTTTTCATGTAATCATGTAACAATAAATTTTGCCCGTTTAGATGTTGTTAAAGTAGTTTTATCAATTATTTGAGAAGTGTGCAAGTTGACATTTCTTTAGCTGCTGTTGCTTTACAGGGAAGACGCCGACTTATTCATTTGTCTGGGTTCGTAACCTTCCTCGTAGTAAGCTATGGAGGACATAGCAACGAAGTTGCACTTTGGTAATTTCCGAATTCTTTGTTTGAATGGGGAACGGAAAGGCTTCACGTTTGCACTCTGACATGTGTTAATAATTACAAATAACGTGTTTAGTGGCCTGCGTCGGTTGCATTATGAAGTAACAAGCAGCAGCAGCAGCAAAGGTTGTCATTTAGGATCCTTCGTTGGGCATATACCATATTTCGAAATATCTCTCTATTGTGGGCATCGCATGGTTGATGTCTATTAAACGTGTATAAATCTTCCTGCCATACTATTTTCCACCGGTCACAATTTTGCTTATGATCTCTGAGGATTCACATTGAGAATTGTGATGTCTAATGATTGTCTGACATTCTTGCAACATTGTCAGTACTGCACGGTCTTATGGTCTATCCATGCGATGTTAAGGATGTTTTTTTCTCCTGCACGTTGCATGGTTCATAGTTTGGGTTAGGCTCCACTTTATAGTGCGATGGGTGATTGGTTGTATTCCTTTTTGCATTCAAAACGTAATGGATACAACAATTTTTAAGTGAGAATAAAAGGAACATTCTTGAAAATCTCCAGTAATGGAAAAGTCTTCGGTTCAAAGGATGTGTGCATAATGTACAGAGAAAAGATGGATGCATCAGTTCACTGTGATGCGTTTTTGTATACGAAGAGTATATAATGTGAGCCAGCGTCCAATGTCCAGCATGTAATGGTAACAACTGACTGAAGATTGGTTTTACGTCTTTTCTATTTTATTAACTTAGTATACTAGAAATGGAAGTTGACAGAGGATTTTCAAAGTGAGCTGTGATTGGTCAGAAAATCCCGCAGTATTGAGGATTTGAATATGAGTCTTTATATTTCTGCGGACGATTTGAATTCTTGCTATTTCGAGAGGAAGTTTCTAGGATCCTCTCCTACATTCAAGAAGAATAGTTAATAACCCAACACTACTAATGTTGACTTCTCACTTCAGCAAAAAATTATTGTTGAACGTGGTTGACACCTATTTTCCTACTTGCAGTTTCCCAACTGATCATTTAACGAACGCCGAGTGGTGGATTTATATTCAACAATTGCCTGAAGAACTAAAAAAAAAAACGATTAGAAGCCTTTTATTGTTTATACTTTATTCTTCAGAGAAACTACAATTGTTTTTTGTTTTTTCTTATTTAGAACGATAGGGATTATGTTGACATGTTATGAAAAAAAAGGCATCAATTATAAAAATTGTATCTATGTACGATGAGATATGATATTTACAATATATATTGTGTATAAGATTTATGAAGATAAAAAGAATTTATGTACTATCGTATGTGTACAGATACATATGATTGTTTGTTAAGTATTATTTACGATGAAACGATTTTTAATTTCATTCTATTTCAGGTAATTGGATTAACATAATTAATTAATTGCATAGTTTCATCATCAGCCTTTTAGGATCCGTCGTTAGACTAAGAACCTCTCAAGGATTCACAACACCTCTTTATCATGGGTGTCGCAGAGCCAGTACTTTCTGGGTTTGTCTGGCTCGTCATTTCATCTTCTTGTTAGCCACAATTCAGCATATGATCAAACGGTATCCATGTTTTTTTAGTGATTGTCCAACATTGTCACAACATGTTCAGCCCAAGATTGTCCAACATTGTCACAACATGTTCAGCCCAATTGAGTTTTCCTATGTATTTTTCTATTATGATACATCGGAGTCTTGTCTTTTCTTTGATATACTGTGTGGTCTTATGATCTCTCCATGTAAGGCTGAATATGATTTTCTCGTGTGCATGGTTCTCAATTTTAGGGTCAATCTTTCAGTTAGATTCCATATCTCTGCTCCATAGGATGATTCATCAGTTGTTGACACTTCTTTTTAGGATTAATAGGATTTTCTTTGTTCTTGGGAATCGAGCTTGCTCTACATAGTGTGATTCTCCGCTTGATCTCTTCTTTTGAGGATGGAGATTTGTTGTCCTACGGAGATGCAGTGGTCTGTATTTTCGATTTTGATTGTTTTGTCTTTGTCCTCAACATGTCTGTTGCACATGACATTCATTTTGCTGAACTTTACACGGTGACTAACTTCCTTTCTTTCTTCATTTAATTCATCTAGCATTATTCGGAGATCATGAACATATCTTTTTCGCTGTCTATCCTGATTACTTTGTGTTCCCTAGTCTATATTTCGGAAGATCATTTCAAGGCAGATTGTGAAGAGTTTGGATGAGTTGATATCACCTGGATTCACTCCTTTTTTTGTTGAAAGGGCTGAGAAGCTTCATGTTGCCTGATGAAGAAAGTGCTATGTGAGTAAATCTACAGTAGTGCTGTGACAAATGGGGTCTTCTCCGTAAACTATTGTGTCAATGACTTTGGAAAATCAATGGCGTTTTTGGTGGAAATCAATGGAGTGAAGCAGTAACAACACAATATATGTATTCACTTGTTTTTTAGTCGATAAATTCTCTTTTATTGCAGTCTATAGCCGTTATGAAAGCACAAACAATTACTCATACGAGAAAGCAATGATTTTCTGTTCAATTCTTCTGTATTTGTTTACAAAAACATCAGTTGATCTTTTTTCTCTAAAATTAGTACGTGGATATGTTTACAATTTATGAGAAAAAGATGTATTGTGAAACCTGTGAATGTACTATCTATTTACGATAAAATTTAGAATTTAAAATGTATTATTCATTTACGATCGTACAGGAAATCCTTCTTTTCACGTCTTCCCACCTTTTTTCTCTTTTAGGTCTTTTGTCAATTTAGATTTTCATTCATCGCTTTTTCAGATATCCTATTATTTTTTTTTCTCTTCTCATCGGCACTTTATTAGTTACTTCACAGAATTCATTCCTTCAATTCTTCTTCCATCAGTCATTGTCTTCATTCTTTTTCTTCATTCATAAATCCATTCTATTTCATTCCATTTTTTCTTTTGTTTTTCTTTTTCTGTCTATAAATATTTTTTTTTCACTCATTCCTCATTTCTTTCGTTTCTGACCAAGCAAACAACCAATTTCAAGATATATATATATATATTTACCAACAAATTATTCATTTTGTGGTTTGAAACACTTTTGCAGCAATAATATCTTTCTGAAATGGACATTCATTCTTTCCAAATGATCACCTCAAGTATTTTTTCTCCCTAAACACGCAATTACAGTATTGATATCTCTATACATGAGTATATTTTTTTTCAATTTGATCTATCCCGTTTTTTGTCTTAAAGAGATATTTATGTTCATTTTCGTATGAATGGAAGTCATTACAATTATGATATTATGATAACATTAACAGCTAATTCAATTGATCCCTTACGATCTTTCTTCCTTATTTACAATTAAATGATTAATTCTTGATTGAAATTCCTTTGCTCTAGCAAATTGGGACTTGATATCAGCAAAGTCAAATACTCAATCTGTAAGTTGTGCATTACAAATAAGCAGAAAACATTGTTTTTTTTTTTGTCAGGAATCAAGACAATCGTTGAACGTAGACAGAATAAAGATGTATTATTTATGTATGAGTGAGTTTTCAGTTAAAGATGAAAATCGTTGGCCAAAACATCAATATAACAGGTCTGGTTAGACATTTATTAGAAACCATACGTGACTAACATCTAAAGGCAGCATGCCATGTTGGAGGTGATCAATCAAATCTTTTTGAGAAACAGCGTTGAGAGTCAGGTGATATTTGCAGTGTCGCTCGAGGGCAAAAGGGATTTTTGCAGACGTTGATATTGATATTGAGCACAAGTCGGTTCGTATCTCAATAGAATTGGTCATTTGACAAACGTCTTTTGGTAGCTGGCTGTGCTCGGGGTGATCATTGGAAAATTTTTTTAAAGTGATCAACAAATAATTCACTTCTAACGCATTATGTCAGGTGGTGATCACTAAAAGAAAAATCCAGATACTCAAGACAGAAGCATCAATACATGTACACGCATTGCACATTGAACCTGCAACGTGAAACCTGTTTGAGGGGGATTTTCAAAAAAAAATGTTTTACATATATATATATATATATATATATATATATAAATATATATATATATATATATATATACATATACATACACATATATATATATATATATATATATATATATATATATATATACATACACACACATATATATATATATATATATATATATATATATATATATATGTATATATATATAATACAACGGACTTCAACACATACTGAACTTTGTCTCGCACAACAGGATGACCCTAGCAGATGGGATACCATTTTTGCTCACAAAGCAAAACTCCCGCTGGTGGACTTATGTTCCATATCAAACTTACAACCTCCAAAGGTACCCACACGCAGCACACACAACTGAAAATTCCCGAAACATGTCTAGACCATCAATGAAAACATTCATAGATGAATAAACCTAACTTCCATACTCTTTTACTCCTGAGTCTGTCTCACTCTATACAGATCATATATATTATATATATATATATATATATATATATATATATATATATATATATATATATATAGTCAAAATAAGGCCCCCAAAAAGTGAAAAAAAAAATTTGCTAAAAATGGAAAAATAAATTTTTGGTAGGTTTTTGGACAAAACAGTAAAGCCCGGAGCGATGGAAGAACACAATCCAAAACACAAACACATGCACATATAAACTTTTTGCAGACTCTCAGTCTCCAGAAAAGACCATTTAAGACCAGACGGATACAGATGTGGTGCGAGAGCAAATGGGATTTTACCCGATGAGACGTGGTACCGCTCCTATAGAACAGTATTCCTATGTCTTCACTACGATAGTTGCAAGGACTAAAGAGGATAGGTAGCCAGCCAGAACCACCAAAAATTATGCTGAAACTCACGTTGACAGATTTGGTGATTTTGGTCGACGGGCTCAGAATAATTATTAACTTCAGAAATAATTGGCAGAAGTTAAAAAAATCAATTTTAATCAAGAGAATACAGGTACGGGACTCTTATCTGAAACTCTTGGGATCAGATACTTTGGGAAAATCGAAAGTTTTTTAAGTCAGTGCCTTATATTGACTGCCCGGGTGAAGATGCGATAAGGGAAAAAATGAAAACCAAGATGAAAGAAAATACCAGTGAAAAATTAATAATAATTCTTGTATGTTTTGCCTTTTTACTTTATATTGATTTTTTTATGGCACAACGTTGTCAAGGAAATAAACTGCCAGCTTTAATTATCAATACTGAAAAGGATTTTAGATGTCCCGTATTAATTAATACAATTAATTAATACGAGTAATTAGCTATCCCATGTTAATTAATATAATTCTGATTCGAGGACGTACAACATTTTAAGAAAGATCAGGTTGATAATGGAAGATTCAGTCATTTTGATTTGTGGCTTTTGTTACCGAAAAGATTCGATTAAGACATTAATCAACTAATTGATTATTTAATTAATGAACCGATGATAATGTGGATGAAAGGACGAATGGGAATGAATGGACACTCAGAGAAAACCGTAGCATGACCAACATCTTTCGGCAGCATTCTATATTGGGGGTGATCAATTACAAAAAGTGAAATAGGGGTGAATAATGTGGAAGTTACTCATCTCACCTTTTGTTGGATCATTAAAAACACGGCTGGACACAAATTAGAGACTGATCTAGTATAGACGTTCATTGTAGATCGCCCTCCCCTATCTATTTATGGGACATTTTTTAGACGTTTGAATCCCTGTGGCTCCATTGGTTCGAACCGCACGCGTGATATATACGTACGTACATAGCCTGCAACCCAGCCAACTAGACCAACTTGAAGAATGAAGAAAACTATGTTGACAGTTCTTGTGACAGATTTGGTGACAGTTTCCCAAAACGTAAAAAAATGGCTGATGGAAAGGAGTCAAGAGGTCAATAAAGAGAGAGGACTGAGAGGTTAATGTTCGAGGAAGGGGGAAGACAGACGGTTAGTCAAAAAAGTATTGGATGCGTCTAATGAAGTTCACTCTAATATTTTAAATGCTCCCGAATTGATAGGATTTTGAATAAAGATCAAATATTCAGAATCACGAATTTTTCAAAAAGTTTAAACAATGAAAACTTTTTATACCAAGTCAGAAATATCAGCTCAAAATTCTGTTAACTTTGATGGTTCAAAGGGTTTTTCGGTTGATTAAACTCCTTCTCGTTGTTTGAGGAGCTAACATGATGTTCTGGCCGATTCGTTCAACGGCCTGCTTCATATGCAATATCCGAATTCGAAGTTGGTAAGCAGAATATCCCGATGCAAGCCACACTACAACGTATATGACATTTCTCTAGACTATTAACAATTTTGTAGGTATATTAAAGTGTTTGAAAAAAACTTCCTTTTTTTTTTCATACATATCAACTACTTCTCGAATTCCCTGTAAATAAAAATGGAAAAAAAGAAGAGAGAAGGGGGGAATAAAGAAAAAAATGAAGGAAGGAAGAAAAGAAGAAAGATATTTTAGTATGCCTTTTTTTGACGTAGAGTAAAAATCACCCATCCTCTTTGAAGAATAAATGGGGTCACCTCGATAGGCTATTACGTGATCCCCAGCTACTTACGGCACCTGGTATATCCGAACGGTATCCTATTTAGATATTGACCTGGCTTGACGGTGTTAATCCAGCACAGTTTAGCTGTAACTACAAAATTAGAAGAAAATATGGTACAACAAAGGGAGTCAAGGAGAAGTCTCCCGATTGGCGCCAATAAAAACACTTAACTCACTGTTTCCCTTCTTGCACCTTGACCTTTGAACTTTGAAGTGATTGGAAAAACTTGACCCTGTATCAACTTGACATACTTAAAATCGACTCATCGCATCTCTCGGCCTTGCAAAATTGGCAGTGTCTCATAAACCTCAGTCTTCATTCACCCTTACGTCGTTTGAGATCGAGAGATCAGCATTTAATGTTTTGCCCTCTCAAGGAAGGTTAAAAGATTAAGAGAGAAATGTTTGAACATTCTTGGTTTCATTTTGTTTTGAGGTTCCAATGAAATGTGCCTCCGTCTATAGACTGTAGAGATGGAGAACTGCTGCAAGTATTGTCATAATAGTGTTGATCTTGAGTTGACAGTTCATCAGTAATTTCTATATCGTATGAGTCTACTGGTGCTAATGCTACTGATATGCACACTCAGTTGTGTATGTATGTTTATAAGCATGTGTTCATAGATTCATATCTATCTAGCTGTGTCTTTCCTCATACATCTATCTATATACCTATCTATCTATCGATCTATCAAACTATTCAGCAATCTGTTTTCTCTGTTTACCTTATCGAAGGCTGTTTATTTGCCTGTCTGTCTATCGGCTAAAAGAAGCGATAAGCATCTTCAGCGAGACTACTCCCCTGCAATTGCAGACATACACACAAACAAACACATACTCAATGAAGAAGTGTCAATGAGAGATCCTTGATAGAGTGTCCTGATACTACACGCAGATCTAAGGCAGAGGGATAAGGATTGATGCATGCACAGATACTTTATCCTAGGCAGACATATTGATCCATTCGTGAATGATCCGGTAATTTTTGAAAGATACAGTGTGGTAATTAAAAAATTATAAGGCTTTGTCCTTAAAGCCCGTGTGTCAATATACAGCGTTGAACAAAAGAGAAGTCCGGCCTAGAAGATTATGCACTGCAATTTCGTAAACTGGACATCACTTTTAGTCATCCTCGTATACAGCCCATATATATATATATATATATATTTATATATATATATAGTGCTCCATATATATATATATTCATAAATACACACATGCGCACACACGAATATATATATATATATTGACTCGCACTGCGTTGTCGACTCGTTTCCTACGGCAGCCTCATTTTTATTTGATTCTTCATTCTATTTACTCCGTCTAAGCCCAGTGACTATCCTCTGTGTAGCAGCAGGAGGTCATTTCAAATAGAGTTTTGAATAATATGGCGTATCCAGGGATATTCTGTTGGATTACACGTCCATTTCTTGATAATAATAATAATAATAATAATAATAATAATAATAATAATAATAATAATAATAATAATAATAATAATAATAATAATAATAATGATAATAATAATAATAATATATATATATATATATATATATATATTGTAAGCTTATGCAGTGCTCTTCCAACATGGAATGGGGCACTCTGGTGGATGGGGAATCTATGTATTAACAAAATACAACACTTAAATTCAACCTTACCAACCGTCCAGTTCCGTGGCGCAGAGAGAGGATACTAGCCTCTAGATCTGAAATTAAGGTTTCTATCCTACCTCGTGGTACTGGACGGGATACTGGGTTGTCTATAGCCGCACTGAAGACTTATAATACAACGAAATAGCTGTCTATGGATGACATAATATAATGCTCTCCCCTAGGAATAGAGCACTCTGATGGATGAGGGGTTTCTGCGTAAATATATCGCTTGACTTCAGCCCTACTGACCACCAAGTTCTGTAGTCCAGAGGTAGGATATTGGCCTCCGGGTCCGATGTTAGGGTTTAAATTCTGCCTCGTGGTACTGAATGGGATAAAGTCTATAGCCACACTGAAGAGATGTAATACATCGAAGCAGCTGTCCGTGGATGACACAATATATATATATATATATATATATATATATATATATATATATATAGTGTTTGTAGGATGGTAATGTTGTGTTGACCGGGTGATATAAAAACTATGATTTAGGAAATCAGGCTGTTTTCTGATCTGCAAAAATCTGAGGACGAACAGGCAGAAACAAGAAGTGTCCATTCTTCTTCTTCTCATACATCTCATTTTTTCTCTCTTACTAGCTTTCCTTTTCAATTCCTCATCCTACCATATTTTGTACTCTCTTCCTTTCTATCCTTCTCGTCGATTTCATATTCATTTCTTTTTCTTTGTTTGCTTGTTTCTTCCTCTCTTTCAGCCATTTTGTTTTTTCATTCTTCTTTCTTCTTTTTATTCTTTCTTTCTTTCTTTCTTTCTTTTTCTCTCTTTTTCTTCCCATATTACTTTTGTTCAATTTCTTAGTTTATTTCTTTCTTTTTTTCACCTATTTCCATTATTATTCCTGTATTTATCTCGTTTTTTATATGATCCCATCGTCATTTATCCATTTTTGTCTTTTCTTCTTTTTCTCTCATCTCTTATTTTTTCTTCCATCTTTTTTTTTTCAATATTTTATTTTTTTATTCCTTCCTGCATTTCTCATCCTATCTTTATTTCCGTCTTCCTTTCTTTTGCTTTTTCCCTTTTTTTTTATTCCTTACTTTCTCGTCCGGTCGTTCTCTCTGTCTTTCTTCCTTTCTTCATTTCTGACTTTATCACTTGCTTGAAAAATGTGTTTTCCTCTTCTTCTTTCTCCTTTACCCCTTCTTCTGCTTCTTGTACAAGACCATTTTCCTACTCTCTAATATCCAAACTTTTTCTTTTCTTCTTATTCTCCCTCCGTCTCTCTCCCTCTGTCTCTCTATCTCTATCGCCGTTTCTGTCTGTTTGTCTCCCTGTGTTCCCGTCTCTCTCTCTCTCTGTCTTTCTTTCTATTTGACTCTGTCTCTCTCTTCCCCTCTCTCTCCCTTCCTGTCTCTCTATCTGTCTTTGTCTGTTTCTCTCTCTCCTGTCTCTCTCCTGTCTCTTTCAATCTCTTTATCAGTCTCTGTCTATTTCTCTGTCCCTCTTTCTCTGTGTCTCTGTCTCTGTCACCCTTTTCATTCTCTCTTTCCTCTCCCTCTCACTTTCCTCCTCATATTCTCTCCACTGAAACCCAAATAAACCTGCATCTTTCCCTGGGTAATCTATATAGATCTTTACCCCGCAGTATCATAAGAAGGACCCTGGAATTCTTTTGGGGGTCTTACGAAATTATGGGTATGGTAATCCGTTGTTATCTCGGATCAATATAGCAACCCGGCAGTCTATAACGTAATGATAACCCATCCAGTATTCCATAGGGATTCCGAACATTCGAGGTCTTCCTCAAAGCTTGCATTGAAGATGATTATCCGAGATGCGTCGGGGATGGTCAAAAGCTCTGAGATCAGAGGAAAAGTTTACTTCTTCGTGAATTAGTTTCCTAATTACCAGAGTTTCAAATGCTGAACCTACCTTAATCCGTGCAGAGAATCTTGTATCCTTAACGAAAGGGAGTTTTGATTTAAAATAACACATCAAAAAGATATCTCGGCTAACCCACTGCTGATTCAGAAATTGGATGTTGATAAAGTACTGTGGGTAGATTGTATTGGTGAAATAGTTGAAATGAACGCTTGGAATGTCATGTACTATTTGAAGAAAGTTCCGTCTGGCTACTTTGAATGAATATGTAAAACATGTACTTTCAAAACACGATAAGCACCATTTAAAAATTAAATTCACTTAACTAATTGAAAAATTGAATTCTCGATTCAAATGTTATCTTATTACAAATTATATATATATATATATATATATATATATATATATATATATATGCAGTTTATGAATTTTTGATAAGCTGAAAAGTTCAAATCACGACTTTGATTTGTGATTTGATTAAACATATTTTCAAAGGTGCTTATCGCATTTTGGAACCACACTCTTATCTTACAGGTATACCCTGATTTCCAAAAGTTTCGTTTACACCAGTTTCTGCTTTTACAAGAGAAAGCTGATAGCGAAATAAGAACAAAATCAGAGTTTGTTTGGTAGCGAACCGTTTTCAAGGCAACATGCACCTCTCTCTCGGTCTTCTGACACATCCTCCAAGTATTTGGACCAACATACCATCATTTTCGGTCTTATGATGCTGAATTTTTTTTATCGTATAAATGAATGGTAAATTCTTTTTTGTTTTACGTCACTTCAGCTACGAATGGTTTATTTCATTGGAATGCTCTACTTTCTGATCACAGGAAACCTTTACATCTATAGTTCATACATATGACCTGCAATAAATGAGCCAAAAATTAATCGCTGGCCATAATGTTCTGAAAATGACATGAATAGGCATTGAAATGAACTATTGATAAAATCAACCAAACCCTTTTATTCTTCATTACTGATAACCCACGAAGAGGGTTCAGAGATAATATCATAGAAATGACATTAGAAGATGCAAATAACGATCGGTTGGACATGTCACAAGAATGTCAAACAACCGATGAACATCGCGATTCATACCATGGATCCCCTGATATCCCATGCAGAATTGTGGTGTAACGATTTCAGCAAGTTCAAAAAGTATTATCACCGTGACGTCCATGATCGAGAGAAACTGGTGGCTCTGAGGTGATGATGGTTTTCGGTGTTACCTCCATCCTTCGAAATATACTGATAGATTTTCACACGTGCACACACACACACACACACATGCACACACACACACATATATATATATAGGAAGCTTTACAGCTTTGAATACTAAACATTAAAAAAATTTCCAAACATCAGTCAATGCAATTTATGTGATTTTCTTTAGTGTTTTTCCCCATGTCCCCGATATTCTTTGCAATCATTGTACAATGCATAAATTGTCTCATGTCGGGATTATTAGTTGTTCACAGTTTCAGATATTAAAAAACAAAACCGTCGTATTAACATGGCACCTCTGAAGTGTTGACCAAACACCACCACCCTTTCTGGCTATATGATTTATGCCATACATGTGGTTTGTCATTTTTATATAAAGTATTAGGCGTACTGTGTATTTATATTATTTTATACCACATATATATTTTGTGAAACTGGGATTGCTTATGTAGGTTACCCCAAAATGCATTCAATGATGAGGGATCTGTAAGTATAACAAAAGATGCGACTCGCTGTTCGTGTCATTT
>OY735220.1:45501092-45571092 GCA_963457665.1 Thysanoteuthis rhombus | reverse complement strand
GTCTGTGATTTTATGAATTGAAGTTTTTTTGACCATATTTATTCTTTGATGGAACATATATGACTTCAAATTTGGATGCCATGTCTATAATATATCTTTGGAAGTTTGTTATTATTTCCATCATCTCGTCTCAAAAACAAATTTTTAGCCAGGGGTTTTGGATTGAGTTGTCCCCAAAATTTTAGAGAACGCACCAGACACCAGGCTGCTATAAAGGTTGTAAACAGATATTTCATCGCCAACATGAAAAGTTGCTTTTTCATGGCGAATCCAACTTTTTGTTTCAGGAGTATTATTATACCGAATATTCTTTCATGACCGATGTGTATGGACCATTTATTGCCACTTTCCAGCCAGAAAAACGCCTGGCATTCTGAAATATATATATATATATATATATATATATATATATATATATATATATATATATATATATATATATATACATATGTGTGTGTGTGTGTGTGTGTGTGTAGAGAGAGAGAGAGAGAGATAGATAGATGGATAGATAGAGATGATGAGGAAATCTATTGTATACTTTCATAGGTATGCAGTTGCTTCTGAGTCAAATGTATAGAAGAATTTCATGTTCTACTGAGAAGACTTAACAGAAAGCAGAAAGTGTTTCTTCTTGTAAATAATTGTATGCGCAATGTTTTTATTTGACTGTACATACATCTCAAAAATTGATTTTTTCCCCGCTGCAATGAGACGTGAGGCTTTTTTCTAGACTGTCTTTATTGTTAATTATTAACTCTATTCCTCTGCTAGTTATAATGTATCGTATCTAAAAGTAGTGCATTAATTATTTATCCTGCGTGTGGTTTTAATTCTAAATTGTTATGAAAAATATGAAACAGGAATCATTGTCGTACATTCGTTTTAGTCGGCAAGAGCTCTCAGGTGGACGACATTTCTTACTCTGATAGAAAGCTGCCTGCTTGAGCTTGCACCATTCAGCTGGCCTTGGGTAGAAACAAGGAGATATCACATCAACTCCTACAACTTTGAAAGACTGTCCCGGAGAATCGTTGAATGACATAGCTAATGATACTCTCACGGGAGATAGAGGGTGCTTGAATTGAAAAGTCATTTCTGTACGGATAAAAGGAATTGGGAGCATAAAGGCATCTTTTTCCCTCGGTACGAACAGTCATAATATTAGCTTTTATAACATTTGACATCAGAGTTTTGACAACTAATATCCAGAAAAAACATTTAAAAAATTAATTTGGGAGAATAAACCTGAAATAACAATATCTGATGTCTAGACATAAAATATAATTGAAACGTGGCTTTTTTTATAAGTAAAATTGAGTAAAAAAAATTATTACATTTAAAAGAAAATCTTAATAACAATATCTGCTGTCTAGACGTGAAAATATAATTGAAAAAATAATCTGAGAGGCAAATTGTGATGGACTATCTTTGAATTTCGAATTTTTAATTATTGCACGTGGTTTCTTGTATTTATACAATTGAATGACAAAAAAAAGAAATCTAAAAACAGTGTCACGGTAAAAAAACACTTTCTAAATTTCTGTATTCGAGAAATACTCAATGATTTAGGTTACTATAAATAAACTCGGGGAATACGATGCGATCATTTGATAGAGAACCGACGTTGTAGTATTCACAATGGTGATGCGAGAATTTTTCAGGCCGTTTCTATTCCAAAGTTCACTTTTCCACCTTCACTGATTGAAGAGTGCACAAATCTAAAGGAGATAAATTTAGAAATATCCTAATACAGGAGTAGAATCAATTCCTTTGATTCTATCGCTTTGAAGTTTAAAAACAGATATATCTATCCATATATATATATATATATATATATATATATATATATATATATATATATATATATATATATATATATATATATTTATTCATATATATATATATATATATATATATATATATATTATTCATATATATATATATATATATGTGTGTGTGTGTGTGTGTGTGTGTACATAGATAGATAGATAGATAGATAGATAGATAGATAGATAGATAAATATAGATATACATATATAAGTAACCTTACATCGGATACTAACCAGGGAAGTTAAAAAACGGTTTTTCTTTGTTTGTGCATTATTTTAGAATGCATCTGGTGCCAAAATTGATTAAAATACGAAAGGAAATGGTGACATTTCGATCCAAACTAAAAAAAATTATCTGAACAATAATAAACGAAAGTTTAATTGGATATTACTCCACACGGAGGCTATCTTTTTCCATGCATTATTGTGGGTCGCATATGGTAAAGAATTGTATATATACTATTATTTCAGCAGGTAAAGCGACCTACAGGTAAGATGAGACTCCAATTTCGGTCTAAATTCCATGGTTTTAATTCAAAGTTCAATCACCTGACCTATGAAATGCCAACAATTGGGCGGGCGATAATACACATGTCATTTTACCAGACGAACTAAACAGATTTTATATATATATATATATATATATATATATATATATATATATATATATATATATATATATACATGTCATTCTATAATCAGGAAAGATAAGGTTAGTATGAATACTTGGTAGCAGGATTTGTTTATATAGTTGCTTATATCATATTGTGGGCCGCGTTTGAGTTATGTCATCTCGCTCTTAGAACACCAGTAATGCTTGATTAGAATTCATTTATGTATGTTATTTCTGTAAATATATATGTATTTACACATACATACACACACACACACCCACACAAATATATATATATATATATATATATATATATATATATATATATATATATATATATATATATATATATATATATATGAATGAACATTTGTTGGTGAATGGGGGGTTATTCCTGAGGATGTCAGCTTACGTATTAATATACATCAACATATATACACAAAATATAATACACAAAATGAACGAAATACACACATGTAAGTATGATTATATGTATATATGTGTGTAAGTGCGTGTGTGTGTATATATGCATATAACTTCATCATTCAGCTGTATATAACGGTATAAAGGCAGGCAAGTGTTTCTGTTTACATAAATACGTGTATATGAATGTATTTGGCCCATGTGTATTATATTCATTCTGTTTATCTATATTTTCGTATATATTTCAATTCAATCCAGACAGAATAATCCTTCCTGGCGCCAATTACTTTGCGAGTTTCGTAGAAAAAATGTCCAAAAGTATTTAAATTAATGGAAAGCAGTTAAATTGCGTAACACAGCAGAAATAGATAATAAATAATAAATTGTGCATAATTGTCTCGGCACACACAAAGCCTGGACCATGCATTATTCGCCTGATTACAGTGGCGGCGCTAAGTCCGACTGTGCTGCACCCCCCCCCGCAAATATTATTAGTTTTTTTTTTTTATATATCTACACCAGTTAGAAACTGTCAACAAAAATCTGCCAACAAAACTGTCAACATACGTTTCCAATGGGGCTGAAGGGTTTGGAAATCTAAACATTCAATCTTTATGATACCTAGAAAAACGCCCCCAAGTAGTTTTTTTTTTGGGGGGGGGCAATTTGCAACGTGCGTTGTGTGAGCCTGTTGTCATTTTTTTAAGGTCTTTCTTGCCGATCACTGCCTAACAAAGGCAAGAAGTTGCTTAATCATTCATCATTCCTTAATCTAATGTTATGATTCTTTTTAATCAACATGGGTTGCTACCAAAAGGCGTTGGTTACGTGACAGTGTCTATTTGGTCACTAACCAGACCTGTTTCTGATACCTTTTAAATCATTTTTTGATTTTTTTTTCCTGAATTTTCCAGAATCCCTCAGATATATAACGCCTGCAGAGCTTCAGCATCCCCCTCCCGGCATCTGCAGGGTCTGTGGGTCCTACGCACCACCCTTGCTGATCAGCGTATAATGAATGCCAAAAGCAACCCTGAAAGCTTCAGAAACTTGGTCGCCTCAGATAATAAAAGATCCTAAACTGTCATTGGATGAAAAATTATACAACCAAATATTGAATTTCATTTCATAATATATCCAAGTCTTTTGCACTTTGATTCTACTTTCTAAATGTTCAATCTTGTTTCAATATTAATGTTTGTATTTGTAGTATCAGTTTTGATATTTGGTCAAAGTTTCGGCAGTTTTGAAGCCGTATAAGTATGTTAGAAGAAAACTTCTGCAATATACCAGACAATTTTTGGATTTACTGTACGTTTTCTCCGAGCAACCGTTTCTTTGAACGTCAATGAAAAATCTGCTTTCACACAGATCTATAAATGTTTTGATCGATCATTCAATCTATCTCCGTTCATATCTATCCATCAGTATCCAACAAGCGATCTATCTTAACACAAATATATACACTTATACGCAGGTTCTCAAAATAAGGTAAACATATTGTTTGTTGATAATACGTATTCTCAAGGCCACACAACAAAGCGTAAACCCTGTTAGAGTCGTGCATTAAATCTACCGTCACAGCAGTTCCCTTATCAGGGTTCATGAAGAACCCTTTCAGCTCGATCAAGAGGTGGAGAATATGATACCACTCCCTCTATGTATGCCTCGAAATGATCATCCAAAACCAAGACTAGGTAAATGAATGAATCGGAAAAGGGACAGCAAATACCTAAGTAACCTCTGATTTACTAATGACATCAACTTTTTCCTATTGAAAACCATCACGATTTTCAGATAATGCTAGAAGAACTGGATAAAGAAAGCAAAAAAAGGCATAAAATTCAAATCAAGCTCCGGTGAAATAAAATATCGTGTGCTTCAAACATGCTGAGGACAGAGACACAACAATCAAAAACGAAAACGTAGAACTGAATAAGGTGGATCAGTAGTCCTCCCTAGCAGAACGAATCTCGATGAAAAAAGATAGAATTAATCAATCAAACAAGGATATACAACCATTCCATCCTCCCGATAGTCACCTATGGAGCTGAAACATGGGACTTAACCAAAAGATGCGCCGTGAACGGGGGAAAATCATGCTCAACATCACGTGGAGATATCACAAGACATCACAACAATTTAGAGAAAAGCTGGGAGTCTGAGATAATGTATAATCCATTAGAAAAACTCGAATGGTGATGGGCAGGTTATGTTGTAAGAATGTCAAACAGCCACTGGACAACAAGACTCACAAGGTGGATCCAGGCTGGCAAGAGATAAGATGGCTCGATGAACAAGTCAAATTCAGAAAGTATCGGCTCTGCAAAATCTGTGCTCGAAAGGTCTGACAAATCCTAAGGAATCTATGTCCAACGACAGGCACAAAGGAGGATGATGACGATGATGATGAAGATGATGATGATGATGATGATGATGATGATGATGATGATGATGATGATGAGTGAAAGTTGATTTGATCGTTTAGAAATGGGAAATAAATGGCGTCACTTGCAATAATGTCTGCTCTTAAATTTAGAAGAACTGAGAACAAATATGTAACAATTGAACGTGGACATTGACGCTTTCATTCTAATATTTCTATATCGTTATCGTACGAATAATTTTGGAAACTACATACACACATACACACACACAAATACACACACACACATATATATATATATATATATATATATATATATATATATATATATAATAAAGAAATTTATATTTAATTGGACTAAATAATCATAAATACCTTGAGATTTGATTTAGCACATACACACACAAATATATATATGTGTGTGTGTATGTGCGCCTGTGAGAGTGAGAGAGAATAGGGGGAGAGTTCGTTTGTTTGAAAGCGTGCATATACCTAAAATATCCACTTATATATGTATACAACTTTATTATATATATATATATATATATATATATATATATATATATATATATATAATGCGTACTTTAGAGAGTGAGACAGACTCGGGAGTGAAGTTTTTGGTGGTAAGGTTTATTAATCCTTATATGTCAATAGTCCATACATGTTTCGGGATTTCTCCCATCATCAGTGGTGTGCGTTGTGTGAGTGTGAATTAAAATGTACCATGTGGAACCAGAGTCCACTGCCAGGGGCTATGCATTGTGGGTAAGTTTTGTTGTCGGGCTACTAGAGGCCTCCTGCTGAATGTAAGAATGACCAGCAGGTATTGGGATTTTGGTAAAGCAGCAGCAGTTGGTCTTGGGGAGGGCAGGGTGTGTCAAGGTAGGGGGTAGTGTTGTGGAGGTGGATTTTTTGGTATGTTTGGGATAGTGCAGAAGGAGGGGTGGTGGTGTCAATATATATATGATGGGAAATAAATATCTTAAATGACACAAAAAAAACTGAAAAAATCCATTTTATATATTTAGTATTCAAAGCTGTAAAGAGTTATTACACAAAGGTTTGTGATGGTATGTTTTCGGAAACTACTTTTGCTTGAAGCATCATTAAATGAAATGACAAAATCTTCTTTTTAAATTAACTAGTATACTGTCACGCCTGTTATAGTCACAATGTCTCAGCCTTCAAATCCCTGTCATATTTGGCAACTTTCAGGAAAGGCTTTGATAATTTCTTCTGGGCCCCAGATAGATATTGATCCCATATGAAAGAATTGTGGAAAAAATATCCCATCATTTGACAATGGTGTAGTTGATATGAGCATTTTATTTATCTGGTGTACGTGGGTTCAATCCTTGTATCTGACAGGGGAATATTCCTAATCAGGTCATTAGGTCGAGCAGAAGCAGCACCAAAGGGACGAATTAACTAAGAATCACTGCTCTTTTAGCATGGAATGAGAAAAATCAACATCTTGATTAATTCGTTTCTTGCAGATGACTGAAATTTCAATCATGGAACTTCTATGGCTTTGCTATAAATGATCAAAATTCCAATCACTTAGTCAATGAATCCCTCCACCCAAAACTACGGACAACTTTTTTCTGCTTGTTTCTATGTTTCTCCGTCCGCATCTTCAAGAAGAAGGGTCCATTGTTAAAAGAGAATACAAACCGCTAAGCTTATTTTTCACCTCCCTGTAGAAACAAAGATACCGTTGTTCATAGAACATGGCAACTGAACTACTTCCACTGCAATTAATTGGTTAAATGTATGTGATTGCCTGATGGTCATGACTTTAATTCTTTGGATCGGCTGTGAAATTCTTATCCATTGGTTAGTGGAAACAGCAGAATAACAGGGACCAATTAGCTAAGAAGGATTATTACTAAATCCCCTCTGGTATGGACAGCGGAATGAGAACAATCAACACCTAGATTAAATAAAGGGCTCGGTCCAATTTCCCAGGAGATTACCAAATTCGACAGGCACCTGAAGAAGGCTGGGAGGTATAATTATAACAACCCTGATGAGGACATCAATTCCAATAACTCAGTGTATAACCTATACTATTATTCTGGTTGTCACAGTCTACGGCCGTTAAGCTCCGATTGGTCTGTTCGTCAACATTTATGAGAAAGAATTCGGGAACAGATTAATCTGAATGAAGCAGACGCCAGAAGCATAAAGAATGAGTTGAGATTTGGTTTAACAATCCAAAGTGATTATCAATGGAAAGGCATTACTTCTTGTTTTACTACAAATTAAACAAATGAAAATATTACCTTTTCTACTGAAACTATTTTTATTAGTATACGTTGAATGAATCGAAATATCAGTTATCTTATTCAAAACATTCTTTATTCCATTTAGAGAGAAAGGGGAGAGAAGGACATGTTGAGTAAGAGGATAGAGAAAGTGGAGAGTGGAGGAAGTTAGTTAGTAAAAGGATGAGGAGGGAGTGGTTTACAAAAGTTAGGTAGTTTACTTGATCGGGTGGGAAAACTAATCCACGTGTGTATAACATTTAGAAAATCAACGACAACGACAATCGGGAAGGATGGGGGAGAGAATGAAAAAAAAAAGGCGAAAGTTGATAGACATGCCCAGCGCTGGGGGGAAGCCTCTACTGGAAACCATTGCCTTACTTCCTGGTGAATGAGATTTGAATTAATTGCGTGCTGATATTTACAACATAAACCATTTTTACGACATGAAATTTTTCACTTTTCATCGTACACTTTTAGCCATTTCTTTGTTTTTTCTTTTGATACCATGTACAGTACCTTTTGGTGTATTTTGGCCATTTGGGCGGTTTGGGTTTTTTTTTTCTTGATTCAGCACATTTTCGGCAACACTAGGCACTTCTGGTAGAATTCTCCAGATGCCCTCCCCTATCTGCTGTATCCTTGCAATGGGTCTGTTGAAGAACAATTGCATTAGATAATGAACAATCTTAATGGTCAATACCCATGGTTCAAGCTAGAGACCTGAAGGACATAGACGTTTTGTACTGGATCCCCCAGGAATAGAAGTAAATCATCACCATCACCAACACCACCAACAGCAGCCTTTTAGCGTTCGTCGTTGGACATAGAAATTCCTTAAGATTCTCGAGACTCCTCTATCATATCGGAGCCAATACTAGCACGCCATCTCATATGTTTGCATAGGATCTCTGGATCCACGTCGTGTACTGTGCAGTTTTCTGACATTATTGCAACATGAGCAACCTATTATCATCCGAGTGTCCCAATTGTTTCGACAATTTTTCTGACTTTGGTTTTTTCCCCTAATGTACGCTGCCGTCTTGTGATCGCTCCATATGATGTTGAGCATGATTCTCTCGTGTGCATGTTGCATGGTTCTCAGTTTGAGGACCAATCTTTTGGTTAACTTTCCATGTTTCAGCTCCATGTGAATATCAAGAGAATGTCTTAGTTTTACACTCTTCTCTTTAGAACTAATGCAATTTTCTTGTTCTTGATGATTGAGCTGGCTCAACAAAAAGCTTGCCAACCCTGAATGGTTTTTCGCCTGATTTCTTCTTTTTTTGAGGATATCATGGAGATTTGTGTTTCCTAGGTAAACGTAGTGGTCTACTCTCTTCAGCTCTGCACGTTTTATACTGATCACTGTGTCTTTGTTCTCTACATTTGTTGCACATAACATTCATAACCCCCCGAAACGCTAGACGAACTGAATGAGTAAAGCTAAAAAGTAGGCAATCACGTGAACTTCAGTTGAACAAATATCTTTTCAAATGAAGGGTGTATCCTAATCATTAAGCCTGCTCATATTATATAAAATAAAATAACATTTATACAACTTATATGTAACATGAGTAATGATATAACATTAAATCACACATGTGCTCACATACTTTGCTAAATTGAAAAGAATATATACATATATATATATATATATATATATATATATATATATATATATTGGTGTCCATGTGTGTGTATCTACTAGTATTTGCTTGGATTCCAAGATTTCAAAAGTAGATACAATCATATGAGTATAAATTGCTCTAAAAGATGGTGGCTGATTTTGGTTGTTTCAGGAATGCTGATTCTATCAGATTTTTGGCTCCCCAGCAATTAAATAAAATATTCGAGCAACCGTAGCCGTCAAAGGAGGCGAAGCATTCTATCCTTTTTTTTTTTCTTGCATATTTTCGTGTGTTTAAGTATTCCACAGGCCACTCCCGTTTTGTATACAAACTTGAGAATTCGTATAAGTTCTTCACTCGGCACCTTCAAAAAATATTCACTCATTTTTTTTAAAGAGCTATTTTGACTTTTGTTGGAGTTTATTCTGACAGTTTTATTAATAATATTTAGATTTTCGGAATGTAGATGAACCTAAATATTTTCACTCTATTTTGAGTGTTTTCCCGAACAAAAATACCAGCGATGTCATAAGTAGAATTTATACTAACTATATTTATTTTTTAATGGAATTTTTAATTTTTTTTAATTTGACCACTGGGAGACTCAAGTCCTCACAGCTCAGCACCACCAATCCCATGTTCATCCCCAAATCGAACGCGTATCCAACAAACCATTTTTTTTTAATTTGACATTTTCTCTATTTCTAGGGTTACATCATCATCATCATCATCATCATCATCATCATCATCATCATCATCATCATCAGTCTTTTAAAGTCCGTTGTTGGACATAGATCTTCCCTAGGATTTGCCACAATTCTCTTCCATGGGCGTCGCAGAGCCAGAATTTCCTGAATCTGTCAAGTTCATCTCTCCGACTTGTGTTTCGTCGGCCTCGGTTTCTGAAGTGATCTCTGGGGATCCATGTTATGAGACTTGATGTCCATCAGTTATCAGTCATTCTTGCAACATGGCCGGCCCATTGCCATGTAAGTTTCTTAATAGTTTCTATGATGTCACGGACACCTATTTTCATCGTTATAAACTGTGCTGTCTTTTGATCTCTCCACGAGAGGTTGAGCATTATTCTCTCTTGTGTGCGTTGCATGCTTCTCAGTTTGTAGGTCTGTCTCTTGGTTAGATTCCATGTTTCAGTTCCATAAGTGACTGTTGGGAGGATGTATTGGTTGTATACTTCTTTTTAGGATTTTTGGGATCATCTGGTTCTTGAAAGTTGAGTTTGCTCTGCCGAAAGCTTGCCATTCCAAACTGATTCTTCGTTTGATTTCCTCCTCTAGGGTTACAACGCTCATTTTCTATTTCGAAGTTCGGAATCTGTATAAACCTTTACACAGAGTACTCAAACTTCAAAATTTAAAAAAAAAACTATGCATTGTTGCTCTAAAAATAATGAACACTTATTGTAATGCAAGGACTAACAAACCAATCTCACAGATTATTTTGCTAGTTGAGTAGGTTTGATTCTTACAGGGTGTTCTCTCACACTATGTAACAATTTCATTTATCTTTTTTTGTTGCCTGTGAACAAGTGTTATTTTCTGATTGATTCCGTCTGAAAAGTTTAGAAAATTTCAATTACTATTTTAAAACTTAGCCTCTCCCAGCAGGACAGTGATAGATTGAAATATATCAATTTCCAATTGGACAACAGGCAAATTTGCACATTCTCAATTACGTAATGTAAGAGAAACAATTGCATATCACTATCACTCTCTTGGTCACAATAGCTGACTTGAAGAGAATAATACCCAATTCGTACAATTCTCACGCGTAAGTTTCTAGAAAATAACACTCACTACCTAGGAAGTAAATTCCTATTGCACACTGATCTTATAGTTCTTTCCAAGAATTAAAAAGCTGAGTAAAGTAAATGGCTATCAGCATGCATGTATATATGAACCGTATATAAAACGATATCAAAAAAGTTGCTGAAAAAATCTTACAAAAGTGTAGTCTAAACGAGCTGTAAAAAGTTCGGATTAAAAAGACATAAACGGGATCGGAAGAGTGGGGAAAAAGCAGAAAAGAAAACTTCACGAAAATTAAAAATCAAATTTTCACAGAAAAAAACAGTCAAAATAGCAAAGTAAATCGAAAGATACTGGAAGAGCATTTAAAAAGCCATTATTGGTTATCGCCCTTAGTTGTAATGGCGTCGGCTGGCGTGAACGTCACAAGGCGCCATGTTGTCTTATTTATTTAATGTTAACATGGGAATTTGATGTCTATCCATGGGCAAAGTTGATTTTTCAGTTGTACATTATTGAAATAGAGTAATTTTTGTTATCTAAATTTAGGAACTCACACTTTGCTGCGTCGATGCAAACGTGGCTACACATCCAGGTTTAAAATTCATGAGCAGTTTTAAATGGTTCTATGATAGTATTAAGTATTTATGACTTCGTTTTGAAATACTTTGATATATCATAATTCAGAAAATAACACTGGACGTAGCGGGTGTTTCACAGCCTAATCTTATCAAAGAAACTTAAATACCGGTATGGTTGATTAGAGGAGGGATAAATAGCATTAGAGTGTACACATAGTTTGGAATATAAGGCGCTATCTAGTCGGAATTGACAAGGGAGATTATTGATAGTCTCTCTTAGCTTATTACGATATGAAGAACAACGAACAGTGTCCGTCTTCCAACCTGCACATTTGTCTACAATGGTTAAATATAATTTGATTGAATCAACTTCCTGGTGTGTTTTTGATGTTAATGTTTATTGTGTTTAGTAAACAAGACATACTGGTAATAGACTCAAATGTTGGACAGTGTGTGGATCAAACTCACCAGAGTAGCGATCAACTTTCAGACTAGCTTGCTGTGCTACTGTTTGTCCTCTTTCTTTCACTTCTCCCTTTGTTGAAACTTGATCATTTTCGCCAAGTCCCTGCTTCTTTCGTTGCCTGTATCGTTAATAATTATGAATTTCAAGTAAATTGTAAGAGAGGGTTGATTGTGATATCAACACACTCTACTCTCGCTTTCACCACATTTCTTTTCCGGTCCGGTAGTGCCTCGAGTTCTCTAGAGATGAAGTGACAACAAGACTTCCAGACCCTCCAGCCGTTTCATAAATGTCCTCAGTGTCCCTATCATCTACAGCAGCGCTTTGGTTTGTAATCTATCAGATGACAGACTGTCATTGCTGGATTATGAGTGTCTCAGTAAGTCTCCTTAAGTCTCAAGACCCATTCTTAGCGCCCCTGAAGTTTACAATAGCATTATTGCTTTTACTATCAAGTTTTCTAACACATACTATGTTCCTTTTAGCTTTTAGGCCATTGCAAACGACTGGGGGTCGTTAGTCTCAGATCCCCAGTACTCTTCTCCATATTTTCAATGCCAACAGAGTTGTTCTGATCTACATTGTCAACCGTTCATCCTATCTCCAACCTTGACTTTATTGTTTTTAACACCTATTTTTTGGCACTACTTTGATCTTAATGTTTCACATTTTTCTCGGGTCCTAGGCCAGGTCTTGGTACCTTTACATCAATTCTGCGGTCTGCAGATCCAGTCACGTCTTTGGTTTGGCAGGTTTTCTTTTCCGTATCCACAACTATCAGACCAGGTTGGTTTGGATATCGGAGTCTCGTTAATACTTTGTAGCTTTTATTACCTTGGAACTCTTTGGTTTGATCCGGTTAGGTTTGCACAGTTCCCAGTGTATCGCTGCCTTGTCTGGGAAATTTTATTATATCCACCGGTTATATGATTTATCGTCTCATCTGTTTCTTCAGAGAGGCGGTATTTTCATTTCTTCTGGGTTCTGCTGATCTTTGCCTTATTGTCATTACTAATAATATTATTACTTGTGACTGTTAGAAAGAATTGTTGTGTAGGAAGAAGTAATGGTATCAAAACCAACAAAGAATAACTTATTTATAAATATTCTCTGCGCAGAACTTTTTAAAGACAAAAAAGAAAAAAAATTAGAAACATACCTCAAAACGAAGAACAGCAATGGCTCAAGTGATATAAATCTATCTATGATTGCGTGTATAAAAGCATATATATATATATATATATATATATATATACACACATATATATATATATATATTGTGCGTGCGTTTGATTGCACATTGCTTTTGTATGAACATGTTTGTGTGTATATATACATAAAAACACAGAAATATATATATATATATATATATATATATATATATATATATATATATATATTACAGAATATATGCATATATTTATGCGTGTGGGTGTGAATAAAAAATGCATATATCATATGCATACGTATATATATATATATGAGGGAAAAAATTAATATGTTGGTATTTACATACACATATACGCACTAATGCATATGTATGCATATTTTGGCTAACACGCAAATCACAGACACGCACACAAACACACACACACATATATATGTATTGAAAGAATTTTTTTTTTTATATATGTATGCTGTGTGTACGGTCACACTTACTCCTAAGCTACATACGTATTTGCATTTATGTATAAGTAATTATGTAAAAAACAGATACATTCGTATATATTTTATATAACAGAAATATATGTATTCATACATGTTGATTCATCGATGCAAATATTCTTATACAGATATGTACGAATATATATATATATACATATATATATATATATATATATACATATATATATATATATATATATATATATATATATATGTGTACATGCATGTTTATTTATATATGTCCAGATAAATGCACATTTTGACAATATACGCATCTTTTCAGGTAAGCCCACGCAGACACAAAAAGCCATCAGTCACACACACACGCAAACGTGAACACACACACATATTTTGGTGTGCAGAAAGTAATCTCTCTCTCTCTCTCTATATATATATATACATATATATATATATATATATATATATATATATATGTGTGTGTGTGTGTGTATGTGTGTATATATATATATTTATATATATATCTATCTCTTTATATATATATATATATATATATATATATATATATATATATATATATATATATATATATATATGTGTGTATATTGACATTCATATGTGTAGGCACAAACATGAGTTTAGGTATACATACATATACATATGTTTTCTATGGACAGGAACGTTTCCATATATATATATATATATGTGTGTGTGTGTGTGTGTGTATTAACATGCATTTATATCTTCATCTATAGTGACACACTCACACCCAAATATATGTACATATATATAGTTATGCATACAGATGTATGTTTTCATTGACTGAAAACTTCTATTCTCTCCGAAAGTATAAACACACATTCCTTAATGCACACACACTCTCTCTCTCCCTCTCTCTCTCTCCCTCTCTCTCTCTCTCTCTCTCTCTCTCTCTCTCTCTCTCTCTCTCTCTCTCTCTCTCTCTCTCTCTCTCTCACTGCTTCTCATTCAAAAATGCACAAAAAACATACACACACACATATGCAGCCTCATGTATGGACCTGTGCAAACGTATGTATAAAGCACACGCCCGTAATCGCTAGTATAAGGACCTGTGCAAAGGTATGTATAAAAGCACATTGTTGAATCCTGAAGGCTTTATATAATTGCATATCATAGAAAAGGTTATTCATCCCGTGCAGTTAGATTGATAGGATCTTTCTGACAGCTGCCTACCGAGCATGCGTGCAGCGTCCGTAATTTTGTTAAAAGGTGGGAGACTTTTCTCCAGAACGTAAATCACATTGCATGACGGTATTATCGAAAGTTCTCGTCTCATCTCATCTTATCCCGCTTCGTCTCGTTCAGTCCGAGATTCACCTCCGCCGGCCTTTTCTTCCTGTTTTATTTTTTTGTTTTGTTTGTCATTTGTCCTATGCTTCCATTTTATTTTACATCCTCCATAAATGATTTTTTTTTTATTTCTTTATTTGATATCGGCTTTTCCTATCCGATGGTGGATTTTCTCGTTTTTTCCCCTCGTTTATTTTCTTTATTAACGGAGTTTTATCTATTTCTTTTTTTTTTCTTTCTTCCATGTCTGTGTAAGTTATGAGCGTCTTGGTCATAACTTTATCTTCTTCATCCTCTTCTTTTTCTTAATGCAGTTATACCCCGGCTTTCTGAAATTCGTTTTACGCTTATTTTTTGCTTTTGGTTTTTCAATTACGGATTTTATCTCTTTTTTTTTTCCTGTCATTCCTCCTTTCATTTTCTCTTCCTTCCTTTTTCTTTCTTTCTTTTTTCTTTCTTAGTTTCTGTGAAGTTATGATCCTCTTCTTGATCGTAACTTTATTTTGTTTTCTCTCTACCTATATCCCCCGCTTCCCGAAAGTTCGTCTTACGCCACGTTTTTTTTTTATTTATTTTTTTTTTTTCATAAACAGATTTCAATCGCTTTCTTTTTACTTTTTCTTCTGTGCTATTGGGGGAATCAAGATTTTAATTCCTTCCCCCTTTTTGTCTCCCCACCCCCAGATATCCCCTACTACGTTTCGTTTTGTTTTGTTTTTTTCGTATCTCATCTTTTTCTTTTTCTTCTTTGTAATGTTCTCCCAGTTCAGCAGCTGCAGCGTTTTAGCGTCCGTTGTTGGACAAAGACATTCTCCAGTATCCATAAGATCTCTCTATCATGGATGTTGCGGAGCCAATACTTTCTTAACTTGTTTTGTTCGTCATTACATCTTACATTTTGCCGGCCACAGTTCCGCACATGGTCTCTGTCGGTCGACATTGTGAGTCGTGATGTCCAGTCGTTATCCGACATTCTTGCAGCATGACCAGTCTCTTGCGAATTGAGGTTTCGAATGAGGTCTATGATATCAGTGACTCTTCTTTTTTCAATAAGAAATTGAGCTGTTCTGCAATCTCTCCACGTGCCGTTGCATGGTTCTCAATTTTAGGTTAGGTTCAATATTCCAGCAATATTTCAGCGTGGGGGACTATTTGAAAGATGAATTGGTTGTCGACCTCTCTTTTTTGAAATAATGGGATTTTCTTGTTCTCAAAGGTTCGGTTTATCTACCGGAAGCTTGCCATGCTGGAGTGATTGTCTGTTTGATTCATTCTTATTTTGAGGGTTTCATGGAGGTATTCCCCGGCTTTCTGAAGATTCACATTACGCTACTTTTCAGCTTTCAGTGTTCAATTCATGACATTTTTAAACGAAGGATTTATAAACATAACCCTCTTTACGAAATTTCGTGTCATGCAACGTTTCCACTTTTCTGGAAAAATTACCGAAAGCAAAAACAGCGTTCAGCGCGTGTCTTTCTGCAAACTGTAATAGAAACAGCACACACTCTCACCCTCTTCTCTTTCTCCCCAGTCTCCTGAATCTCCTACCATGCAAACTTCTGATACCATGTTTTGTCTTCAGACTTGATCATTGGCATCGGCACTCCACTAAACCCCTTGTGAAAATGAAAAAAAATTGTTTTATCTAAAAAAAAAAGAGGCATATGCGCCGGTTGGGGACCTTATTTTGACAGGTTTATAAATGACACCTACATTTTCCAGAATTTGGATGTTTTTAGATGTATTTTCACTTTATTTCATAAGTTTTGCAGTGGATAACACCATTGATGTCATGAATAGGATTTATTCTGACCATATTTATTCTTCGATCGAATCTTTATTACATGACATTTTGACGTTACAGTTGTGAAATCGTTGACTGTGAGGGTGAGTTTTCTTCCTTTTTTTTTCTCCTTTCTTTTCCTCTTCAATTACCTATTTTTTTATATATCCTTTTTTTACCTATTTCCCTCTCTCTTATTATCTCCTTTATCGTTACAGCCAAATAGAGCAAGATGCACTGATTCTCGTTCGATGACCTTATCAGTGTCATGATCAACTGGGTATACAGGGTGCTCGAAGCCACACGTGGCGATCTCGTTAATACTTCTAAGAAGTGACTGATCTCTACTCTACGCTCAAAAATGCTAGTCAGTCCCTCTTTCTCACAACCCTCTGACTGGTCTGGCTGCGAGCGACAGTAAATGGATGAATGAAATTTCTTCGTAATTTCCTTCCTTCTTCTTTTCTTCCGGATCATTTTTTTTTCTAAATGTTTTTTTTTTTTCTGTGTTCATATCATTCTTCCATTTCATCATATTCCCTGGGCTGTATTCACAAATTTCCCAGTGGCTCTTGTGATTTGATCCTTGTATTATTCACCTTCAGTTTTTATCCTTCTCTCTCTCTCTCTCTCTCTCTCTCATTTTGTGTCTCTCATTTTGTTTCTTTCTCTCTCTATCTCTCTCTATCTCTCTCTCTCATTTTGTGTCTCTCACTTTGTTTCTTTCTCTCTATCTATCTCTCTATCTCTCTCTCTATCTCTATCTATCTCTCTCATTCTTCGCCTCTTTGTCTTTGCCATCTCTCGTTGTCTCCCCGTCTCTCTTTGTCTCTCCATCTCTCTCTTTGTCTATGTCTTTGTCTATCTCTTTTTCGCCTCCAGGTTTCTCTTTCCTTTTCTCTTTCCCTCTGTGTCTCCCTCTTGTAGTTTGACTCTCTCTCTCTCTCTCTCTCTCGCTCTCTCTTTGTCTCTCTCACTCTATCTCTGTCTCTCTCTTTGTCTCTCTTTCTTAGTCGCTCGTTTTTCTCTGTTTTTATCTCTCCCTCTCTCTCTCTCGTTGTCTGTCTTTATCTCCTTCTCTTAGTCCCCCCCCTCTCTCTCTCTCTTTCTCTCTCTCTTCGTCTCTCTCTTCCTATTCATCTCTGTCTCTCTTTTTATTGTCTCTCCCTTTCCCTGTCTTTCTCTCTCGCTTGTTTTGTATCTCATTTTGAAATTTTATATGATACACTACGAGGTCAATTCTTAAAGTTTTAAATAGTGAATATCACAATTTCAAAATGATTGAGAACGGTACTGGTTATTCACTCGAAAGAAACCGTCCGGTAACCAACGTGTTTTGGCTGAATGCTGCGTTGGGTGGAGTGACCAATTAAAAAAGAATGTTGTTTTTCTGTATTGTCTTTTTCTCTCCTCTTATTTCACATTTTTATTTTGTACTTACTTATTGTTCGTTTTCTCCCTCTCTCTGTCTCTCTGTCTCTCTGTACATGTCCATCGATCTCTCTCTCTCTCTCTCTCTCTCTCTCTCTCTCTCTCTGTCTCTCTGTCTCTCTCTCTCTTTAATTATTTCCTTTCCTCTCCTCTCATCATCGTCACTATATTTATAATCATTTTGTTTTTCATTCATCCGTCACTTTTTTTCAGTCATGTTAAATAATTTTCCGTCCGTCGGACGAAAGTATGGCTCTGAGGTATTTCGGTTACTCTGTCAACGGTGACATTCTTCTTTTATTTTTCACCATGACTCAGTTACACGTCTATATCCTTTTTATCTTGGTCTTTAACATTTCTATGGAGGTGCAGATGGCTGAGTAGTTCATGGCATAGACTATGGAATCAGTGAGTTCAAACACCGACTGAGACAATTTTCACTCATTTTGCACCAGTGCCCTTGAGAAAGGCATGTATCCATCTTTCTCTCACTTCCATGAGGCCCAACTCTATCCATGTCTTTTTGTTTGTCCCTTTGCTGGGCCTGGCAAGCCGGAAATGGATTGTGTTAGATGTGCTAATGCAAGAGGAAGGACAGTGGAAGTTTAAGTTCTTCTATCAAACACCTTATATTGTCGAGTTCTTGCTTTATCTTAATTCGTCAAAATAATGATAATGACCACACCAAAAACAAGTGACGCTATACATGAATATGAGTCTAAACAACTGATAAAAGAGTTCCAATGAGATAAGTGGTTTGGGGATAACGTTGTATGGGGGAATGAATTCTGTTTTGTTTACCTTTTAGATTTTAATAGAGCAAAGTAGCCTAGCTCGTTCATATAGTTTTTCATCATTTCATGGTTTTAAAAAGTACTTTTCCAAAATACATTGAATGGTGAATAAGTTGTTAGGTACAATTCCCTTCTACATCTGAAGGTGTTGAGATGTGATACGTAGTGTTGGAATAATATTGTATGGAGAAATGAATTTTGTTTTGATTAAATCTACATTTTAATGAAGCAAGTGAGTTTTATCCTAGCAAAACCAAACTTGTTCTTCATATGATTCTTCTCGATTTCTCATTTTTCTCCAAACCTAATCCTGCCTTCTACCATAAAAGAAAGTTCGTTGTTATGTCATCACAAACGCTGCGTTTTCTCCTCTGTTTTATCTGTTGCGCACCCCCCCTCCGATTGCATCACTTTTCTCTGAAGAAACGAAGGAAAAAAGCAAATACGAAGCAAAAGAAAATCAATTTTCTTTTATGGTTGATCAGAATCCTTTTTAATATTTTTTTTACTCTTATTTACTTTGCCTCGATGCCAAATCATCTTTTCTCTCCTTTCGTGGCTTAACAAATTTCAAAGATCTCCCTCTCTTTCCAATGTTGAATTCTCTCTCTTCCTTTTTTTTCTTTCTCTTTCTCTTTTTTCAGTTTTCGTTCTCATTTTGCTTTCTTTGTCTCTTCCTACTAAATTTTGTTTGATAATTATTTACGTCCGACGTTGCTCGCGCTTGTTTTCTCAAAAATACGGACATTTTTAGTGATCATCGACCAACAAGAATGAGAGAAATAACTCATTCATTGATCACCTTTTCTCCCAGTTTTTTTTAATTGATCACCCCCACCACGGCATCCTACCAAAACAGGTTGTTCACGTGACTAATCAGACCTATTTTTGCTTTCTTTCTCTTCTATACAGTTTTAACATTAGCTGCAATATTCTGGACATTTACTGTTAGTTAGTACTTAAAGAGAACCGTTGGACCCCCTTGTGTGAAATTACCTATCATAAAAATAATTACTATTATCATTGTTTTACACAGCAGTAGTATATGATGGTGGCTGTTGCGAGGGGGGGTCAAATTATAATGCTTCTCTCCTATGCAACAATATTTCCTTCAATATTCTTACTGATCCTGATATCAGGATGGTTTCAATTCTTTCTCGAATTAATATTTCTCATATTTCTTCTTTTTTTTTTTTTCTTTTGCAATGCCGTTTAGGACCAGACCAACCACGTTGGTAATTACATCAAAATGGGATTTGAGGAATACACACAGCAGAGGGGTAAAGAATTAGCCACAGACACAGTTGCCCAGGAGTCATCAGTAAAAAAGAAAATATGAATCTCTCATCATTGCAACGTGCTCCAAAACCAGCTACATCAAAAGCAGATATCCACACTATAAAGGAAAGGATGAGTCAGTTCTGGTTAGTCACTCAATAGAAACTGTCATGTGACTAATTTTTTTGGCAGCATGCTCTGTTGAGGGTGATCAGTTTAAAAAATTGAAAAAAAGAACGATCAATGAAAAAGCCATGTCTTCGCTTTTACTTGGGCAGTGATCACTAAAAATCAAAAATTCAAAAAACAAACTTACATTTTGAACTGAAACCCAGCTAAAACCTTATTTAGAGGTTTTTATATGTTTTGTTTTTTCAATTAAAAAATGTTTTTATTGACAAAAAGAGTAACTGTTGAAGTTTTTAACCTTCAACCTCCGTTTACGCGGCCTATACGCCTGATACATAGCCAGCCAGCCAGATCAACTTAAAAACTGAAGGAACCTATGTTGACAGCCTTGGTGTCAGTTTTATTTGACGGTTTCTAATAGAGATTGTAAATCACGGGTCGTTGATGCAAGCTGACTCAAGACTGACACAACAAAATATGAACATTAGTATACTGGGAACTGTGCAAATGAAGAAATTGTATAAGCAAATGGTTTGTCTTGGAGAACAGAAACATACTCTTGATCTTGAGATTAAAAGCAATCACCTATCACGGCTAGAAGGTCGAATCTGATATTCGTAAACAAATAATAGTGTACCTATTGGATGATAGACGTTGTTATGCCAACAGATCCCAGGGTGAAAACGAAAGGTAGAGAAAATCGATAAGTTACTAAATGGCAATTTCAGCTTGAAAAATGCATCATTCAGAGTATTATCATTCACTCTGTCGTTAGAAATATTTAATTTGTAAATGCAGAGAACAACTAAAGTTAAGCAGAGGAGTTTTGGAATAGTGATAACGCCAATTCAGTGATAAGAAAAGATTAAATCGTGCCAACGTTTCATATATATATATATATATATATATATATATATATATATATATATATATATATATATCAGAGAGGGAGAAAGGAAGGATAGTGGGAGAGAGAGAGAGAAAAAAAGAAGTGAAAACTAAGTAAGATTATTTATGTTTGATTAGTTGGATATAATGATATTGAAACCAGTCGGGGAATTTGTTTGTGTGAGTTATCAAATATCAAATGATATCCCCACCTCCTACGTGGCTCTTACTCGCCTTTTCTTTATCGCTAACATTCAATGGGCCCTTTTTGTGGAATCGTAGTACCTTTCTCTTTCTTTATCTCTCTCTCCCTCTCACTGCTTCTCTTTTTTTTCTTTTTTTCTCTCTCTCCCCCTCTCTTTCTATATATATATATATATATATATATATATATATATATATATATATATGTGTGTGTATGTGTGTGTTGAGTTTTTTTTATATCAGAAAATCATCTCCTAAAAATTCAAGTTAATCTGTTGAAACTTTCAATGCAAAATAGTAGTGATAAATAAAATAATTATTATTGTCCTCATAGGTACAGAAACTCAGATCAATTTATATTGCTAAACAAACGAGTCGAACAACCTCAAGCTAGGAGGGGCATCACAATACGAATGTAAAAAAAATGGCTTTGCAGCTTTGCTCAACATTTGTAGAGAATCATAATTTTCTTCCCTATACTCCAGTTCTCAAGAATGAATTAAGTGCAGAATATCGAAGATATGATCTCTGTGCAACATTCTTATGAAGCCATTTGAATAGAGTCCTGATTTCTCATCACGAAGACTTGATCAATTCAAACGACCAGATTGAATACGTACGCCGCTTTCCCCCAGGTATTTCAGTACCGGATAGTTTGGCCCTTAACTAGGTTGGGTGACGTGGTCTGATCATTGTGCATAAAGAATAAAAAAGATAGGTGCAATGGTGAATGCTGATGTTGTCAATAACCTCTATGATCTCCAAATAATGCCAGGCGAACAGAATAAAGAGAGCGAAGAGAATTTTCACATTAACTTCAATAAAACCGACGGCATTTGCAACGTGTCAAGGATAAGGACAAAACAATCAGCATTAAAAACACAGTGTTAAAGAAAATGTATCACTACATTTACCTGAGAAAACGAATCACCATGGAATCCCCCCACAAAAAAAGAAGAAATCAAACGATTAACCCCTACCCTAGGTTGAAAAGCTTTCAGCAGAGCAAGCTCGATCTTCAAAAAAAAATTGATCCCGTTAGTTTTTGAAACAGAGGGTCTACAACCAATGCATCTTCCTAATAATCAACTACAGGACAGAAACACAGAACTTTACTAGAATATTGGCTCTGAATCAAGAACCTTGCTCAACATTACATTAAAGGAACACAGCGCAGCATTTAACATTAAAAAACAAGCAGGGGTCAAAGATATCATCAAAAAATAACTTGAAAAGGCAATGGGCAGGCCGTGTTGCAAAAAAGTGAGACAACCGCTGTACATAACGACGCACATGGATCTTCAGAGATCATGTGCGAAATTGGCACTTGGACGAATTAGGATGATATTAGCTAATAATCAAGAGGTTGAGAGGATTTTTATTAGTGGCTTAAGCCCAAAGTGGACGCTGGAAGGAGCATGATTCTACTGCTCAACGTGATTTTTTTCCTGTAGATTGATTGTTATTTCCTGATTACATGTGTTAAATTCAGAGAAATATCAATTATTTCCTTCTAACCTCATTTTTTCCAGACAAACATAGTTATATCCATATGTGATTAAACAACCGTAGCTAAAAAAAGCTTCAAAGAATTATATCCTTTTGTGTTTAGGTGAAAATTGGTGCGAGAACTCTATTGAATCCATGATAAAAATGGTTGTTGTGATTTTTAGAAAGAAAAAAGCTTTTTTCGAAACTCTTGGTGGCCTTATTTTGACTGGTGTATTTATAACATCAGAATACCCCAGAATATAGATGTTTTTATAAGTTTTTATTTATTCTATTTTAAATGTCTGCTTGTTTTTTGTGTGGAAAACGCCAGCAATGTCATAAATATAATTTACTCTGACCATATTCATTCGTTGACAGATTTTTGTTTACCTGACTTAAGATTTTGACACTACCATCAGTCAATTATTGACTTCTGTAGTGAGGGTTTTTTCATTACTTTTTTTCTGATTAAAAATGTGTAAAAGCGCCAGCAATCCATTTCAAGATAATTATATTTTGAATTATCACTGTTTCTGCTACAAGAACAAGATTTGAAAAGAAGAATTGAATTTTTCGATACTTTTTGGACATCTTGTAGAAAACAAAACTATTTAGGAACAAAACAAGGCTTTCTTTTTCAAATTACATAGTATAATGTATTAGCAATCAAGAGACCAGAGGTGAATGAGAACGAAAAAGGTTCTTAAATCTGACATGAAAAAGTAGAAAAATAAAAAGCTAGGTGCTCATTATCTTTACAATCAAAGGTTGGGATAAAATCATAATTTTTCTTTTATGGATTTTACCAAAGCTGTAATCAGTTGATCGTAGAACTCTTGATTTGAGATTCTGAGATGAAAGTTTTCCATTATTAGAAAACGTAAACCAGGATTATCACCAAGACTATCAAAATAGGTTTCTTAGGTTTTTAAATCGGTCTGGCTACCTGTTCACAGGTGTCTGTGTCATGCATAGAGGCCGTACTAATGGAGCTGAAAGAACTGAATATTTAAACCTTCACTCCTTTTCATGTCTACAAAAAATGATTTTAGATTCTTTTCAACCCACACTCCTCCCTGAATAGGTGTTCATTCGGGATTCAGTTGTTAAGTTTATGCTAAATTGATCCCTATTTTGTGCCCGCTCGTTTTTAGAGAATTCAGACATTTTATTGAGCAAAGAAGATTGGAGAAGTATCTCATTCATTGACCCTCTTTTCTCGCAATGTTTTAACTGATCACTCCCAACACAGCATGCTGCCAAAAAAGTTTGATCAGTTGACCGTTTCTATTGGGTGAAAAACTAGAACAGTTATATTTTTTTTATTGGTTTAGAAAAGTTTATTCACCTTTCTGTTGATATTAATCCTGAAGTATTCAATGTGAATTCAAGTCGCGTCCAAATGTTATTTCTTCTTTCCAATCTCCCGCAGATTATTTAAAAGAAATGTGAAAAATATATTAAAAAAATAAATTGACTTGTGGAAACTGAAAACAAAATGCGTAATGACAACAATACTCCATTTACAAACCTCAAAAATATTACAATTATTACTACAACGATTGAATACAATTTGGATTGATATCGAAAAAAGAAAGACGGCAAGATTATTTATTCATGACTTGTCACTTGCGACCAGGCCAGTCGAGGGGAAAAGGGGTTCAGGAGGTAGGAGGCTCCGTTTTGCGTTATTGAGTGTAGTACAGATATTGGATTTCCTCGAAGGAGGATTAACGGTATTGCCAAGGAAGGCTGTCTGAACTATCCTCAGCCGCTTTCGATATCTGGTATTCACAGACAGTCATACATCTCGATTCTAAGCAGCCTTCACATTGCTTAACTCAACGGTGAACACGCAAAAACCAGTGTACCCAACGTGATCAAGCCTCAACATGATTGACTCGTAACAAAGTCGTAAAATGTGTTATAACAAATATTGATAAATCTAGAAACTTGAAATTACTAGAAACATTACTAGTAACAACAGAAAGCACCGTCAAGAGAACTGTGTGGGATACAATCAGAGGAAACAAATAAGACAGCGGGGATATTAGGAATGTTATTTCATCCTCTTCATTACTGCTATAGTAGCATGTACGTGTTGGTTCTGTCGCATGCTAGGCCTGTCTGGTAAGTATCCAGCCATTTTGAATAATCTTGAGAACTGGTTGCACGGCAGTGATGTTACTCGGCAACCGGTTGTGCGCCGTTGATGTATCTCAGCAACCAATCCGGAGGAACCTTAATGTGTATGAATGGACATTCCCCAGTAAGGTTACTGGGTCGGCATTTAGCATTCATTGGGTGAGTTTATCCACTGGACGGCCGTTGCATTCACTCTGAGGAAACCTGCCCGTTCTCCATAGTATCGAGCCGATTTTTTAAAAAACTTTTTGAGGGTGGAACACCCATCTCTGTCAGTCCCACTACAGTCTAGATTTGGCTCCCTGTTGCGCCTGGCTCTTTGCTCTGCGGAACCGTGGGTATTTTTGACTTTTGACGAGACAAAAGAAAACGATATTCAACCGTCAATCTAGATGTCAAAAGGCAGTAACAAATTCAATAAGATTTGAATTTTCGGTCAAGCTTGGGCATCAAATTCCCAGTTTAAGTGATATAAAAGGCGTCATATCTCAGACGACAATATTACAACTATTGTGAGTGGCAGGAATTTTGGTAAAGACTGGCCTCAGATACTGGTAACAATAACTGCTTGAAATTAATACCCTCGATGACCACAATGATCAAAATCCAGCCATTTTCACATCATGGAGTTTCATGATTTACAATACTATGTAACAATGATGAAATACTGTCACAGACAGTGAATTAGAGAAACTTTAAACCTGGTACAATTTCTATTTGAAATCCATTTTCCATATGTCTGTCTTTCTTCTTTAATTCCTTTATTCATTTATTACATTCCTGTCTTTTCTTTCTTTCTTTCTTTCTTTCTCTCCTCAAACCCCCGTTTCTTTCTTTTCCATTTTCTTTTTCTTTCTTTTCTTTATTTCTTTCTTTCTTTCTTTCTTTCTTTCTTTCTTTCTTTCTTTCTTTCTGGTTTTTTTTTCTTTTTTCAAATATTGAGATATCTATTGTTATTTATCTACTCTTCCTCTCTCTCTCATTCGTTTTTTTTTTCGATTGTTTTTTTTTTCCTCTAACTCTCTTTCAGATATGCTTTTGTTCGTTCCTTTCTCTTCTTTTTTTTCAGCCCGTCCAGTCATTTCTAGTTTCATTCTCCATTCATTCACTTCCTCCTTCCAGTTCTTTCTTTCAACTTATTTTCTTTCCTCATTCCTTCCTTCTTTTTCTCTTTTTTTCCCTGTTTCTTCCTCAACTGAAAAAAAATTCTCCTTTAATGACCGCCCGTAATTTATCCTATATATTCATTTTCCTTTCCATCCAATCAATGTTACAAATTTCTCAAAATACAGAAAAAAACAACGAGAAAAAGTAGTTTGTTTACCAGTTCAAAAATAATGAGATTCGGATTTTTCATTGGATTTATCCGTGTAACTGCTCTAAGCTAAGCGTGTGAGTTCATGAGGTACATTAATCCATGACTCAATAAAGTGCCATAACATTATTATTTAGACGACATCCAGTGCAATAAGTATCCAATAAATTGAAGAAAGTTTATCTTAACGTAATTGTACAACTCCGAAATTGACAAAATTTGAACCAAATTTCTATTGATACAACAAAGATCAAAAAAATATTGATCCGAGATCAAACAAGCAATGTAAAGGTTATACAACTGAAATCAGAATTTTGTCACGCTCTATGCAGTATAATTATGTTAGTAAACTATCAGATACTTTTTGCGCTCATTGTATGTTGAACTAATTGACATAACGCTTTTGGATAAGTTATGATTTCGCCTTTTTGATAACGACTTAAATTGAACAGATTTACTCTCTGTTCGTACGGCTCACGCTGATCGGCTGACGTTTAGTATAGTCTAGTCTGATGTCGAATTCACAGAACCCCCCACTGAGGATTGGGCATATAATCAGTGGCTTTTCAAACTAACACAAGCTTGACTTTTGTATGAACAGGTCATCTCGTTCATTATGCACATACATGTCTATTCGCTCTTATATCAAGCTGCATGTAGCCCTCTCATATTCAGACAGAGTGCCCTTTTGTTTTCTAATTAAAATTGTTTCTATTCTTCTTCTTTCACCCCTCTTTGGCTTTACGATAGAGAGGTTGATGAGAGAGAGAGAGAGAGAGAAAGTGAAAAGGAGAGTTAGAGAGACAGAGATAGGGAGAGAGGGAGGGAGAGAGAGGGGAGGGTGAGATTTCCGTTTCTTTTCTTCTCATTTACAAAGAGAGATAGGGATTTTTCTAATTTCTTTTTTCCGTTTTATTTACAAATTTTGGGAAGAGAGTTTTTGTTCTTTTTTATTCTTCACTGTTCAGGCAGACTGAGAGAAATAGTGCCTTTCTTCTTTTATTCCCCTTCTAGTTAAAGAGAAATGGAAGAAAGAGGGATGGGAGACCTGTTCTTTCATCATCATCATCATCATCATCATCATCATCATCATCATCATCATCTTCAGTCTTTTAACGTCCGTCGTTTGACATAGACCTCCCAAAGGATTCACTACACTTCTCTATCGTGGGCGTCGCAGCGCCAGTATTTCCTAAATTTGTCTAGTCCATCTCTCCATCTTGTATTCTGTCTGTTTCAGTTTCGCATGTGATCTCTTGGGATCCATGTTGTGAGTCGTGATGGCCATCGGTTGTCTGTCATTCTTGCAACATGGCCTGTCCATTGCCACTTTAGTTTTCTAATAGATTCTATGATGTCTCGGTCTTCCATTTTCTTCCTTATATACTGTGCTATCTTGTGATCTCACCATGTGAGGTTGAGCATGATTCCATCATGTGTATGTTGCATGCTTCTCAGTTTTATTCATTTAGTTCATCTAGCTCCATTTACTTCACCTGTTCTTTAATCTTCTCTAAACAGCTTGTCTCAGAGTTTATGCATGATATCGAAGTTTATGTGTAATAATTTTTCATCTAAAGGAACACCTGCCAAATAGTAGACGTTGCTGTACCTGCAGACCATAGAGTAAAGAGGAAGGAGGGTGAAAAACGTGTAAAGATACCAGGACCTAGCAAGAGAATTGAGGAAGATGTAAAACATGAAAGCCAGGGTAGTACCGGTCATAGTGGGCGCACTAGGAACTGTCCCAAAAACGCCGAGGATGAGACTGGAGGAGATCAGGATTAAGGGAAGGATTGAGACTGTACAGACCACAGCACTACTGGGAACTGCATGGATACTGAAGAAAGTGCTAGAAATATGACTGCAACGCTAATTGTCAATAGTGACCCAACAGAGGATGGGAAATGAAAGCGGAAACTCAAATTGTAGCACTGACATGATAGGCGAAACAGAGAGGAGACGTTAGCTGAAGACCTGAGGAGACTTATTGTCACTCAGCCTTTAGCGGTGACCACCGGGCAACCGGTGTGAAACTGTAAATCGCAGTATTACTGCGACCTATGAGTACTAGGAGAGGAGGGTTGGAGACTTGAGGAGACTTGCTGTCACTCAAACTCCAACGGTTACCACCAAGCAACTGGTGTGAGATCGCAAATGATAATAATAATAATAATAATAATAATAATAATAATAATAATAATAATAATAATAATAATAATAATAATATAGACATAGACACGATAGAGTAGCAACGATGATACACTGGGAACTAAGTAAACAAATGGGATTCAACCATGGGGAAAAGTGGTATCAGCACAAGCCAGAGGCAGTTTTGGAGAATGACAACCACAAACTACAGTGGGACTTTGACATCCAAACTGACCACCTCATCCAGGCAAGAAGGCCGGACTTAGTAATAGTAGACAAAAAAAAGAAGGCCTGCCAAATAGTAGACGTTGCTGTACCTGCAGACCATAGGGTAAAAAAGAAGGAGGGTGAAAAAAGGGAAAAATACCAGGACCTAGCAAGGGAGTTAAGGAAAATGTGGAACATGAAAACCAGGGTAGTACCGGTCATAGTGGGCGCACTAGGAACTGTCCCCAAAACGCTGAGGGAGAGACTGGAGGAGATCGGGATTAGGGGGAGGATAGAGACCGTACAGACCACAGCGCTACTTGGAACTGCACGGATACTGAGGAAGGTGCTAGAGATATAAGTACTGCAACGAATAGTAGCTCTGTCATAATATGCGAAAGAGGGAGGAGACGTTAGCTGAGGACCTGAGGAGACTTATTGTCACTCAGCCTTCAGCGATAACCACTGGGCAACCGGTGTGAAACTGTAAATCGTAGAATTACTGCGACCTATGAGTACTAGGAGAGGAGGGCTGGAGACTTGAGGAGACTTGCTGTCACTCAAACTCCAGCAGTTACCACCAGGCAACTGGTGTGAGATTCCAAATAATAATAATAATAATCCTGAAGATAAATCAAACAATATGCAAATGACATGTGTAAGAAAATGGGCATAATGGCACAAGATCCCACAAAAACCTTTTTCTATGCATTGAGCAACTGTTTGCATGTATATACGTACATATGCAAAACTAAGAGTTAAGGTGTTTGTTTAAGACAGGGTCAGTTTCATACAAAATAAAGATTATTTTTGCGCCTGCTGGTCAAGGTCTCCTTTTTTTCTTTTGCAGATTTTCTAGCACCAAGAAAAAAAAGCTGCAGGGTTATAATGGTTGATTCCTTTTCGACTGCTTATTGTATGCCCCGCAGACCGACCAGCCATCAGTCAGCGGGGGAAGTTAACGAACAATGACTAAATAGGAGAGAAAAGGAGGGAAAAAGAGGAAGAAAGTCTTAAGATTATTGAATGACACTATTGCCTGTTTTTTGGAACAGTTTTTCGTCCAACGTTCCTTCTGGCAGAAAAGAAATAAAAGATAATATCGATTATAATCCACACTGGAAAATCTGTGTTTGTCTTTCTTATTACAACACAAAAGACATATAAGCTCTGTTTCGGGATCACTTGTCCATCTTACCTGTACTGACATTCGGCTTCTCTTTGTTTTTGTTCCTGGATGTGGTGACTTGCAATCAGCAAAACGGCCGCCTGGAAAAGATGCATACTTGCTGAACGAGGCAACCATATCAGCCTGCTCATAACTATGTAGAAAAAAAAACCTTAAAGAGAGGAACTGAGTTGTTCGTAATGTTGTTGTAGCATTTGCTCCTGATTGACAACGTTCATTCTCAATGCATAATTTTTTATTGAAAAAAGCTGTAAATTTTTATGCTTTCTCTGTAGTACAAAGACAAATAAGGGAGTGAGAAAATGAGAAAATGAGAAAACGATGAAAAAAGATACTGAAATAGTGTTAACGAACAGTTCATGTGTGAATAGCAGATAGCGTATATTTAAGGAAATACAGGAGTCCAAAATATCACAGAAACAGTGAGAAAACACAAATGGCGATAGGTTGGACATGTTGCAAGAATGTTAGATAACTGCTGGACATCACAACTCACAACGTGGATCCCCAAAGATCATATGCAAAATTCCGACCGAAAGAACGTGGGATGGCGTGACGAGCAAGATAAATCAAATAAATATTGTTTTCGGGATGTCCATGATAGAGAGATCTGGTGAATCTTGGGGAAAGTCCATCCCTAATAACAGACGCTGAAAGGCTGATGATGAAGACAATGATGAACTGATAGCAAGCGGTGGCACAAATAAAGAACCGAACGGCAGCAAATGATCAATGTTGAGGTTGATGATCCGAGCATTTTGAGCTGGTGAAGCAGGACTCCTGGAAAATTGAGAATTCAGAGATATTAGATGCAAAGATGGAATTGGGTTTTTTTTTTCAACCACGCAGCACTCAGGAAGCAAATAACTCTGCCAATGCCGTATCCAAATCGAAAAGAATGAAAATTATTTTTAAAAAGAAAGAAAACAAGGGATAGAACGTTCAATGAACAAATATTGAGTTACTTCCCTTGAAATTTAAATTTAGCTCTTTCATTTTCAACTGTTTCTTTTGACATCATTTCCTGCAGAATAATAAGAAGTTATCTCTTCGACTGAAAAGGAATCCTCGAATCCAGCCGACCGAAAATCCGAACATTTCATCCATAGCCAGACACCCTTCAGTAAAGATTATTTGAAATTCGTTGAGAACATTTGGCGATATTTTGTGGAAGGACAAACAGACAGACATTAGCGGATACATATTCTTTTCCCAACTTCGTTGGCTGCGGCAAACACATTCAAAATGGAGAGGAAAGATGTATTGGTACGATGTTTGTGGTTGGGAAAGTTGAGGGAGAGAGAAACACACACAAACAAAATAAGAGAATTTTTTTTAATACTATTGTAGACAGTAGGAAGGCAGAGAGAAAAAAAGGGGGAAAGGTTGCGAGTGAAAGAGCAAATAAGAAAGATTATATGAAATTCAAAGTGAGTGGGGACCGAGATTGAAACTGTAAAAGAAAAAAAAGTGAGGAGAAAGAGAGGATATGTGTGAGAAAGGGAGTGAAGTGAGAAATAATAGAGGGATAGACATTCGTCGGAGAGTAAGCGTGAGTAAAAAATAATTTGTCTGATTTTCCACTGTGAAAGAATCCACGGATATATTTGAATCCCCGAGAGATGATTATTATCAAGAACCAGTCCAAGTCTGAGTCAAAATTTGGAAATTTTCTGAGAAAATTTCGAAGTGGGGTGCACAGCCCCATAAAATGGTCAGTGCGGTATGTCATGTTGGATCATTGAATATAGTGATGGTGGGAGGTACAGCAGACTCAGTAGAAGAGAAAGGAAAAGGGTGTGCGTTGCCTCTATAATTGTTTGCTGCAGAGCAAAAGACGCTATTTTTGCTTTTTTTCCCAGAGAAAAAGATGCTGTGAAACGATCTTCCTAAAATCAAGGACTACCTGTATTTGATTTTAATTAGATATTTCCTTTTAGAAAATAAACTAAAAACCCATGTCAGTGGAAGAGTCTATTGATTAAGATGGTGCGTTGTTGATACTTTTATCAGCAAGACTGTTACCTTGAAGTGAAAAGTCTCTGGCCACGGACAAAGATAACAAAGAAAATCACACAGCACATTATATAAGTAGATAAGTATTAAGGGAAAAGAAGAAATTAAGTGGAATGGGAGATGGAAAGGAACAGAAATAGGAAAAAGTGTGAGAGTGAGAAGAGAGAGAGAGGGGTTAATGTGAACAATAGAGAGAGGCAAAGAAGGAAGAAAGATATACGGGATAAAAAAGTAGATGGAGAAAAAGAAATAAAGTAAAAGAGAGAAAAAGAGAGATAGTAAAGACAAAATAAAGACAAGAAAGCATTCAGGGAGTGCATACTTTTGACAACGAGAAGTAATTGTGTATGGATCCGCCTTAAAATTCAACCACTTTTTCCATGACCCCGATTGCTGACTTCTCCACAAACCTCCATTGAAATTCATAGGTAAGTGGGCAGACACGAAATTTTAGTGGTATTACGTGGTGTTGATAAATAACTACGCCGGAAAGAGGGGTAATAGTTCATTGTTCAGTCCAAAAATCTTCTTTCGTAGATTATTGTCTATCATTCCACGAATTTCTATTGAAATTCTTAGAGAACTTCTGGAGATATTGTGTGGATAATCAAGAACTTTTGGCGATATCATGTGGTCTTGACATATTACAGTGATGAAGGAGATAATTGTGCATGCATCTGCTCAAAGATTCAATCATATCTTCGGTATCTGATTGAAATTCCATTGAAATTCATGGAGAACTTCCGGAGATATTATGCGGAAAGACATGAATTTTTACCGATATTATATGGCTTGGATTTATTATTATGACGTGGGGGAGATAATTGTACATGGATCTTCCTCAAATTCCATCATACTTTTTGTCGTGTATTGTCCAACCTACTACAAAATCCATTGGAATTCATGGAGAATTTTTGGAGATGTCCTGTGGACAGTCATGAGTCTATGCATAAATGTTTGGAAAAACAGAAAAATACCTCAGAATCAGAAAAAAAAATCCTCGACCAACACCAAACTCCAGTCAATTCTTCCTTCCTCAGCTCCATACCGTTCCACAAAATTTCAATGAAATTCTTTGAGTATCTTTAGATATATTGTATGGACAGGAAGAGAAACGGTAAAACGGAAAAATGGACACGACTTGATGCGAAAAATCTCTCCTATCTCCCCAGTGATTAAAAAAAAAAAAGGTAGGGGACAAAGAGGTGTAATAAAAGAAAATATATATAAAATAAGAAGCACTCAAGAGGAGAGGGGATGGTTGAAAAAAAAGAGAACCAAGGAGGGAGGGAGAGAGAGAGGGGAGAAGGAGGGAGTGAGATGGGGGAAGTGGAGGGAGATACAGACCGACGGATCGACGGTGAGAAAGAGATAATGAATAAAGAAGAGAGATAGAGCAAGGATAGAGTCCATGTTGAAAGAGTTATCGAACCTGACCGTCTACTAAACTTTGCAGTACCCCAAGGTGGCGTACTTTTCTGGCGTCAAGAAGTTGATGAGGTTCATCGCAAATTCTCCTCATCTTTTATTGATAGAGAAAATACATATATATATATATATATATATATATATATATATATATATATATATATATATATGTGTGTGTGTGTGTGTGTGTGTGTGTGTGTGTGTGTGTGTATGTGTGTGTGTATGTGTGTCAGTATAGCAATCCAAATTTTTATACATTTATTTATTCATGAACCAGTTACTCCCTGAGAAAAAAAATCAACGAATATATTTGAATTTCTATGGGATGATTTTTTTTAGAAAATAAGCAGCACATAAATACACACATGCACACATACACATACACAAACGCACATATATGTAAATGTGGAGAGAGAGAGAGAGAGAGAGAGAGAAGGATAGAGGGACATGCATACATACATACATACATATAGATATAGATTTACTGCCCCAAAGATGCATTTGGTAATAATATTTATTCGTGGAATGTTCACATCTAATCAATTTCATCCTAGTTTTTTATCAAAAGGTTACTGAACACAATCAAGAAAAATCATAGTTCCAAAAGTGCAGTAGGAGATATTTTTATCAGTAGAATTGTTACCTTTAAGAAGAATCCAATGTTATGGACAACAAAACAAAAAAAGTTCCACGAACCATTTTATGACTAGATTTCCTGAAAGATATCGAGGAATTATAGAAGCCTGGTAGAAAGTTTGTATTGTTCAAGCCAATGCGCAAAATTGCTCATTGTAATATATGACGACGCCCATTGGATCAGGTACCAGGTCACATGGATCAGTGTTTAATTTGAGTTGAGACCGCCTCATGCCGGTTATTTTTGGCGATTTTCGGATTTTATCAAAAATGGGTTTATAAATAACTTATCTAAACATCCTTATTGAAAATATGAATGATTTTAAAATCCAGAACATTCCAATCAATTTTTTCTGAGACTGCATGGTCAAAAAATGTGTGTCCTAGTATTATTCGAAAGTCAATTTTCTCAAAGAATTGTTACAGAATTTCCGGAATGATAATCGTCATCGGCATCATCATCAGCAGCAGCAGCTAATATAATTAGCTATTTCTCCGGAACCACGTAAGTGATTAAGCTGGCTTCAGTACCAAAAATGAAGTTTATGATGTGTAGAATGTAGAGAATCTTAAATCGTAAATGGTACTTAATACCTAATTCAAGGCTCCTTTAAAATATACCTGTTAATTTCCAAAAGAATATCACAGATATACAGGTTCTCTTATTATCCAATATTAGAACGTCTCTAAAGTATTTCGTAACCCAAAGTAACGTTTAGCGAGAAAAAAAGCAACTATAATCAATTTATTATGAAATTTCCGAGCATTTTCAGACTAAATGTATTGTGGGGTAGGTACGTCGTCGTTCACTGGGATGGAAAAGAGATGAAAGTGTGCTCTACTCTTATTGAAAAAAGACGAAAAAATGGCGTAAAGCGAACATCAAAAAGCTGGTACTACCTGTAATTGAATTTTATGAAATGATTTTTTTTAGAAAAGAAACTAAAATAAACTCACTGGAACTTGATTGTTTCGAATAGATATTAGAATATATTTCCATCGGCAAATTTTTTACCTTCAAATGAACGAGTCCATAGTCATGGAACAAGGAAATCATACTGTTCATTGTATGAGTAGAGTCATGTCGACAGCAATAGTTCTATTATTTCTTTTGAATGAAAAAGATGTTACGGTACTCTTTGCATAGACGTTAATAAACCGGCATTAAATTTTTAAGAATCATACAAAGGTTCTAAAAAGTATAATTTTCTCTCAGAAAGTATACTGAAACAATATAATCATCAGAAATCAATGTAATAATAAAATTAAACTCGTGTCTTTATAAGATTGCACTCTATGAACTCATCATGGTATGACAGAAACAATGAATGTGATTTATCGAACGTTTTCTGTTGTATGAATTCCTATACACGTGGGTAATAATCAATAATCCTTGTCTAATAATGAAAAATACATATATCTTACTGAGAAATATTTATTCTTCAGCGTAACATCTTTCCTTTCCCGTACAATTGACACAATGCTTCTCAATATATCACATTAAGTAAAATGTTAAACAGTGAAAATTCAGTCAATAACTCTGTCAGGTTACAAACTGGTTGACTGGGAAAAGCGAATGGGAAATGTCTGCAGTGGGGAAATTGTCGACTGGGAAAATGAACAGCGGTATGTTACCGGCGATTAAATGAATCAAGGAGATTGTGACCGGGGAACGTCGCGTCACCGATCACAAGACAGCACAGTATGTTTGAAGGGGAAAAAGAAAACTCAAGGGACAATGGATAAGCTATATTGCAAGAATATAAGACAACAGTTAGGCTTCATGACTCGCAACGTTGATCGCCAGAGATCATATACGAAATTATTGCCGCCTAAAAAATGGATAAAGATGGCATGACGATTCAGACAAGTTCAGAAGATTTTAGCATCACGACGGTCAGGTGAATTTGGAGGTTTATGTCTACACAATGGATATTAAAAGGCTACCATTGATGATGATGATGATGATGATGATGATGATGATGATGATGATTGTCACTTCTTCTACTTTTTTTTTATCATTTGTTTTTTGTCCTTTCCCTTGATGATTGTCTTTCTCTGGGATCACACCCATCATCTACCTTTCTACTCCTCCTTCTCCTCCTATTTTTTCTTCCTTTTGAAGTCGCAATCAGATACCATTGTAGTTACAATGGCCTCCTATTAAAACGCCAATCTGCGCGGCGTACGTAATTCCTGATTATTCTCTGAGAAAGAAACTATGCGGCATCCATTTTCGATTCCAAAGATGTTGTTCCCACCCTCTTCAAGAAGCAGATACTAATTGCCTTCATTCAACCGCTTTGAAACGAGGATGGAAATTCAAGATTGACTTCTGACGAAAACTGTCACCTTGGAAGAGAGTTCTTTGTAAAAAAAAAAAAAAAACAAAAAAAAACCTTTTTGTTGCTTATTCCGATTTTTGGGACAGTTTAGATCTGCAAAGAGATCATGAAATTCAAAGAATAATCAAATTCATAATTTATGATTTTTCGCAGATTTCGCGTGGAATTTAATTTTATCAACTCATTTTACAAGTTTTCTAAAGAATGAATAAAAAGCGTTGATCATTTGTAAGATTTAAAAGTAGCTGATTACTTCAAAATAAAGGAACTTCTTCTGAGTTACGTCATGCTGGAATTTCATTCAAGGTTTTTGTTTTCATAATGTTCGTTTGACGTTTGAAATGTATTGAATTTGATATTGAGCTAATCCGAAAATTAGCACAAAACATGAATATGATAGAGAAAAAAAAAAAATATATATATATATATATATATATATATATATATATAGTATATGTGGTACAAATCAGGCTAGCAGTATAACATAATATAATGATAATATAAAGCCACTTCTGACATGTAATGGATTTATTTCATAGAGTGCTCGATACATACAACTTTTTACTCATGAAGTTAATTTGGTTTTGAGTACAGCTGGAAATAAATAGTAGAATATATATATATATATATATATATATATATATATATATATATATATATATATATATATATATACTTCTGTGTAAATAGATATATCGCTTAAATTCAGTCTTACTACTCGTCCAGTTCCGTAGTCCAGGGGTTGGATATCGGCCTCCGGGCGAAAGTTTCAATTCTGCCTCGCGGTACTGAGTGGGATAATGGAAAGTCCATAACTACAATGAATCCAATAACTGTGTTGGATAGATATATATATATATATTCACTCATATCCATCTGTAATGTCTGTCCATCTACCCTTATGTTCTTTTGTATATCTGTTCGTCTGTATGTCAACACGGTATCTTGAAAGAAAAATGTGAATATATTTCAATGAAATTTCGTGGATTGGTGAGCAATGAGCGAAGGGAGGAATGATTAAGTTTTGGATGGATCCCTGCACAGTCACTTCTTAAGTATGTGACTGGAACATATATGCACTGTCTGGGAGCTTTCTAGTTTTAAATGCGTCAGACAAATCTTAGGATTGATATGTATTGGAAACATTGTGAACCCGAGGATATTTTTCATTTTTTTAATAAAAATCAACTCTTATCATCGTATGAAGTATTCATTTCTGATTACGTTGTTTAATCGTTTTGTGAATTTACAACCTGAGTCAACGTTGTGATAAAAAAAAAACAACTGAAAGCTGGGATGAAAGTGAAAGCAGGTCAAAATTAATGAGAATTATAAATTGGATACGAAATTTGAGATATGCAAGAGTGGTTGATAATAAACCAGAAACGTTATGTACAAAAGCTAAGAGACATAACAGACAAGTAGAAAGTGTATTATGCAGGCAAAGGTTTCTCAAACTAAGGCATGTGCACCCCTTTGAGTACGCAAGAATGATTATTGAGTGTTTGTGAAACACTGTTGTTTTGAAGTAATTCCAACTATCCTAACGTATGAGTTCTAAACGAACAAAGTTTTTCAACAAAGTGTAGAATTCTAACAATGTGTCCATGCACTACTGATAGAGAAACTGCGGATAAAGGGGGAACTTATGGAACGAAAACTGCAGGTAGGGGGATAACTGAAATGGCAACTGCAGATAAGATGCTACTTGAAGAGAATAAGTCTTTTACTTACATCAATCTTTTGTGACGCGATGAAAAGACTTGCATTCTATATAAGGTCGGTAGGAAATAACAAACTCCCTAAAGAAAAATATCGGACCGATCAGATCGTTTTTGTTTTGTATTATGATTAGAATATACCAATATTCTGGGACACTCCTCTATTACAGACATAAGTTGAATAGAATAACTGGTTTTCTAGTGATGATTTAACCAGCATTTTTGTAGGTCGATGGTGATATTATCTGATCCAAACGGCTTCCCTTTTTTTGTTTGTTGGCCTGTTTCAGCTTCCTCGTGACTGTCTTGTGCCCTTTGTTAGGAGAAATAATGGCTTTTTATTGGATTCTTGGGTCTGCTCAACGATTTGGTCTCTATTTGCTCTTAAAGTTTCATTTTCTTGAGCACGCTACTTATTTGAGTCTCTCCTGCACAGGGAGCTTTTTTAATAGCTTCAAAGCCACAAACATTTTCGAGAAAGCTTTCAATGGCTGATGACGTATATTTTATTTTATCCTTTCTTCGTTTTTTTTTGGGGGGGGGCAGCTTACTTTCGTTTGGTTGCTTCAACATTTTTCTCTTATTATTGGTGGCATGATATTTCTGCGTTTTTCCTTTAGATTCGTGGTTTACAGATGGAATCTTTGCTCTTTGGCTTAAACATAATGGTGACTTCGATAAGATAGGCAGCAATTTTGTTGTTGATCTCGTTAATATTTTATTCTTGTTCTGAGACGTTGCAAGTGGCAATGTATAGTTTTATTCAAAGCACGTATCATGAATATGTTTGAATATGTTACTGTAAGATAGTGGAAGTTGCGATTCTGTGAGATCTCAATAAATTTTGTCAAATGCCTAGTAAGCTTATAATGCTAACCATTACTACTGCAATGAGTTCGATTCTCATCGTTGTACAACAACCATGGCCTTGTGTCAAACTAAGCAAAATCTAGCGAAGCAGAATGAACTTGATATTTATGAATATTAACTTTGGTTTGACGGAGACCAGTTTCTGGGAACACAGTGAAAAAAGGATTCTAATCATATCAAGGGTGAGAATCACAAGCTTATTGGTCTTTACTGCACTGATTCTGCGGCTATGGATTTCATGAAGATACTAAAATGTAACAAATATGAATGATCTTGTTTTCACAATGACCACAAAGCATTCAAGAGAAGTTCCACACGCTGTGTATTCTACAAATATATCACCTTCAGTCTCCCTCCTAATTTGTTAAATACAACACCCTTTGTATGATTAGTGGTACCAAGTATTACAGAAGATGGGAAAATCCCTAAAGAAGTTGTTGTTCTCTATGAAAGGAAACACAATTCAGGTGAAAATTGGGGTAAGATCGGCTATGGACAATGCTTTGATACCTGAATAATGGTGTTAATATAAAATCTACTATTTTGAGAAGAGTTTACATTATTTTAGGAATCGTTATGAATGTTGATCTCAGCTTTCGTGATGTTTTTATTGTTACCTAAACGTCTAAACTAACCTCTTTTACAGCTCACTTCAGGTGTGAAATCTGGAAGGATTGAGAGGGGGCCTCTTTTTTTTTTTAAAAAAAGGTGGCTAACAGAAGAGGAATAGTGGTAAACATGCAGACTGCCTTAGATCATTCCCAACAACGTGAGCAGCAAAAACTATTCCATTCCAAATACTGAAAATTGAACTGTCGATTTTTACAGAATCTGCGATTGCACTCACAGGGAAAAAATATTTTATCGCTTAAGAAATCACTGAGCAAAAATACGCCAGTATTAAGAAAGGTGGTAAACAAGAATCAGTGGGTGTTTCGAAACCCGATGGAGAGATTTTTCTTCTTTCAATTTCACGTGCTTTCAATTTACTAGGCATTCAAATATTCTTGAAACGTGTCCGTCTTTTAGAATATAAAAGTTTTATACAAGAGTACAGTGTAGCTATGATACTAAACTAAACCCGTACTTTCCATTTGTTATAAGAGACCATCGGTGTGGATTCCTCATGTTTTCTGTGCTTATGCCACTTTTGCAGAATCTTTTCGGTTTCTTCTAACCATATACTGACAATAAAACATTTTTCCTCGGTGCAAAAACACTGATTCTATTTCAAACCCTCATCCAAGACCAAAGCCGTGATGCATCATGGTCACAATCTAAATCCAATAGCCCTCTCTGACATCGCCATCAGTCTTTTATCGACTGTCATTGGATATACACCTTGCCCAGAAATCGCCACACCATTCTATCACAGGCGTAGCTGTGCCAAAACTTTCTGAAATCGTCTAGTTCGTCTTTCCATTCTCTTGCATTCTGCTGGCATCATTTATGTATATGATCTCTAGGGATCCATTTTGTGAGTAATGAAGTCCATCGGCTGTCTGCCATTCTTGCAACATGGCCAGCCAATTGCCATTTGAGTTTTCTAATTGATTTTAGGATGTCTCAGACTCCTGCCTTTTCCCCTAATATGTTGTGATCTCTCCATGTGAGCTTGAACATGATGCTTTCATGTGTGCATTGCATAATGCAAACTCTGAAAGTGATCAAACAAATCCCAAGTTTCCAGAAAAATTCTCATTTACGGCCTGCCTCGGGTTTTTATGAAATCTGTATGAAATATCAGTTGTATTTCAGTGTTGTCAGACTCAGACTGTGCCTCCAAGCAGCGACAGGTACCTCACCTAGTCTGTATATTACGTTGTAGTGGATTGGTACTGCCTCATATATATATATATATATATATATATATATATATATATATATATATATATATATATATATAGTTGAACTAGGACAAACTGCTGAGCTGGAAGACAGGATTTTTCCGCTACGGGATCTTCTGCCAAACACATCTGCCATTGGAACAAGAACCTCAAAGAGCAATTGAAATTCCGATTTTCAAGACGAAAATTCTTCCTGGCTGCACCAATTGATTTCAGAAACTATTCAGCACTAACTAACCGTTCCTGTTTGAGAAACGACCGGTTGAATTCGAAGAATTGTACCTGGGGGGTAAAGACGGAAAATCGTTTTACGAGTAAACCTAATCGCAGTGTTGTACACATCTGGTTGAACCATGTGTCTATGGGTCGAAGACAGGAATCTTAATGTCAATGGCGGACGACTTCCGATGTTTTAAATGATCTTAAACCACTTACGTCGATTTCTTTGCCTTGGGAAATGGTGACGCTTATGCTGCAATTAACAAGCGATTGACAATAGGGTCAGTTTATCTCTCAATTCACACACACACACACATACACTCATACACATATGCACACTCACATAAATACATGTATACTAAAAACATTCGTGATTTTCAATTGCAAATTGAGCCCCTGAAAACGATAAGGAATAATTTTTCATGGCCCTCTGGCTCCATTGGTCTGGCCTGTATGCATGATGCATAGATAGTCAACATACATAAAGAATGAACAAACCTACGTTGACAGTTTTGGTTGACAGTTTCAGATTCCTTTTTAAAGTAAGAAATGATTCTCGGTATTGGATTCTCGCTCGTATGCTCACTTTATACAATCACCGACTGCGGGGGGTGGAATGAATATATAAATAAATCGAACCTAGTAACTGAGAACCAGTGCCCTGTTGGGGCATCCAATTGCACCAAGAGGGGTTTAAGTCGGACTAGCCCTGTGTCCATTATGCAGTGAGCTCGATCCTCACTAGGTGCTGCCCACCGTAGCTTTGTGTTTGACCAACTCAATTTATTTTAGGTCATCACGCTAACTAAGCGTGCATTGTAAAGTGATGTTGATCCTTATTGGGGGGGGGGGTTGAATTAAGGTTAGCCTTGTGTCAGAACACAAAAGGTTCAGTAAATGGTGTGATATAGGTAATACGTCAATCATACGGCCAAATTGCACGTGTTACTTGGATTCTTGTACGTTAAGCGACGTTGATCTTGGTCATTACTCAGATGGGAATCAGTCTGGGAATACATGGTGCCATATGCAGTTACAAGATCATTCTTAGACCGTCTCAGCCTATGCTCTGTCGTTGATTTACAGAACATCTAGCCAAACAGGCACCGGACTGTGCATCGATTTCTTTCTTTTTTCAAGCGCACACAGCTTCATAGAAAACACATGGGAGTGTGCACTCAAAGTAGAAATGTTGCCAAATCAAAAGAATTTTTGCACTAAACTGACCTCGAGAAACGGTAAAAAGGCTGAAACTAAAGAAAAAAATTATCCATCTCATGACCATGTGAACAGTTTAAATTGCTATAATTGCCTGTAATAGCTAGGAAATGGCTAAAATTGCTGAAAATAGATCGAAAAATGGCTACAAATAACGTTATTTCACGCTGTCTAAACAAGACAAAAACAAGTATGATTAAAAAAGAGAATGGAATTAGAAAGTATTCACACGGCACACACTCCTCCCCTCAAGTGCTATCCACTAAGTGAAGACTGAACAAAAATGAATAACCAAAAAAGAAGGGAGACAACTTTAAATGCATATTGAGTTGCTTCCGTTAAAATCTAAACCAAGTTTTTTTGCCACCTGTGGGATTTTAAGTTCTTTTCCTGCATTTTTACTAGTCACAGTTGGAGTTCGAACTCTAGTCGCTTGAATCTATTTCCTCTGCAGCTAGTAGCTAACCGATCGGCTACAGTCACTTCCGTTCTAAATTGCTCACGGGACCTGGCTGTCACCCATCAAAGTACTGTCTAGTGTCAACGCTTCTTAACTTCGATAATCGAACGAGAACCGATGCTTTCAAGCACCAACTTCCTTGGCAGTTTTGAAAGAAAAAAGGCCTTGTAAGTGATTTGATTGGGACATTGATTTTTAAGCACTGATGTCGCTGTTGATGAATTATGAGTTTAGTTAAATTTGTTGCTACATGAAGAACTTTTCAAAACATATTGCTAAAACTTTTTCTTTGAATTGAATCATTAGAAGTTATATAAAAGAAAAGAAAAGAAGATTTATTTTACAAATGCAGATTGTAATGGCGGATCTTTTCCCTCTTGTCCCCAAGCATATCTGTCTGTAGTTATCTTGTAAGCAGAACTTTTTTTTTCACTTTGGTTGATTCATAGAGGAAGATAGCAGACAGAAAGAGAAATAGTATGAAGAAACATTATTTTTCTTATCTTTCTCATTCTTTTGCAGATAAAAAAAGAAGGAGAAGAATGGGGAGGGCGAGAAGAGAAAAATGGGGGAAAGAATGGGGAGGGTGAGAGGAGAAAAATGGGGGAAAGAATGAGGAAGGTAAGAGGAGAAGAACGGGGAAGGTAAGAGGAGAAGAATGAGGGGGTAAGAGGAGAAAAAGATGGAGAAGAATGGGGAGGGTAAGACGAGAAAAAGGGGGAGAAAATTGGGAGGGTAGGAGGAGAAAAAGAAGGAGAAGAAAAATATAAGTTGATGTCAAGGAAGATAACAGCAAGGAGAGAAAGGAGGAAAATCTAGAAAAAGTAAAAAAGAGACGGAGAAAAAAAGAGGAAAGAGGAGAAGGAAAAGAGGAAAAAGGAAAAGAAAGGAAGAAGGATTTTATGGTGATGATGAAAAAAGACGTAAAATAATAAAAAAAGAAGAAACGAAAGAAAAAAAATCAACAGAGGAAGAAAAAAAGAAGGTGACAGATGAGGAACAAAAATCTGAAAACGAAGAAAGATATGAGAAAAGATTTAAGAGAAAGCAGGAAAGAGAAAATCTGACATTTAACACTTGAACAAATATTACAGACATCACTTAATGCTGTCTTTTTTTTTTTCATTTCAATATTTTCAACTTAATTTTTTGTTTTCTCAATTAGAAATCTTGTCATGATTCCAGACAGTACAGTTGGGATTTTTCTTTAATTCTCAGTAAACTTCTATTTATTTCTTTCGGTAAATAGTTTTATTACCATTTTTTTCTATTTTGACAAAATGTCTGTGTTACATTCACTGAAGCAACGTGTAACATTATTCCCATTATTTTCAGTATATGTGTTATATATGGTACTGCATTTATCATTATCATTATATCATTATTTGCATTTTCTTACCAGTTTCCTGATGGTCACTGCTAGAGGCTGAGTGACAGCAAGTCTCCTCAAGGCTGCAGCCCAACTCTTTGCACCTTCACAGTCAACAGCAGTGCTGTGGTTGTTTGTTTTGCCTTTTTTTTAAATTATCATTATTAGTCGTAACAGTTATAGTAGTGGTAGTGGTAGTAATTGAAATATTAGTAGTAGTAGGAAGAGGAGAAATAGGAGATGTAGGTATAAGTTAATTTACATTGCAAGATATATACAAAAATATGTTTGAATGTCTCCGATACAAAGATATCGATAAAGTGAACAATTTTGAAAATACACAAATCGTAAAGACAAACGAATACACACGAACACACATACACACACACACACACACACACACACACATATATATATATATATATATATATATATATATAATCTGTTTTCATTTTCTTTCTTTTGTTTCCCTTGTAGGGGATCCTTTTTTTGAAAGATTTTGGAATTTTTTCCCCTAACTGATTGTCTCATGCATGAAGAAGAACTTTTTATACGTCAAGTGCCATATTACGTGTGAAGAGTTACAACAGAACTGAAATGAATTTTCTTTCCCCAAAAGTCTGGCACTGATCTCAGATCTGTTTTATCTGAACTAGTTTAATGTAGCAGTCAAAAATGACGGAAATATTCGACTAAACTTGAAATCATAATTAAGTAAAAACTTATCTATTTATTCATTTATATATTTACTTATAAAATAAAAATACCTCTATGGACATATCCAATCACAATCTACATCAAGAAATAGGTATTCAACGTAAGAATACACATTAACTCGAGCAATATGAATCTACAAAAGCTGCATTTTCTTAATAAAATACTTGAAATTATAAAAACGTGTCAAGATAATTCAATTAAAACACTGTCACTGCCTTCGAATATTGTATACTGGCTAATTTCCAGCTGGTTCCTGCGAAAGACCAATTCTCTTCTCGGGGTGGGGGGTTTCAGTCGATGGCTGTATTATATTGATACATAACTACCACTTGAGCCCCCAAACTATTGACTAGTAATAGTGAGCCTGAGAGCTGGATAAATTCCGTATAAAAAACGCAAAGAACATGAAAATTCTACGATTATTTCCCTTCTAAAATCAACCTATAATGTGCATTAAACATGGATTAAGATGTCTTCAATTTAATCATGGTCTTATCTTTTTCTCTGATGCATGGCCCTCGAGCACATACGTACATATATACATACATGTTTACATACATACATTTTTCTCACGTAAACGAAATAATGACATAATTTTTTAACGGGAGTAACTCATGAAAATACGAAAATAATTTCCCTTGGTCTTACAAGTGAAAACACATAAACACAAACAAGAAGACATTAAAAGTCAATCAGTAAATGGCTAGCATGACTAAATACTAATTCTCTCAGTATTTTGGTGAAGTTCATTCCGATAATTTGAGCATCTGAAAAACTTCATCACTATCATATATATTTTTCTTTCAATCAATATTTTTGAAGGCCCTGACTTGGGAACAGGTGACAAGTTTCCTCAAATCTTGTACACTTTTCTTATCTTATTCTTGCCGTACCTTCACGTTTTGACAGATTTTTCGATAATCCATGCTTCAACGGACGTAAATTTCGGTCGCAAAACACAGCATACAAACGCTCCCAAAAGTTATGCAAAGCCTCCATTAGTTTAGTTCTACAACGTATTGATCAAATATCAATGCAATTATGAGAAAAAAAAACGTTAATGTATCGTTTACAGTTATGCTATTGTGAATCGTGTTAGCAGTTCACAGTATCCCCTAAAATCATTTTTCCTTCTGTCGTATAACTTTTTTCACGTATTTTCTCCACTGTCTTCATTTACCTAAATCCTGTTTTTGAGTTTTCGTCCAATTTTTGAACTAGTTTGATTTACGCACACTGAAAATTGTGGTCCTGTAGGCATTAACTCTAGTTTAGTGGTCCAGTAAGCGTTAGTTCTAGTTAATCCGGTTACTCATCTCATCCGGCAAACCCCTCAAATCCGACAGCCCCTTTAAAAACAAAGGAGAAGATTTGTAGGTTTACAGTGGACCGCTATTCATTATATCGGCAATAGCCACCGGTTTCGATATTCAGTTGGTCTTGCAGTTGTAAAATATAGTGGTTCTGTACTACGTTTTCACAAGATATTGAGGTAATGAATGAATTACAAGTCATTAATCTGTTTTTCATCAGACTGTGCGATATGAATTCATCAAGGTATGATGGAAACAGTGCACTCCACATACGAAATTATAGTTTCTTTTTTTTTTTTCTAAGCAAATCCAGAGAATTTCTTTATTCTGTAAGTGTACATAATCATTATCAGAGTCCTCAAAGTTCCTTCCATTACGGAGCTTAGCACAACTTGTAGAAGGAGAACAACAACGTTAATGTACATTCAGTCGAGCCAGGATAACCGATTCCCCTCACTTATATGCAATATTGGTCCTGCTTTCCTTGTCTGGACAGGATGATTTATTTCAATCTTAACTCTTTGAACCCCGGGGCGCAATATTTCGAGATGAGCGCTATTTGCTATTTACCATAAGCTCAATATTCATCAAGAAGCTGGGAGTAACAGATTGAATGCTTGAATAGATTTATATTTAGATGTAGATCGGCCAGCGGTTCTCAAGCTTTATTGATAATATATACATTAGATTCACACAGCACACCAAAACATGAGTATGAAATGAATCAGGCAAGAACATTCTAGTCAATGAATGAAACACTTATATCGCACCTACTCTTTTTCCTCAGTCGCCTAAAAAGATAGAAAACATTTCTGTCTTTTTGCATGTTTCACGTGTCATTTGGTAATGTTTCTCTAATATGAGAAGGGCTGTAAAAAGAACAAAAATTGGATATTTCCTCTCCAGGAGCTCACATGCAGGTTGTCTGAAATCCAAGGGGCTAAAGGGACCAAGGGTCAAAAGTGTAAAGGTTTATTGAAATATTTTTTTCTATTATTCCAAGAACAACTTCTGGTTTGTCGAACCCCATTCGTTTACTATTTTTGGACTTCAACGTAGAGCAGTCTATCTCGACAGGGTTCCGCAGAATCTCACAGTATATTCATGAATGCATTATATTGAAATGACCTCTTGCTGTTACACGGATAACGGGTCACTCAACCAAGACAGTGTAAGTAAGATAAACAATTAAAAATGGAGATACTGCAGGAATCGAAACTGCAACCGATAATGTAGCCGCTTCAATCGTCATAGAGTTTAATGACGGAAGTTGCTTTCAAATAGAGTCTCAAATAGTATAAAGCATTCATATATATATATATATATATATATATAGAGAGAGAGAGAGAGATAGATGGATAGATAGATAGAGAGAGAGAGAGATAAAGAGAGAGAGGGGGGTTCTAATCTTCTTACGAACGTTATTAGGGAACGATTACAACGTCGTAGTTTTTTTTATCAATTCAAGCTATATCACATCTAAGAAAACCTACAATATGACGATGTGATTTTGTTCCTTCCTGTGGGGATCATGTAATTATTTCGAGGATTTAAAATCAAAACAGTTACATGGCTTTCAAGCAGCATCGGTAAAAACGAACTTCAACCTCTCAAGTTTTAATTTCTATATTCAATTTGCTATATTATTTTGGGGACTGTGTCATAATACTTGTAATATGTTATTTTATATTCGGCATTATCATAATCTTTGTACACGGATGTAATTTTATACTATACATCGTTGTAACAAAGGGCTCACTTACATAAGCTACCCCAAAACGAATAAATATGACGATAAGGGATCAGTGAGTATAATAACAAATATGACTCGTTGTGTCCACGATGCTTCTATTGCATGTTTACCTCTACATGTATATGTAGTTAAACCTTACTTGGTGCGCTTGATTCGTTCCAACATTGTGTGTACTGTTCAAAACAACACTGTCCAAGGTCTTATTATAATTCAATGTGTGTTTCCAGCTTTCCCTTACTTATATTGATTTTTACAGCTATACATAAAGCGTGCTATATCAAAACTCCACAATTCATTGTATTGATATACATGCCTGCTTTTGTTAAAGAAGGGGAGTTGAATGGAGAGAAACTGATTGAGTCCAATACAATGCTCGTTGCTGTTAAATATAATTCCAGAGAAAAGTACGTAAAAGTTGATTATGACATTTAATGAAGAATCTCCAGTTTTATATTTAGTTTATATAATTGCATTTTCAGATGGAATTATGTTGTTGAATGCGAATAGAAATTCAATTTCAATGATCCCTTTGATTATTTACGATATTCATTTACAAAATTGTATTTTTTGATTGCAACGGAAATAGACCATATTCGTCAGCAGAGCGCACAATCCAAGTTATAAGAGAATATACGTCTCTTAATTTTCGATTATGAATTATTACACGCAAAAAGGTTTGTAATATTTCATCCTGGGAACTGATTGAATTGGAGAGCTAACATTCTGTCAGGTAAAATACTTACATACAAATGCACACACAAGTGTGCACACAAACATACGCACATACAAACGTACAGTTGTAAAAAAAATATGGGATAATGCATACTCTTCAATATTATATGTGTGTTAGCAACAGTAATGGAGAGTTAAGTGGAAGGTCAGCAAATGGTGTAAAAGACCAACCCTTTTGGCGCCCATGGGACAGTACACGCAGTAGGAAAATACAAGACACAAGATAGAGAGGGTTGCCGATAAGACGTGGCAATTGCATTCGTCGAGGAAGGAAATGGGAAAAGACTTTGTCCAGCAATGGACTTATATCGACGGATGATTATCTATCTATATCAATATATATATATATATATATATATATATATGATTTCTAGAAAGCTTTACAGCTTTGAGAATCAAACATTAAAACACTTTTTGTGTCACTTCAGTCACCAATTTCCCAATATCTATCAATGTGATTCATATAATTTCTTTCAGTGGTTTTTCCTCATTTTACATATACTTTGTTATTATTGTACCAGGTATTTGGGGCGGGGTCATAATCCTTTACTATATAACCGTTTAGGGGATTTTAAAAACAAAACGATAAAATTCACATGGCATGAGAGAGACCTACACGCACCTATTTTAATTGTTGCAACAAAAAGTCTCGTTTGAAAGTGGTACATCCATTCCAATCCGTCTATTTGATGGCACTAGAGTCGTAGTCAAGTTCACTATACTGGAGCAAGCTGAATATAAGCAACTATCAGCAGCAGCAGCCTTTAACTCCTGTCAATAGACATAGACTTTCGCCAAAATTTGCCAGACCCCGCTACCAAGGGAAACACGAAGCTAGCATTTTCAAACTTGTTTAGTTTGCTGCGTTGTCTTATCTTCTATCGGCAAAAGTTTTGCATATGATCTTTTATGAGTTGTTATGTCAAACAGTTGTCTGACTTTGTTGCAAGATAACCAACCAATTGCCATTAAAGTTTTCTGGTGATTTTTTCCGACATCTCTAATCCTTTTTTTTTCTCGAATATACTGTGCTATATTGCGATCTCTCCACGTAATGCTGAGCATGATTCTCTCCTGTGTACGTCACATGGTTGTCAGTTTGAAGATCAATGCTTTGGTCTGGGTCAGTATTTCATCTCCATAAGTGAGTATTTGTCTATATAATATATATTAGTTATGGCTTAATAAGAGGAAAACAAATATACATGATAACAAGATTTGTTCGTTCATCAATTGTAATGATCAAGAGTTAAAGAACAAATAACAACTTGAAAAAATTATAAAAAAATTGATATATTTGTTCAGTATTTAGGGAAGCAACTCTTCTTCATTATTATCCCGAGGACTAGCTTCCATTGTTGTTTCAAAATTCAGAACAGATCTTATCCAATCCAGTTTCAATCTTCTCCCAAATATGGTTCAGGTAGGATTCAAACGTCCTATACGCCCCCTATCAACTTCAATGCATATCTTATTGGATTAAGGTTAGGGCTTTAGGCAGACCAGATCATTATTGAAAGTTCTTGCAACTCTATTAAGTCCTGAACTTTATTTTCATATTCTTTGGCCGGGTATGGAACGACATGCTGGTAGTGGGGTACTTCATAGACATCAGTATCCATCTTACTAAGCAGATGAACCAGGGGGCCAATGACAGCGGCTGAGATGACACCCAAGCCATCATATTGCCACCTCCAACCTTTATCATCAGTCTTTTAATGTCTGTCATTGGACATAGACCTTTCCCAGGATTTGCCACAATTCTCTATCTTGGGCGTTGTGGAGCCAGTATTTCCTGAATTTGTCTAGTTCATCTCTCCATCTTGTGTTCTGTCGGCCTCGGTTTCTCATATGATCCCTGGGGAACCATGTTGTGAGTCGTGATGTCGAACGATTGTCTTTCTTTCTTGCAACATGGCCTGCCCATGGCCATTTGAGTTTTTTGATAGTTTGTATGATGCTGGATTCCCGTTTTCTTCCTTATGAACTGTGCTGTCTTGTGATCTCTCAATGTAAGGTTGAACATGATTCTCTCATGTGTGCGTTGTATGCTTCTCATTTTTAGGTCTGTCTCTTGGTTAGATTCCATGTTTCAGCTCCATAAGTGACTATCAGGAGAATGCATTGGTTGTGTACTTCTTTTCAGGATTATTGGGATCGTCTGGTGTTTGAAGGTTGAGGTTGCTCTGCCGAAGGCTTGCCATCATACAGTGATTTTTCGCTTGATTTCCTCCTCTTTTGAGGGTCTCATGGAGATTTTTTGTCCTACGTAGATGTAGTGGTCTACATTGCTGAGTTTTCTATCTTGACAGTTATTTTCTCATTCCCAACATGATTGTTGCACATGATTTTTGTTCTACTGAAGTTCATGGCCTCAACACATTGAGGGACCAAAGTGCCTAGTAAGATCCTTGTAAATTAGACTTAAATTTATCATTGAAGTGAATCCGGACCCATTGTTCAGGAGACCAAGGAACATGTTTGGTAGTATACTGAAGATGTGTTTACTGGTTATTAAGACTGATGAAAGGCTTGATTATTAGATCTCAATCCAACATTCATCAGTCGACGTGGATCTTGACACTTGCAAAATGAATTTGTTATGAATGTTCTTGCCATCATGAGTTCTTCCCCCTTTTTGGTTTTTCGATGTCAACCACTATTCTTTTAGGATTCCAACACGTTAAAATGTCAGGTGATTCGCAAGAATGGCAGATAACCGATGGACATCACAACCCACAACATGGATCCTCAGAGATCACATGCACAACCTAGTCCGGCAGAATACTAGATGAAGAGACAAACTAGACTAATTCAAAAAGTACTGGCTCTACGACGCCCACAATCGAGAAGTGTGGTACATTCTGGAAAGGTATATGACAAATAATGGACGTCATAAGACTGATTATGATTCAGTGAATAAAATCTTTAGATTGTTCATTATTGTTTGCAAAGGAGATCAACGACTTTCTTTTTTCTGTGAGCAGGGTTTGCACCCTCCCAGGATCGGCCATGTTGCCATTTATATTGGTTCTAATAATATGAAAACCTGAAAAAAATTAATTTGTGATAGTTATCAAACACTTTTAATATCAACGCTATGTTTGTTGACTTGGATTTCAGCCCTAAATGGATCTCCAGAATAAGTTCAGGCAAATGAATCATAGGTATCATCTGTATTCCCACAGCAAAGGCGAATCACGGATTATAACTGTTTGACTGGTCAAAAACTAAGGGACAAAAAATTCTACAGAATAACGAGGTTTCAATCCAGGGGTTGATTAAAAGATTGACCAGAGTTGAAAGAAAGATAAGAAATTAATTGCTAATATTCATCACAATAAAAAAAGTGTGAAGTGAATGAGTGAAAAAGAACATCTTGCAGGATAAAATAAAGTCAAGATTGTCCGTCAATAATAGTCAAATGCAGCGACGTGAATTCTTTCTAAAGGATTCATTTCTAACAATGAAGAGTGCTTAGACTTGTGAAATATACTTTCCGTCGTGAAGGAGGAAATTTCTTGGAGGAGGAATTACTTTTTGTAAGAAAATTTGCGTATGCAAACGTACGTGTATTTGAAAATTATTCAAAGTAAGAAGAAAAAGCGAAAATTAGAGCTTTACTCAAAGAAGAGAAAGGGAATTAGAATTTATCACAGAGGGGTTTAAATAGTATGAAGATAACGATACGTTATCTTACTGGTAGTTCCATTTGACGTCATAGAGTCACTCATTTTCACCGTGTGGCAGAAATTGTAATTAGATATCAACATGGGCAGATAACTCCACAAAAATTACTTTTTTTCATCAGAGAATTGGGTACTACACGAACAATAAATTGGAAACATGAATACTGTCGTAAGATAATTTTCATCTACGTTGTTCCAGCGATGAAAAATAAATTAATGAAATTCATTATAGCCGTACTTTGTATAATGTTTGCTATTATACATGCAAAAAGTAATTGAAATATCTATGTTGTCTAAGATATCATAATTTAAATGGACAGTGTGGAGAAAAAGAGAGGAAAACACACCTGAAATTACACTTGAAGTATGATACCTTGTCTCTCAACGTTTGATGTTTTGGTTTCTTTGTTGGCAGTATCTGTAAGACTTTTTTTCTGTTACTACTGCCGCTGGTTGACAGCCTGATTTAAGTTGTATTAAAAAAGAATTAAAAATCAGGATTAGAATAATAGTCAAGAATTAATGATAATGTCTGATCTTCTCTTACTTTTAAATCAAGTTTGCCTAATTATATTGTTTTATCGTTTTTTCTTTTTACAGAGAGACGAGGTATCTTTTTGCTGCTAATTCTTACACATTACACATCACAGTAAATAGAAATCAGATAAAATGACGAATTGAATCCATCAATCGATTAATCACAGAAATACAAAAGATATTGTTGTTCTTTTTTAGCATTTGTCAGTAAATGTAATATAGTGTCTGTTTTCTTTTTAATGATCTTTTTTAACCGTCTTTTTCATTCGGTTTCACTATATATTTTTCAATCTTACGATGTATTTTTTCGATTCTGAAAGTTCTTTTAGAATTGTCATAGGAATTAGACAGATATTTTTATAGCTAAATAAATAAATAAAACAATTTTGTATGCATTATTGCTTTCGATATTTAAAAAAGGTTTCTGATATATTTTTTAATCATTTTTTTCTCGTTTAGATTGTTCTATTCTTTTAATCTAAGAGAAACACTGTACATTTAGCACGAAATATCGACTGGGTGGATGTGTGTGAATGGAAAACGTTTTATTTATCTTTGCGAGTAGTCTTGAAACTATATCATCATCCGCAACAGTAGCAGCCTTTTAGCGTCCTTCCTTGGACATTGCCCTTCCCAAGATTTGCCAGATCTCTCTCATTCATGAGCATTGCAGAGCCTATACTTTCTGAACCCGTCTATTTCGACACACCATCTTATATTTTGCTGGACAACGTTTCGCATATGATTTTTGGGGATCCATGCTTTGTGTTATGATGTCAAACAGTTGTACTGACATTTCTGCAACATGGCCAACCCATTGCCATTTAAGTTTTTGAATAGATTCTATAATATCCTTACCTGTTTTTTGTTGTTGTTCTTTCTCTTAAATACTCGGTTGTCTTGTAATCCCTCAATGTGATGTTGAGCCTGATTACTGATGTGCAACTTGCATGGCTCTCAGTTCAAGGATCAATCTTTTGGCTCGGTTCCATATTTCAGTTCTGTAGGTGAGTATCAGGAGGATGCATTGGTTGTAGACTATTCTCGGTACGGCCGATGGGATTTTCTTGTTCTTGAAGATTGTGCTTGCTTTAGCAAATGCTTGCCATCAAAGACCGATTCTTCGTTTGATTTCTTCTTCTCTTGAGGGTGCACTTCAAGGTCTCAGGACTGGATAGTCTGGCTCTGAAACGCTGACACCTAATTAGAAACGCTGAACCAGCGGCGTTTAATCGAATTAAACCAAACACTGAAGTTTCTACGATGCAACATTTATCTCATGAGAGCTGGAATTGGTCCTCTTATTACTTTCCAAATTTTGCACATCCTTCAGTCAGAAAATTAAGCAAACGAACATTGATCTACTAAAGAGGAATCCACTATTGATACTAATTGCCAAATCAAATACTGATTTTCTACGTGTATTTCTTTTAGATTTCCTTGTACGAGTAATGTGATTTAAGATCGTCTGTTCAGCAAAGTCGTTGAATGCTAAACAGGGTACTAACCAAACGTAAGTGGAATTTAAAACAGTGCACACGTACCGAATGCAGTTTGCAATGCAGTTTGCAGTTTTGCCAAATGTGAAATGTATCTTGTGGAAACAGCGGGAAAAGGATTACTCCTAAGTAGAGAATGGAAAAAACTAGATGTCTCGGTAGCACATCGTGTATATATATATATATATATATATATATATATATATATATATATATATATATACATATATATATATATATATATCGTCATTATCATCATCATCATCATCAGTTTTTCAACATCCGTCGTCGGACATACACCTTCCCAAGAATTCGCCACTTTTCTCTTTCATGGGCGTCGCAGAGCTGGTATTCCGAATTTGTCCAGCTCGTCTCTCCATCTAATATTCCGTCGGCCTCGGTTTTACATGTGATCTTGGGGGATCCAGGTCGTAAATCGTGACGTGACGTTCATCGGTTATCTGCTATACTTGCAACATGTCCAGCCCACTCCCATTTGAAATTTTCAATGGATTCTATGATGTCCCTGACTCATGTCTTTTCCTGGATATACTGTGCTGTCTTGTGGTCTCCCCATGTGAGACCCAGCATAATTCTTTCATGTGCATATTGCATGGTTCTCAATTTGTGGATCTGTCTCTTGGTTAGGTTCCATGTTTCAGCTCCATAAGAGACTTTTGAGATACGTGGAGATTCATTGTTCAAGGTAGATGTACATCTCGAGGCAAGCTGTGAAGAGTTTACGTATATATTTAGGTTCTGCGTGTTTGTGTGTTTGTCTGTCATACCATAAAAAGTACTTAAACATGGATGCAACCCAACCAAATTTGATGTGTCTATCCAATGGACCAGATGGGATGTTTCAAACGACGGATGTTTGGAAATGTCTTTGAGATGGTTTCAGAAGGAGATTCTACTTACCATGTAACTATGATACAATAAGGTGAAACCTACTTCCTACCCACATACACATCTTCTTCGTATATATATATATATACATATATATATATATATATATATATATATATATATATATATATATATATATATATATATATATATATATATATATGATTCTTCAAGGACTGTGAAGTGAAGGAAAACCATCCCGTTTATTGGTTGTGAATGAAAATTGAATCCAAAAGTTTTGAGAAAATACTTGAACGTAGAGTTATATACTCTTCCATAGGAATAGAGCACACTGGTGGATGAGGGGTTTCTGCGTAAAAATGGATATATCGCTTAAATTCAGCCTTACTGACCACACAGCTTCGTAGTCCATAGGTAGGATATCGGCCTCCAGGTCCGATGCGAGGGTTTCAACTCTGCCTCGCAGTACTGGATAGGCTAATGTCTATAGCCACACCTAAGAGATGTAATACATCGAGACAGCATTCTGTGGATGACACAATTATATATATATATATATATATATATATATATATATACATATATATATATATATATATATATATATATATATATATATATATATATGATGTGTACTTTAGAGAGTTTCTATGATGGTGAAGCTAAAAATAGAAAAACTACTCCAATTGACATAACTAAAGTTCTAGAAAAACACGAAGACATGTGGATCAACAAACTTAAAACCCTATATCCTAATGGATTAAATACTAAACTGAACAACCCTCACCACACAGAACACTAATATACACAACTCCCATCATTAATATCCTCACACCCACATCTAAGACACATTCAATAATGGAAGCTTCTAAGTCACCCAGATCCATAGGAAAAACTTCACCTTAGCCTGTTATAACCCCTGTCCAAATTATATATATATATATATATATATATATATATATATATATATATATACATATATATATATATATAAAACTATTGGGAGGTGAGCTTTTTTTCTGGGTGGCAGACTGTGCCTTATTATATCTGTGCTTCCATTGTCTGTTTTGCTCTTTTATGATTTTTCCATTTGTAGTTACTCGAGTTTTTTTTTTAATCCGTTATATCATATGATTTCTGTTCTGTAATGTTTTTTTAAATCATTTTCCAAATTCTAGTTTTTGCTATATTTTTGTCATTACGATATTGGTTTGTAGGTTTTAAAATTGTTTTTGATATTATACTAGTTGATCTATCAGTCGCTAATTTTTTGGTCTGTTGCAATCAATTTTTTTTATATTCGTTTGTTCATTTTATTTATTTCCCACAGGGGAAGTGAGGTTTTCAGTTGTTTAGCTTCTATACATCCAAAGTAATTATGAAAAGATAATGTGATGCGTATTGAATGAATAATAATAATGATAATAATGATAATAATAATAATTATAAATATAATTATAATAGTAGTAGTAGTAGCAGTAGTAGTAAGAAGAAGAAGAAGAAGAAGAAGAAGAAGAAGAAGAAGAAGAAGAAGAAGAAGAAGAAGAAGAAGAAGAAGAAGAAGAAGATTGATTTTTGTAGATCTGAACGTGTTGGTTTTGAATTGTTTTTTGAATAGAAATTCTGGCTGTGTCGACACTTTAGAGCTACTTCATTTTTTTTTTTAGTAAGTCTGTCTTCCAGGCAAAGGTGACAATTTCGAATTTCTCATTTAGACGTAGGTGGCATGGAGTGATTTTTTTCCTTTTAACTGCAGGTGTGAGATTGCTATCTTTGAGCTCCCAGTAATGTGTGGATACTAATGTATCGTTTCTGCATTTTCTATTGAAATGGATGACGTATGATTGGCTAATCTTATTCTAAAGGGTGTTTTTATATCTTTATGCAATATTTCTTTTTTTAGGGTTTATCTTGTGGTGGTGTTTCAGTTTGGTGTCCAATGTTAGGTTTCGGTCATTCATTTTGCAAAGAGCACCTTCTGCTATTTGTACAATTGCAGTGAACTTTGTTTTTGTTGTGTTTTTTATTTTCACTAGTATTATCCTTTATTACTTTTTCCTTACGTTATTTCATGATTTTCTGAAAATTTTCCATACAATCATTGTTGAGTTTTAGATTGTCAATGTTAAATATCTTACACAATGGCTTTCTTGTTAGTATTCACTTGTAGATTAAATGGTTGCGTCTACCAGATAATTCTTGTACCCCTACTTTCTTGCCGTTGCTGTGTTTCACTTTATTGGTTTTTATCAAATTTAAAACTGACCCCAGTTAACTGCTGTCCTGTAGGGCTCTAGAATATTTGCTGTTATCATTGTTAAATCTTGTTCCGTAAGAAGAATTATATAGTAACCTAGTTTCTATTGATTTAGGAATTCTCATGACTGTATTTCAATGGTTGTATTCAGTATTAATATACATACGTTCAGAATTTCCTTCCCTGTGTGGTTAGTGGATGTTGTTGTTTAGGTTGAAAGTAATATCTAAAAATTATAATATTTCTATGTTGACATGTTTGAAGATTCCCTTCTATATTAAAGGGTAAAAGTCTATCATATCGAATTTTTTAAAAATAGGGTTTTTTTTTCTGCTCGATGTTGATAAATCAAGCGAAGGCATTGTTTGTATTTATCCATTTGTTCAGTTGTAGTTGTTATTTGATGCCGCTGTGTATGATAGCAAATGTATGCTAACTAATTATTTCGATCTAGAATTTAGTCTACAATAGGGGGATGTTTAGAAGATCTCGTCAGTAAAAGCATGTTTTTTTTTCTGTAGCTTTCCCACTTTATTGTTGATGTTTGATTTTTCATTAAGGCTTTTATTTCTTTATTTATAGTTTTTTTTATAGTTTAGGTGTCTGACCTTTTGTGATTTTGAGTGGTACTTTGAAAGTTTGTAGGTCTATAAGTTCATTTCGTTGATGCTACTAGTTTTTTGCACTTTCAGAAAAATGTTATTACATCTGTTAATTTGATTGATTTCTGTCTTCAATTATATATATATATATATATATATATATATATATATATATATATATAGAGAGAGAGAGAGAGGGGGGGGGAGAGAATAATAGCTTCATTTCAAATAATAATGGAATAAGTCAAAATATACATTTGAATTTACATATATATATATATATAAGAAATACAAGTACATATACCTGATGAATGTTGACAATTATCCTGACGATTATTGAAATAACCAGCCCATTCATAATTGAATAACGTCATGATTTAATGTTTCCCAAAGCGTAACGGTTCTAACCATTACCACTATGTACGTATAAGAGCAATCCATCTGACTTATCTCCCCTTTCTTGACCCTCGAAAAAAACTTGTTGAATCATTCACCTTTTTTTCTTTGCTGTATAGATCCCACGTTAATTCTAGCAAGTTTTTACGTATCTTAACACTCTGTATTATCTCTTCTTACTTGAAAAAAGCATCCAGTGTCAGGTTCTGAAATGTTCAATTAAAAGTGGCCTCGGGGAATATTCCGTTGAATTCTCCCTCAGCGTATATGTATCAAGAAAATTATTGAGTTTCTATGAAACCATCAATTCCTTAAGCAATAGGCTGTTCCAAGAATTCTTTGGGTTCAATTGTAACTAAAGATAAAAGACACGCATTTTTTACCGATTTTAAATGGTTTTGGACGATTCAAGATAGATCTATTTGATATTATCACTGTTCATATTTTCATGTTTTGTTTATTCATTGTATCATTTTAATTGCTAATAAAATTATACAGAGTGGAAGTTGCTGAAAAATGAATAATAAAAATGATTATGCTATGAATAAAACATTTTCTTTTTTTATATCAGTGTAATATATATTTGACAAACTGTGTAGAGGTTCCAATTTATCAGTATTGGTAGTTTTTTCTCTTTTTATAGTCACTTTTGGTATGACGTTTTGTCAAAAGCTGGAACTACTTATTTCCTCATGACACAATTAACGCTTTGATTTTATCAATTTATTTACCTGAATAATTCTGTAACTTTCTAATACTGAACAATTATTCTAAATCAAAACTCACATGCTCAGTTAAGAGTTAAGAGAGTATGTTATGGATGTGTTAGGGTAATATCCCCCTGTGCTTTTCAGACTCTTATGTTATTTTCATTCATCAGCAATATTAATTCTTTGTTTGTCTACTAGTACTTTCGTTTATTATATAGTATGGTTGTTAATAGATGGTAGAACTCAATTTATTCCAAGTAAATTGTAAATATCCATGCCACTGATATCACTCATGCTACCTTTCCGAATAATTGTTTTCAATGACATTCTCATTTGGGGAAGTGTTTTCAAAACTTGAAACATGTCTATGGCACCTAGATAATTTCATGTGTAATAATTCTTTTTTTCAAATTATTTCCTTATTCATACCTGTGTTATAAGTGATTGATTAGTGGTACAGAGGTTCATATTCACCAACGTTGGTAGATTTTGATATGCTTTGATTGTATCCAAAGAGCTAGAAATACTTATTTGCTTGGGATATATCTCATGCTTTAATTCTATCAATCAGTCTATTTCCGTTATTCTGAAAATTTTGGAAAATACTTCCAAATTAGAGCACACCAATTCTAAGCCAAATGTTATAGATGGGTTGAAGTAATAACCCCCTGTATCTTTCAAACTGTTGTCGTATATTTATAAGTCAATTGTATCACTGGTCAACCTCCTTTTTCTTTTGTAGTCCCTTTTTTCATGTTGTGAATGTTAGTATGGAATTACATTTTGAAAAATATTCATATACATACAACGTTGACATTGCTACTGTAATTTCATTTTTACTTTTGACTGCGCTTATTAGAATTAATCGAACACGGATTAGGCTTTATATTTGCAACATGATTACCTGGTTGTTGGCATGTCTTAACTCTTTTTAATTTTCATAATTTTAAAAACTGTTATCCTTTATACTCGTAGAGAAATATACCTAAGTCTATACCATATTTCATCCTCAACATTTTTTGTAGATTTCTGTAACTTAAAATTTGAAATCCATTAATTTAACCAGTTTTCTCAGTGTAAATGATACTAGTTCACCTAACTTTTAGTTTAAACCTTTTTCTCGCTGCGACACGAAAACTTCGTTTCACTGATCCAATATACACACACATATATATATATATGGTTTGAGAGAGATTCTGCATCAGAATATATATTTTTAGTAACAACTACTCTTTCAAGTGTATATAGAGTGAATAACCTTTTTTCTTTCATCTGTATTCTTTGCTGAGAAAAAATATCTTGAAGAATACATTTTTCCTCTGATGTTATATTTGGAGTTATTTTTCATCGCCAAGTATTCTTACTAATACACACACACACACACACAAATGGATATATATATGTGTGTGTGTGTGCGTGTGTGTGTGTGTGTGTGAATCTTTTGGAAAGGTTTGGCGAGGATCTTCAATTCTGGGATCGTTAGACAGCAGGCCATGTGTGATGAATAACCCTCCAACCAGCGCGTTGAAGTTTTAGAGTAAAGTGCGACGTTTGCAGGGTAGAACCACTCCTTTGAACCAGGGGTTTATTCCCTATGGAACACCTGAATGACATAAATAAAAGGAGTGCACCTGGCTAGTAGGTTTGACAGGAGTTCCCTTTAGCCCGAGCAAGCCCACCAATGCACATACAAGTGCCTACCAATACACAAAAACACATACACAGATTATAGAATGGGCATGTGTGCGTGTGTGTGTGCGTTCGTGTATATTGCCATTCAGTGACGTTCGCAACGTAATAGCCAAATCTTATTCATATTCACGCATATACACATACACACGATCACATACATGTGCAAACACACACACTGTTACAAGCCCTAGCACACTTACATACATACATACATACATACATACATACATACATACATACATACATACATACATACATGCATACATACATGATTTCATTCAAGACTTCAGTACTACTTCACTTTCAGATCATACAATATCCATAAGTAACACATGGATAAAAACTATTGAGATATTATCTTAGCATTAGCAAATTCAGTTTATCAGGCTACATAAAGAGTTAGAACCCTTTCAGCTCCAAAAACAGGCTGGACAAGGTGATACCAGCTCACCTAAACTCTTCACAATCAGCTTTGAAATGATCTTCCAAAGCAACCTAACCAAAAGATTAAGCCTCAAACTGAGAATCATGCAATGTGCATATGAATAAATCATGCTCAACTTCACCTGGAGAGATCACAAGACAGCACAATATATCATGTAGAAAAAAGGAGTCAGAAACATCATAGAATCCACAAAAAAACTCAAATGGCAATGGGTTGGTCATGTTGCAAGGATGGCAGACAATGGACAGACATCAAGACTCATAACATGGATCCCTAAAGATTACATGCGTAACTGAGGCCTGCAGAATACGAGATGGAAAGTCGAAGTACACAAATTCAGAAAATACTGGCTCTGTGACCCCCATGACAGAGATATGTAGCGAATCCTAGGAAAGTTCTATGTCCTGACGCTAAAAATCTAATGAGAGCCAAAAACTCAAATTGCATATACTGACTTCTTTCCCCTTGGTGATTAGTGTCATCTTCTGATTGACAATGTCAAGAACAAGTTTTTAAAAAAGGTATAAAAACTATCTATTCTTTCTTTCAGACTTTGTTCTCGTTTCCAAAATAGTGATAATTCGAAATCAGCTCATTTCAAACAGGTGAACTTTCACATCCTTAATAAAAAATACAAAGAAAAACAATTACACATGAATATCTCTGTCCAGGCTACAAAAGCAACGTTTGAAAGGAATTATAGCTATTTTCAATACTTTTCACACATGAGCAGTAACAAAATTACACTTGCTACCCCTGAACAAAAATTGTATTGCTCCTTGTTCTTACTAACCTGCTACAAAGATACCAATCGACTATTGAACAGCACAGCTTACAGCTTTTAAACCAATGCTCAAGTGAAAAGGGTTTTTTTTATGAATCCAGGAATAAAGAATATTTTAATGAACCTAATTCTCCAATGACTTCAATAATTAAATTGTGGTAAGTTTTTAAAAAATACTGAAGCAATTCAAGAAACCATGGAATATTATAAAGTAAACTCCAAACAGGATTATTAAATTTGTATTGGAGAAAAAGTCTCCCCAAAGAAATAAATAATTAGTGTCTGCGCAGAGTTTGAAAAAAAAAGAGGCAACTATGCGCAACGTCAGTGTCTTCTGAGAGAACTCTGAACATTAATTGGTGGAAAGAATGGGCCACGTGACTTCCAGCGTCTTCTCATCATTTCTTATGAATATTTTATCCGGTATTTAACAATTCCTTACCTTTTATTTATTGTGGCTGTCTTTTTTTCTCTCTCTCTCATTTGTTATTGGTCTGTTGTGGGAATTGTCTTTTTTGTGTTACATTTTTTGAAACTGCCGACTAAAACTATCATCAAAAACTGTAATCATGGGTTTCTTCAATTTTTAAGTTGGCCTGATTGGTCGACCGGATGATTAGTTATCTGGCTGGCTGGTTTTGTATGCGTCAGGCGTAAAGGTTTCACCATTGATGCTCGAAAGGTGAAGATTTGAAAATTTACTCATTATGTCAACAAGAAACGTTTTCTTATATCTTTTAAATGACTTCCTAAAAAGGCTTCCACTGAAGGTTTACCATTTGCAAATTAAGTTTATGGAAAATTACTGTCTTTGTTTGTGAGCAGTAGTATTCACGTTTGTTTTGTTTTTATTTTTAAATTTTGACTTTTTTTGTGATCTCTTCCCAACAAAAGGCGGAAGAAGTAACTCACCCATGGATCACTTCTTTTTGTAATTTCATTATCCATCGCCATCAACTTGCAGCCAGAAGTTGTTGGTCACATGACAGCTTTTATTGAGTGACTACCCAGGGTAACGGGATGGGGAATGGATTGGGCGTGCCGAGTTCAATTTAAGGCTGGTACAGTTTGTATTCACTCTGCACTGACACCCTTGGAAAAAATAAACCCGTCGCTCCCCCTCTGTGCTACCAGTAAAATACCGCTTCGCTAAGTAAGTGATGCCACTTCGGGTGCAATTCATCTCTTAGTCGATGGTCTTTACTAACTGAGTAAATGACCCTGAATGAACGAAGCAAATCAAGAATAAACTTCTGGGAAGAATATCATTACTTTTGTTCATCATTAATCATGACCTGTCGCTTCGCTGACGGTTATCATGTCTCCGCTGACAGGCTTAAATGACAATAGACAGGCCATATTGCAGAATTTCAGGCAGTTGCTGGACATCATGACTCACAACATGGATCACAGGGGATCATAAGTGAAACTGTGGCCGCTAGAGAATATATAGTGAAAGTATTTAAACAGGTTAAGAAAATATTTGCTATATTGATTGCAACTCTTGAAAGGTCTGTTTCAATGACAGACACTTAGAGGCTGCTGCTGCTGGTGAAGTTCTGCTTAGCACTGTTGAGGGACAAATGGAGGATGAGGATTAAGATGATTGTGTAGCGCCAACTCTCCAGATGAGAAGTGATTACCAGTGTTGAAAATCAGCATTTAAAACCCTGGCTATTCACGTAGACTTGAATACTGACCTCTTGCATATATGGAAATATTTGTGACTATCTCAGACAGAGGGGCAGCACTTGGGGTTGATCTTTTGGTGAGATAGGTTTAACAGTTCTATTATATTTGAAAGATTCAGAGAAAAATCCCATTAGTTTTAAAAGGAAAGGTCTGCAACCGATGCATACCTTCGATAGTCACCTATGGAGCTGAAAGATGAAACTTATCCGAAAGATTGGCCTTCAAGCTAAGAACTATGCAACGATAATCATGCTTAACAACAGACGTAGAGATCAAAAGATGATATATAAGAAAGTAAACAGATATCAGGGAAATCAGACAAACCATGAGATAACTCTAATGGAAATGGGCTGGCCATGCTGTAAGAATGTCAGATAACCACTTTACATCACGATATCATATGCAAAATTGTGGCAAGCAAAGAATAAGCTGGTGTAACGAACTAGTCAAGTTTAGAAAGTAATGGCTCCATGGTGCCAATGATTAAGAGATCTGGCGAATCTTAAGAAAGGTGTGTGTCCAAAGACGGGTGTTAAAAGGCTACTGCTACTGTTGCTGCTGCTGCTGATGATGATGATGATGACATTTCCCCCTACGACCATCGACGCAATTCAGATAAATCAAATCCATTCTATTAATAATGATCCTAACTTAACTATATATAACCAAAACTACGTCACCATACTTCCATTGTGACACGTTTCAGTTTGTTGTCCCCGAGCGTTGATTTGATATAAGTACGCAGTAACTACCCCTAAAAAATCGAGCTAGATAAAATGATAAAAGTTAGTTTTATTGTCAACATCTTTGTTCCATCAGTAGAAAGTAATACTTGAGGAATCTTATAGATATAAGTCCCTGGAGAAATAAATTCTGTTTATCGTATTAGAGAAAACATTCCACATTTTTTGCTATCTGCCAGCGTTGGTTGGTTATAACTACGCAGTAACTACTTCTAATGTTGCTACTAGATAAAGCAAAAGTGGGTTTGAAAGTTAAAATGATCGTCAAAGTTTTTGTGTCATTATATATTATCGATAAATCCATAAAGAATCTTTTTATTCTAACCTATCCTCCAAGCAGTTATTTGTTTGGGGTTTGTTTGTTTTTTCAAGTTTTATTCTACATCTACTTACGTTGTTAATTCCTGTAGACTCTTTGTGGAGGATAGGGCTGAGTCTTAGACTGGGACAACAAAGAAACTAAAACAGCCGATGAATATCTGAGTAACCTCAGATTTGCAGACGACATCATATTTTTTGATGAAAACTTCCACGACCTCAAACTAATTCTACATGAACTAAAGGAAGGAAGCGAAAAAGTTGGCGTTCACATGAGATTAACAAAACAAGAATCATGTACAACAAACATGTCGGAAATAAATGCACAAGGATCAAAATCAAAAACGCAAAACTAGAAAATACAGACCACTACATGTAATTGGGAGAACGAGTCTCCATGACATCATCAAAAGAAGGAGAAATCAATCGAAGAATCACTTTATGCGACAGAGCAAACACAACCTCCAAGAACAAGAAAATCCCATTAGTCCTAAAGAGAAGAATATGCAACCAATGTATCCTCCCGATAGACACCAATGGAGCTGGAACATGATACCAAGCCAAAAGACTGACCTGCAAACTGAGAACCATATAACGTGTATATGAGAGAATCATTCTCAACGTCACATGGAGAGATTACAAGACAACCCAGAATTGTTAGCAGTAAAACAGGTCAAGGATATGATAAAATCCATAAAAGAACTTAAGTAGCGATGTGTTGGTCATGTTGCAAGAATGGCAGACACCCAATTGAACAACGTGGATCCCCAAAGATCAAACGCGGAACCAAGGCCGGCAGAATATGAGATGGCGGCACGAACTATACAGGTTTAGGAAATAATAGATGTGGTGAATCCTTGGAAGTGGCAAAGTCCAACGACAGACGATAAAAGGCTGATGATGATGATGACGATGATGATATCATTCACCACCAGTGATGTAGTTCTGTGAGGACCGGTCGGAATGACATACCCTGACTTTTTCAGAAAGGGAAATCCGCTTCCCCTCATTATTTATATATTACTAAATATTCTTTAAGAACAATTCACCTACAAGAATCTTAAAACAACTCTTAAATTGGTTAAATTTCAAAACTTGGGGAGGGATTTAAAATTCATCCCTCATCTAAAGAGTATGCAACACTGCGTCCGCTCAATTTTTTCAGCACTACCCAGCTGCAAACCATTCGAGGGTAATGCTGCAAATGTATAAACCCTGCTTTTATACATTTGCAGCATTCGTGCTTTATTGAAAATGAATTTGCATCAAGTTTCTCACACAATAAACAACACAGACCCGAATCAACTTGAGTATACCTGTTGTTTTATAAATGACGCGACCTGATGGACGCAAAGGTACTTTTTAGGTGCACTTACATTTTCCGGCGCAATATTAGTCACGTTGCAACACTGTATTCAGCAGTGGCATGTGGAACTTTGTATCTTGAGTGGCTTTGTGCTACGGAGGTGCTAAAATACAGAAATATACTAGTGTCTACAAAAAGCAACGGTAAGTAAAAAACTTTTTGGTACAATGTAAGGAAGGTGGTCAAAATTGTAAACTGTGAAGTTTCAACTTCGCTCATTCGACGTTACAAAAAGTGGACAAATAAAATGAAATAAGAGAATTAATAAAAGAAATACAAAATTTAGATTGGATGCTGATTTTGCAAGGAACCTGTGTCGACTTTGGAACATTGTTTAATTCACAATTCCATCAATAACATTTTGTATTATCATATATCTTTATGTAGACGTACTTGTCTCTTTGTGGGAGCCTCTAACCGTCCGTCGAATGTCAGCCCCAAAATTTTTTACTCAGCTGTTGTATGCAAGACTTAGAAAAAAAATGTCTCTTGATTGGAACTAGAAAAATCTTCGATACAGGGTCACGTGATCTGGCAATAATGGCGTTCAAATCATATGTTTTAAAATCGATTTTCTCAGATGTTCCAAGTCAGACGTACTTGGAACTCGTGGAAAAGGTGTCCCTTGATAAGATGTTTTTTGCCTAAAAAAATCTCTCATCTAGGCTCACGTGATCTGGCATCTAAATGGCATTTAAATGATATGTTTTGAAATCGATTTTCTTATATGTTTCAAGTCAGATTCACTTGGAACATGGCGAAAGAGGTGTCCCTCAATTAGATGTTTCTTACTTACAAAAAAAACTTCCCGCTCGGGATCACGTGATCCGGCGATAATGGCGTTTAAACTTCATAGTGAACGTTTAATTGATGTTTTGACCTTGTTTTTTGTCATCAACGTCGGTTATAACAAATACACCACGATGGGTCAAATGATGTTAATAGGGCAACTGGTGTACATTCATTGCATTAAAGTAACCGTGTACAACAAAGGCAGCGACGAGATGGGAATACGTATAGTGAGTTTGTCATTTCTCCTTGTCTTTAAACGGGGAAAAGGTGGAATTGTTTGTCGTTGGTTATCTTTCTCTCGTTGGTCCTTTGGGACACATTTTTTGAACTAATCCTTTATCCCTCTGTCGGCAATTCATGAATATAAACATCTTGCAGCATAACAAAATTAGACGAACACTGAAATACTCAGTTGTTCAGAGTACCAGACTTTTTTTCTAAAGGAGTCTGGCTGCTGCAGCGTCAAATGCAACACGTTTATATTGTACACATGATAAGTAAATGTGTAGGTTTAAAACTTGAAGGTTTAGCTCGGGTGATAGGAGAGCTGCCTCCCAAACGAATGGCCGTGATTTTCTTTATCCTGGTAGGGAAACATTCATTTTATATACATGTTTAGTTTAACATGACAAACGGTGAAAAGTTTGCTCCCCTGATTCTGATGAAGATTGTTCTTGTTGTTTTTGTTGGAGAGAAAAGTAAAGTCAACTTCAACTTGAACTAGAGTTTGACAAACAACAGAACCAACGAAAAATTATCACGTCACACTGGACACAAAATACTCGAATCCTAACCTCAAGTCACACTATATTACGTTACAGTAAGATCAAGAAATTAGTGATTTTGTGACATCCTTTAACATCTCAGTAATTTAATGAAATCCATAGTTTTACAATCTGTAGAATGGTTTACAAGATTGGGATACTCACCTTCACTACTGAAATGAATTAGATCCTCACTGGCTACACCACTACTGTGGATTAGTCTCAAACTAAAATGTATATGCAACATAAATACTGAAACAAAATGTAATTGATATCTACTGAGTGCAACTTCGTTTGGCACAAGGCCACAGTAGAAAGTCAAACAGTGAGGATCAAACTTATTACACTAGAAATGGTGAGCATTACAAGCTTGTTAGCCATTACTTCACTGGTTCTGAAATGTTTTCACGAAATTACTGAATAAGTATCTTGTATAGCGAAAAAAAATACTGATTGCCGATTGGCAAATGTGCGGATATTAAACCTTCTTACGTCAAAGCTAGATCCGATACTTTTCTTATTTGACTACAAGTAGAGCAATAAAACGAATGAGATTTAAGCTCTCCATCACAGTCAATAACTGAACAATCGTAGCGTCAACTGGCTGGCTATGTATGTACGTGTCACGAATACAGGCAGCACCGATGGCGCGAGATAGCTGAAATTCTAAACATTTACTATTGTGTATTAACTACTAATGTTGAAGTCACAAGAGCAGCTTCCGGAAAAAACAAAGAGATTAAAGCAACATGAGAAAACAAAAGCCGGGCAAAGATTTAAGAGGGAAAATACAGACTGAAGTAACAAATATTGAAAGGAGAAATTCCACAACGATCTCCAGGGATTAGCATCGTGTATCTAAAACTCTACAATTTAAATTCTCTGCAGCTGCCGTTGTTATTATGATGTCCCCGTTTGAAGGACAAACCTATGAAAAACAGGATATACCATTCCCATTAAAAATGTGAGGGTTCAATTTGTAATATAAGTTTATACTAAATAGATCGTTAATTTTTGTCCGCGTGCTTTTCAGGAATTGATATCTCATTTAGTTATCACATAATTCCTCTGTCGAATTTTTTGATCGATCAACCCCAACAAGTAGGTCACTTGACAGTTTCTAACAAATAACTTATTCATCATCATCATCATCATCATAATCAGTCTTTTAACGTCCGTCGTTGGACATAGACCTCCCCCAGGATCCACCACATATCATGGGCGTCGCGGAGCCAGTATTTTTTTAATTTGTCTAGTTGATCTCTCTATCTTATATTTTGTCAGCCTCGGTTTCGCATGTGATCCGTGGGGATCCATGTTGAGAGTCGTGATGTCCATCGGTTGTCTGCCATTCTTGCAACATGACCAGCCCATTGCCATTTGAGTTTTTAGTTATTTTATGAGTTCTTCGGACTACTGATATCATGTTTTAGATCTTTTAGTTCCTTTTGCTGATCGTAAGAAAAGGGGGCTATTGTATGGATGTATAAAACCCTTTACGTTGAAGTTAGATGACATACACTTTTTTTAAGACTACATGCAGAATAAGGTGGAAATGCAATGGGAATAAAAGTTAGCTATTTTCACGACAGGTATTGTGAAAAAATGTTCTGTTAAAACGTGACAGTGTTTCCGGCACAAATAATATGCATTCATTTGATAAGGAATGCAAACGATAATGGGGGTAAGAATGAAAAAAAAGACGTAAGATTAGTCATCCATTGAATTGCTTAGTTCTCTGGTGGTTACGTAATTCAGTTTTCGTTATCCTTAAGACATCATTTGATTAAAATGTACCATATCATTTTTTTAAGAGCTTTGTTGTTTGGTTTTACCCCAATGCTTTAGTGACAATAATTCATTTCTGACTAATTCAGTTTGCTGTTGTCTAATTTAATGCATTTATCAAGCCGATTCACTTGGATAGTCGGTATGGAAAGAACGTGTGGATCTAATCTTTTTTTCTTTTTTTCTGACCCTGTAGATAGAAAGCAATGCCTTCTTCCCCTTAGGTTTCTACAGGTTTCAGGTTGGTCTAATTGGTTGACTGGTTGGCTGGCTCTGTATGTATGTATGTATATTTGTGACACGCGTACAGGCCTCACCAATGGAGCTATAGGACTAAAATTTTCGACATTTACCCCTTATTGCGTCTAGAAAAAATATCTTTTGAATAATTCCCATTTTTTCTATGTAACTCTGAGCTTAAGTGATCCATTATTTTGTGTCCAGCAGCATTAATGCTTGATTTTTGATGATCAGTGACCAACAA
>OY735220.1:45448592-45496092 GCA_963457665.1 Thysanoteuthis rhombus | reverse complement strand
AATCATAAACGTAGCGTAAAGCGTCCTTCTATGAGGCGTACTTATAAATACCAGTATTTTTCATTAAAAAAAAAAGGTTGAAGAAAGATTGTTATGATTATCTCCCTTGAAATGCTTCCGTAATTTCGAAGTAACCGAGGAATTATTATTAATCCGAGGCTGGTTTTTCTGTCAGCTTATAGTTTTGCTCTTTAACGCAAGACTCCTGTTCTTGTTACATCTTACGATTCAAGAGTGAAGTCCATGGATCAGAAAATAAAGTGGTCTAAGATAGGATTTGAACTTGCATCTCGTATCCATGAAAATACTTTTAATATACTGACACCTTTACCAATTAGGCAACAGAGATCCATCAGCTCAGTGGTGATAGATCTAACAATATATCTACATCTTTTCTCATCTATTTTTCTTCAACATATTGATTGTTTACTTTCTGATAATAGTCGATTTAAAACGACAATCAATATCCTCAACAAGATTTAAAACTTCCGTAAGAATTTGAAGAACTATTTCATAATCGATGTTCGGATCAAACCTAGAAAATTTGAAGCCATGTGAGAAAAGTTCCATTGTAGAATAAATGTGGTCACCATAATGACATCACTGGCGTTTTCCACTTGAAAGCATCTAAAATAGAGATTTAAAAAAAAACATCTAAAACATTTAGATGCTGGGAAAATTAAATGTTATTATTGAACCTGTCAGAATAAGATTCAGAAGAGGTCAAAAAACTTTTTCCCACAAGAATCGGAAAAAAGTTTTTCAGAATGGGTCTAGTGGAGTACTGATGCCAATTTGGATATCTATAGACAAAAGAGTATAACCGGGCTGCCTTGAACAAACAGACAAGCACACAAACTAGCAAACAGACACACATATAGCAAAAAATACGGTACCGTCTGCGATGGATACGACTGTACTCATCTATCACATTATATTTTGTTCAATCTCATGTGATTTCATACATATATATATTTATATGTATATATATTAATTGTGTCATTCACCGCTGTTTGGCTGTATTACAACCCCTCGGTATGGCTGTAGACTCGATATCCCTTCCAGTACCGCTAAGTAGGGTCGAAACCTTCGTTCCGAGCCCAGGCGTAGATACTCTACCCCGGCACTACACAGAACTGAATGATTAGTGGAACCAAATTAAGCTATGTATTTACTTACGCATAATTCCTCATCTACTAGAGTGCTCAATGCCACAATTAGAACAACATATATATATGTGTGTGTGAGTGTGTGTGAGTGTGTGTGAGTGTGTATGCGTGCCTGCATGTGTGTGTGTGCGTGTACCATTAGATGCTGGCGTAGATGCTTCTCTTTCACTTACTAATGGGGCTACGACAAGCCGGCTCTCGTACTATCATCAAAGTTAAGTAACTTTCGGCCTGGTTGAATACTCAGATGGGTGACAGTCTGGAAATACCAGGTGTCGTTAGCAGCTGGAGGCTTATGTAAAGAGCTTCACGCAGTCGTCTCCTCTAAATAATCTCTATACTACAATCGCTAACGCAAGCGAAAACGCCCCAACCCCTGATCCCTCAGACTGGGCCGGCTGTGAACGACATGAAATGAATGAATTACTTTGTGCTGATAACGGAAGTGTGTCATTGTCTTGACCTTAAAGAAAATTCATAAGATATTATCAAAATCGTTTGACGTTCAGAAGATTCTTGACTTTTGAGATGATCGTGTTTGATCAATGATCTATGAAATTTAAGCAGTTCCTACCGTGTTAGTTATATGATAACGAAGCCAATAGGTTTTGCTTTATAGATGTCAATATATGTAACGATCCCTGTCTGTGTGTATGTACGAATGGATATATATATATATATATATATATATATATATATATATATATATATATATATATATATATATATATATATATATGTATTAGCAGAAATACCCGTCTGAAAGACCTAACTCCAAGAATCGGGGTTTAATCTTAATTGAAGTGGTAGGAAGTAAGGCAAGACTTCGAGAAAATTCTCTCTCAGCAAGGTGCAGATAGGTTCATACTATGAGTTTGCACTACACTCAATAATTACAGCCGTCGTAGTTCACCATCTTTGTTTTGGTAAAATAGCATCTCGGCAACTCCGATCTTATCTCAAGGTCATAAACCAGGGATAGTCAGTCTGGTGGAAGATTGAGTGCCCCCAACCCCGATTCTTTTTTTTTTTTTTTCACATTTATTTAGCAACCAAGAATACAGTGAACTTTAATAATCATAATTATTTAGTGTGCTGGGGGCCAACAGAAAGACCCCCTACCATTTTTGAATAGTTAAAGTATTTTGCGATATATTTTGGGGAACTTTATTAAGTTGACTCACTCACTCATTTCTAGTTATTGAACTTCTATTTTCCTTATGAATCACATGATATATATATATATATATATATATATATATATATATATATATATATATATATATATATATATATATATATATATATATATATATATATGCTAGTTGAAGTAGCCATCTACCCAGGTAGGATTATTATGGAGTATAAAAAAGACTATATCTATATGACAAGTAAGATTGCTTCCCTCTACTTAGGGCAGTTGCAAGAGATTAGGGGAACCAGGACACTTGGTTCCTTAAGAGGTTCCTCCAAAACTTAGTTTGAGTATTTATTCTATAATATCCATAGCGGTGAGTGGTTAAACTCCGATCTAAAGGTATCCCCTATTAAGAAAATGTCTCTGCTCATTTTTGACCCTTGACCTAAAATGATAAGGTATTGATTACCGAAAGTTAGGTTCCAGTCTGGCATTATAGTTTCTTTTAAAATATAACTTCTCCTAAAAAAAACAAAAAAACTTACCTTTTTTATATTCAGGTACTTGAAAGTTTATGCCGAGTGAAATACTTGAAGTATAGAGAAAAAAAATTCCCTTTTTTCTTTTGATCCCTTATCGAAGAAGAAACTTCCTTTCAATTCTAACTCTTTCAAAAGTAAAACAAAAGTTTACTTTCAATTTTCATCCCTGAAAAAGGGGGAAAAAGTCTTACATCACTTTTAATGCCTTAAAGGGGTAAGTCCACCTTTAATACTGACCTTTCAAAGGGAGGAAAAGTGTCTAATCACTTTTGAAGCCTAAAGGGGGGAAGTTCCCTTACACTTCTGACTGCTTAAACTGAAAAAAAAAGTATCCCTTCAAGTAAGACCTTTTGAAAGAAAGGGGAAAGATTCAAATTCACTTTTGGTCACCTTTGACCACAAAGAATGCAGAAATATCGTTTCATTTTCGACTCCTCAAAAGATCATGTTCTCATGTGTCTTTTGAGTATATATGGCAAATTTGGTTCGGCTGCGCCTATGTTTAGGCTTAATAGTGTGACAGACGATCAGATATATATATATATATATATATGAAACAAAGTTATATTATAATATAGATACATAAGAGATATCTTCATGAGAGAAAATATTCAAGAACTGAAGATTTAACATCTCTTTTGACCTTTTGAAGGGAAGAAAAAGTATCTTCTGACCCTTTAAAGACGGAAAGTGAGCTCCTAGTTTGGTATTATGTAAATAGAACCCCCTACGCTAGCACACTCAAAAAGTTGTTTTTCTCAAAACTTTTCATTTTACCCCCAACCCAAGGTCAACTGGTCCGATATACCGATTTTGGTTGGGCTCTCATTCATATACTTAAGATGAGGTTTATATGAGGTAAAATGTATTAGCTACCCAATAAGGATCAAAATATTTGAGAATTTACATAAAAAGTGATCTTTAAAGTGGCTGGGGGGATCGGATGTCCATCGTGGTTAGTATTTCGTTTATTTATGTGGGTTATTGAGTTATGTTTGTTAATAGAAATTTTTGGGAGGCGGGCATTTAAACATTACTTCATTTTTTCTGTTTAATAATTCCAATTTAAAGAACAAATCAATCAATAAAATTATCTTACATATGTGGAAATAGACCGAACCGAGAATCATCAGATTGTCAATTGTAGTCCTATAAAAGGAAACCCTAACATTGGGAAACAGATTTAGCTGAAAAAATACTCTCAGAGAGGGAACCTACGATAAGAAATGATGGATTAATTTCATTCTGATAACGAAAACGCCTTCAACATACTCTTATAATTTACAATCTAAAATTACAAAAAGCAGAACATTACATAGAGTAGAAAAACATAATGAGCAATGATCCATCAACAAACAATTATCTATATATATATATAGAGAGAGAGAGAGAGAAATAAAATTAAAAGAAGATTAAACTACCTAGAAGACAAGAAAATCTCCACATGTGTCCTAAAAAGAAATCTGAAATAAATTAAACCATTCGCCTGAGAGAGGACATAAGTATAAACGCGTTTGTATAGCAAATTCTCACTCCATTATATATATATTATTGTTGTTGTTGTTTAATCCACAGACAGCTGTTTCGTTGTATTACAACTCTTCAGTGTGGCTATAGACTATCCATTTTCGGATACCAGTATCCTACCTTCTGCTTCACGGAAGTGGACGGTCAGTAAGGCTGAATCTCAGCGATATATATCATTATTTAGCTTATATTCCCCATCTACCAAAGGGCTCTATTTCTATAGAAGAGCATTGCATATATATATATATTATATATATATATATATATATATATATATATATATATATATATATATATATATATATATATATGTGAAATTATGTATTTCCCAGAAATTGAAATATTCTACTTGGCGTGGGCTCATATTCAGCAAGCATAAACGGATAAAAATGAAAACGAATTGAAACATTTTTTTTTATTTCTAAATAAATGGAAGATTGAAACAAAGTCAAACCGACTTCTGCAATAATTTTAAATGCTGTAACAACTAAAAATTGAAACTACTCCCTGAATTCTCTCAAATGGTTCTTTAAAACCAAGATTCTTGATCATCACCCCTTCCCAGTTTTAATCTCATTATTCTATAACACATTCTCTCTCCCCACCCTGAATGAACTCATGGCAACCAGTCTCTGGGAGAAATGACCCCGGGATGAACCCGACTCATACAAGCCATTAGCTAATTCTGAAGACAGTTTTCACCATTAATTCTGTTCACTGACCCTCAGCGGTGGGGTGGACTTGAAATGAAATGTCACATTTTACTGATTTTAAATAACCATCTACTGTTCTACTCACGCTGAAGATGAAGCCTTTTCGCTAAGAAACATGTTCGGAATGATTAAATAATACTTCCCTATATACATAACACACATCGTCATTGAAGTAATATGCCCAAAGAAGAGACCGATGGGAAAGACTCCCCTTCTTCCAGAATATTGCATTTGCACTTGGAGAAGGCTGTAGATAAGTATTGGCTGAAACATCATGACTACATTAAAGTTGTGGAGAAGGGTTCGAATAGTACGAAAACGAGTTGATAATTTTCTGATATTCAATCTACCTTTATTTACTTCTACCGTATATGTAAGACCCCTCAGTCCCTTGAGCTCTCTCCCAGGAACAAAAAAAAACAATTAGATCTGCGTATTATTCTTAAATATTTCTATATTATTTTCTGTTGTGCGACACAGGGGCAACTAAGATGAGGGGTTTGATATGAATACTTGAAAAATGGAAATGAAAAAAAATATAATCCAAGATGCCGTATATTCGAACTGAAAAGCACTCAGAGAGCACATACCTTTGTCAACGCTTGGCAAAAACTAAAAACTCATTTACTGTTCGTCTGTTACCTCGTTTTGTCCAAATTGAGAAAAATCTCTGTAAACAATGAATTTTCTTATTGGTTCCATTTCGGTAACTTTAAGTGGAAAGATCCGTTGTTTACAAAAAAAGAAAAACAACAATTGTTCTGCTTGTTTTGCACCACTTTATATAATCGCAAATTTCTCGCTGTATTTAGAACACAGCAACAGACCTGCTATAATTGGTTAACGAGTAATCGTCTCTTTTCGACTTTCTTGTTCTTCTTTGGCTTTAAAAAATGCTCTACCGGAACATTGTGTCGGTCTAGACAATAAAGAAAGAAATGATTGTAACTCTCATATAACTCTGAAACAAATGAATGGAATAAATATTGTATTCGTTGTGTTTCTATGGCTCAACTGCGAATTTTTGGAATTTCCATCCGTGAATGATAGACTCTTCCACTTAAAGAACACAGAAAAAATTGTCCGTAAGTTTGAGTGGAATAGTCCATTGATTACAGCGAAAACAAACTGTCCAGCCTATTTTGCGTCACTCTGTATATATACGGGAGTTACCACCGCATTTAGAATACGGTAATTGAACTGTTCCTGTCGTAATTGATGGCTGAACAGACCAGGATATTTTTCTTTAAGACATACCTTTCAACAATAATGCGAAAAAGCATAAAATCATTCGCCTTCCTCTTACAAATAGAATGTTGATTGCCTACAAGCGAGAACTACTTTCTTTGAAGGGATTATGTACATCAGCAGATAGTTTTTAGAAGCCATTTTTTTTTCTTTTTTACTCTCTACTGACATCAGACCTGTCATGATCTTTTCGAAAATTCATAAGCCATTATTGAAATTGTTTGACGTTTGAACGATTCTTGACTTTTTAGAACTTTTCCTTTGATCAGCGAATTGGGAAATGTAAGCAGTTCCTACTGACCTAGATACATCAACAGAGCAAATAGGTTTCGGTGTCAGTGCATAGACTTATATGTGAGTAGATAGATAGATAGATCTTAAGGTCCCATATATTTCCACGTAAAATTACGACGATTATCTGCTGACTGACTATGGGACGATACTTGGTAGGGCCCTAGCAAGGTGTGTCATTTTGGACATTTGGGATCCTAAGGTCGTAAGACTTAGAAGGATAATAGATAGATAAATAAATGAGAATAGATAGATAGATAGATAGATAGATAGAAACAGATAGACAGATAAGAACGAGTAGATGGACGGTAAGATAGATAGATAGATGGATACAGATAGGTGGATAAGAACAGATAGATAGATGGAAACAGATAGACAGATAAATAAACAAACGGATAGATGGGTAGATAGATAAGAATAAGTAGATAGATGGACACAGAGAGACAGATAGATACATAATATAGATAGATAGATAAATGAGAACATAGATACATTAGAACATAAATATATAGATACATACAAAAAGTTGAAATAGAAGTGACAGAGATAAGACACAAGAAGTAATTGTAAAAAAGTTTGTCTACGAAAATAGGATAATAATAGATAATCATGTCTTCTACTACTAGATAGTAAACAAATGATATGGTATGGAGAAACCAATGATAATATGTATAATCAATTGATCTTAATCTATCTGGCTGTTCTTGATATCAAGGTGATACCTATGTTAGATGGGCTCCCGTGTATAAGGAATGATTGCCGCCTTTCTGTCCACTGTACCAATTATTGGTTCACTATGCGCAATCCAACATTTCCTGTGAGGGGTTGGACTCTACTGGTTTTGAATTTAGAGTTGGTCTTTTCCTAGACTGACTGCCAATGAAGATTGAAGAGCGTGGTCTATCCTGCTACTTAGGGGAAGAAAGGTTATAGATCTATTCCTTTCCCATTCGTGTTAAGTGAACACAAACTGTTACAGCAGGTGTTTGAACTCGTTTCGCCGAATCCATTTTCTGTTATTTTAACCTAAGGCCACCGACACCTCCATATTCATCTACGCATGAAATATAAAGCATCTTCCCGTATCTTATCCGAACTCTAATGCGTACAAATTAGATTAACCAATGAAAACATTGCTGAGCAGTGAAAGAATGTATGGAAGGAAGCTGCGACTGCGCAGTGAGACAGAACTCTTTTCCTTTTTTTTTAACGAGCTAATACACTCCGTAAGCGGAAAGAGCAGCGTTTGATATCTGGAAGCATTCTCCTAAAAGTAATTCCTTAAACGGGTTAGGAAATGAGCGGCAGCGCCGAAAATAGAAGATATTCAGCAAACGGGGGAGGGGGTCAGGGTTAGGAGATGAAACAAGACTCAGGAATGACAATCAGTCGACTCAACATTCATAGTTATGTAAGAGGAGGGGGGAAAGGAAAAAAACGGTAAGGTAGGGATGGAAGGCATTTAGGGTTCCCCAACCGTAGCACTACGTGTCATCAGAAATGCGGAATACTTACACCCAAACAATCCACAATCGAACTTATAGAGACTTATATATAGAGACTTATATAGAAATACGAAAAAATGTGCGTATGTGGTCCGTATACATATCTATGTGTGGATGTGTGTATATGTATGTGCCTGGGATGTGTGTGAAAGTGACTCTGTGTGCATTCGTGCGCCTCTGTGGCATGAGTGCGTGAATGTATATGTAAGAATATGTGGCCTGTGTGTGCACCAGCAGATGTGAGTGTAGGGTATGTGTGCGTGTTATGTATATCCTATGCGTGTATTTTTGTGCGTATGTGTACGTGCACATAATTATGTTTGTCGATGGCGTGTATTCGTAGGTGTGTGTTTTGCATTTTTAATCACACGTCGCACGTGGTATCCCCCCTACACACATACACACGCCAAAAACACTTATATATACATATGAACACATTTGTGTATGTGCATGTTTGCGAGCCCAAGTCCATGTGTATCATCATCATCTTCAATTCCATCTCCATTCATGATGTGCATACTTGTGCTGATCTCTGCCAAGTCTAACCATCAAATCTTTATACCACATCTCTCAATTTTGTGCCTGGTCTTTTCATACTGCGTTTACTGTCCCATGGGCAACAATAAATTCATGTTTTGCTCTATCTTCTCTGTCTGCTCGATGCATTCCCACACTTGTCTCTCTGTCACCTGTACGATATCCTTCACCCTGGTTCTCTCTCGAACCACTCTTGACCTTTCTTTCCTTTATATCACAGTGGCTTATTCCTAACATTGCTCTAAACCATTGCCCTCTAAGCTATTCTGAGTTTATTTTTGAACGAGCGATTTTTCCAAGTTTCCAGGTTTTCTTTTTTGTACCCATGTGCCATAGCTTGTATAATGCATTGAGTGTGCCCTTAAAGTCCCAAGCAAATTGGCAATTTGCTTTTCAGCATGTCTCTATTGATACCAAATACTATCCAGCGCCTTCTTATTCGACGAAAAGTCGTTCGCAAAAAAAAGTCCTACTTACTCTCTACCAATAAGCCTTGCTGTCTTTTATATTGTTGTCTGGAAATCGTGAGAGCGCATGAACATTTGAATTAGAAAAGAACTTTCATTAATATTCCTGGATAACAGTCGACGCCAAAAGTCAATTACCTGCCTGGCCGCGTGGATATTAGTTGATCATAGCCTGCCAGCCTTTCTTTTGTACATGTCTATTTACTTATCTATTTATGTCTGTATTAATCTTCCTCTGCGAGTCGGGGAATAATCGAAAGTAGAATCTTTTATTGGATCTCGATTCAAGAAAAGGAAAGCCTCTGTAGCTTGTGTTGGGATCACATTATTGGTACGAAACATATTCGGTGATTTGTTTTGCTCGTTGTATTTTAGAAAACATGATGTACAACTCCTTGGAGCTCGCATCTATCTATCTGTTTATCAATCTATCTATCTATCTATCTATCCATCTATATATATATATATTAGAAAGTGTCAATCAAAACTGTCACCTAAACTGTCAATATAAGTTTCTTCAGTTTTTAAGTTGGGCTGGCTGGCTGACTGGCTTGCTTGCTGATTGGCTGTGTGTGTATCATTACGAATTCAGACCACACAAATGAAACTAGTGAGCTGAAAAATTGAATGTTTACTCCTCATTATGTATACAGAAAAGGTTTTGGGAATTTTTTTGCAAAGTTCCTCCAAAAATAGTTTTTTTTCGTGTAAGTTCAATTAACAATGCAAGTTTTTGCTAAATTGGTCCATAGTTCGTACTTGGTTGCATTAACACCTTTTTTTTTCTCTAAAATTCAGACTTTGTAGTGTCTAATAAAGAGTGATAGAAGTAACTTAGCGAATCCTTTATTTTATTATGTATATATATACAATAACAATTAATATTTGTGTCATCCACAGACAGCAGTTTAGTTCTATTACAACCCTTCAGTGTGGCTATAGACTATCCAGTATCCCATCCAGTACCACGGGGTAGGATCGAAAACTTCGCTACGCAGAACTGGACGGTCAGTAGGACCGAATTTAAGCGATGTATTTAGCCAGCCAAACGCCCCATCCTCCAGAGTGTTCTATCTCAGATATATATATATATATATATATATATATATATATATATATATATATATATATATATATATATATATATATATATATATATATATATATATGGATTTGCTACACAAACAAGTTTATGTTTCTGCCCTCTGTGGGCCTCATCAGGTGAATTTCCAGCTCTACTCTAAAACAACTTGACTTCCAAAGTTGAATGTATCGAGCATTCTATGAAATAAATCCATCACACATCTAACGTTGCTTCACATTATGCTATATTGCTAATCTGATCCGTTCCATACGTATCCTATATATATATATATATATATATATATATATATATATATATATTATGTCAATGTTATTGTCTGCGTGTATGCAATTATATAATGAACAGAGCATTTTCTCCGTCTGTAGGAATGGACCTTTCCATGTGATGGTCACAATTTTGCAGAAATAAACATCTTTAAACCACCATTTGAAGTATAGACTTTCCCAACGGAGCAGCTTCAGTAAAACTCAGCAAAATAACATATTGGGAATCCCAATATAATAGTAAACTTTTGACGAGGCTTAATTAGTAGATGAGTGATTGTGCCTGAGATGTGCCCAACGAATCATTTCTAAAAAGGTTTATATTTCCGTCATTTTTAGAGCTACAATGCCCAATCTTTTCACATGATAAGTTTGAACACCGTGCATTGAGATTCGTATCGTGTTCAACATTCAAAATTATATCGATACTGAGCATTGAAGCCCCGAAAATAACGAAAATATCAATTCTTGAATGGTTCTTTCGACACTTATCATACGCAGTAAGTTGCATATACTGTGACAATAAAATAAAAAATATAAATGAAGAAATGATAAAATAAACGAAAAGAAAAGCAACAGCAGAATCGACAGAATGGCTAAAATCGAAATTATCAAGTCATGCCAGAAATTTGTGCTGAGATAGTAATTTGGGCGTTCCCACCATTTTTGGTGAGAACAAAAGCGAAAACTTCATTTTTATTCGTTTTCACCATTAAATTTATCTCTCTGTGTCGTTCGGTAATCAGCCGTAATTAGTTCGTTAGCAACGTGTGAAAAGCTCTGACAATGAAAATTGACACACGGTGTTTGTTTTTTTTCATAATTTTTTCTTTAATTCTCCGGTTGTAATCTTCTTCTCGTATTATAATGAAATGTCTCACACGCAATTTGATCATCAGTTGCTTCTCTCATATTTTTTTCTCGCGCTCAAATAGCAAAACTGTGGGTATACAATTAAAAGTTTAGAAAGAAATGGAGAATTCACGAAAAAAAAAAGTTTTGTTATCAATCAGTGTGGCTCTTTTCCAATATTCCAAGAACATTGGTTAACAAGATTTTACGAATCTCGGCGCCCCCAGTCTATAAAAACATTACTATCACGTCATTAGAACTCATGTTTAACATTTTGGGTGCCATTGTATCAAGCATATTATTTGATGGTGATTCAAATTCTTTTGAGCATGTTGTGGACAGAGACACGACAGTCAAAATCGAAAACGCAAGACTGAAGAAAGTGGACCCCCAAATCTACATAATACAAATAACCTTCATGAAATTCTCAAAAAAAGAATCACTCTAGGTTGGCAAACATTTGGTCCAGCAATGTTGACCTTCAAAAAAGATAAAATACCATTAGTTCTAAAAGGAAAGCTCTACCACCAATGCATCCCACCGATATTCACATATCGAACTGGAACAGGGAACTCTCGACGGGTACAGAGAATCGTACTCGACATCACATGAAGGATCTATGACAGTACACTTTATAAGAAAACAAAAAGGGGTCAGAGACATCATAGATTCCATTAAAAACTCAAATGGCATTAGGCTGGTCATGTTGTAAGAATTTCAGATAACTGCTGGATTCTCAACATGGATCCCCGGAGATCATATGCAAAATTGGGGCTGGTAAAAATAACAAAAAAAAAGGTACAGATGTCTAGCGAATCTTTGGTAAGTCCAACGACGGATGCTAGAGGGATGATGATGATGATGATGATGATGATGATGATGATGGAAGAACCTACAGACAATCCACAGTTATAGCACAGGGTATATACTTGATAAAATAGCAATGAACCTGTACCAAATGAAGGGATTATTTGCGTATGGATAGGCATTTGTGCCTAGGATGGGAGTCCTGTGCGCACTATGCCTAGTAACAAAACTGTCTATCCTCGGTCCTTAGCACATAATCAGTGTGTTATCTCTACGCTCTGCCAAGGCTCAAAATTTCGCTCATTGGAGAGTCACGCACAATGAATATATACATATATATATATATATATATATATATATATATATATATATATATATATATATATGTATGTATATAGGGTTGTACACATTAGTTTTCAGCCTATTTCGAATCTCAGCACCCTTAGTCTATGAAGACATTGCTGTAACGCCGAGTAAAATAACCGTCAGTTTTAGCAGGAATTAGTTGTGGAATCGGTAAGCCAACCACAAACTCTCTCAAAGAAACTTTTGGTCCACCTAGTAAATCAGCATGCAGCTTCAAAGTAGCCCTCTCTTCCTTTTCATTGGTAACTGGACAGGAGAAGAGAGAGACTTGGATGATGGCAGCTAGTAGATGAGAGGCACAGACAGTAGGAAGATAACTTTTCCAGTAGTCGGCAGGCAAAAGAGTGGACATGCTCTCAGGTTAGGTGGGATAGATATCCGGATGGCGAACTATGAACGACGGTAAGATGCCAGATCATCATCAGTAAGAGCAGCAGTAGCTTTTTAGTTGGGCTTATACCTTCGCCAGGATTTCATCATGGGCATCTCAGAGCTAATACTTTCTAAACTTATTTAGTTCTTCACACCATCTTACATTTTGCCAGTTACAGTTTTGAATATGATTTCTGGGGATTTACGTCGTGAATCGAGATGTCCATCATCGTCTGGCATTCTTGCATCATGATCCACCCATGGCCATTTTAGTTTTATAATGGATTCTATGATATCACTGACCCTTGTTTTTTCTCTAAAATATTGTGCTTTGTGATATCTCCATATGATGTTGAGCATGGTTCACCCATGTGCTCGTTGAATGGTTTCGAATTTAAGGGTTAAACTTTTGGTTTGCTTCCATATTTCAGCTTCATTTACGACTATCGGAAGGATACATTCGTCGTGGACCATTCTATTTGAAACTAGTGGGTTTTCTTGTTCCTAAAAATTGGACTTGCTTAATTGAAAGCTTGCCATCCTAGAGTGATTATTCGTTTGATTTCCTCTGTTTCCTTTTAAGGTTCATACATGATGTTCATCCTTCAACTTCGTCGTGGAAAGTTTTAGTACGGCGTCTCTTTTTTTTCTGTTAGATTTTGACTCTTCATTTCCCTGGCTTTTTTTTAATATTGAGTTCATCTTCATTTTGGAGAAACTACTCTTGTGACTTAAAATCAATTGTTAAAATCACAGTTACATTTCCTCGATTCTTGTGCTACGTGCAATTATATTTGCATATGTTTAATCTACTTCTGGTAGTGTTTGGGTAGTCGCTGTTAGAGCACATCACCCCCTCCCAAATGAGAGCAATGTGGCTGAGCTTTTTTGGACCGGGGGCCTTGTAGGAACGGCCGGTATAACAGTTCAACTTATGTCTAAAACAGAGTAAAGTCCCGAAAAACACAGCAATCATGATGCTTCTACATAAAAAAGGACCTCAACAACTACAGGCCAATAGATCTGCTAAACAAAATCTATAAATATATCTCGGAATTTTTGAGATGAGGTATTATTATTTCCATTATTATTCGGACCATCCTCATCTTTGTTGTTTTTTTGATGGCAAATATATACATGGAGTACTTTGAAGAATTGGCCTTAGGAACATCACCACTAAGGCCAAGCATGTGGCTTCGATATGTAGATGACACCTTCGTACTATGGCCACATCTGGAAGACCCACAGTTACTACTTGACCATGTGAACTCAATCAGAGCTTCTATACAGTTCACAATGGAAAAGGAGAGTAACAATAAATTAGCCTTCCTAGATGTACTGGTAACAAGATCAGAACAAGGTTTCAATACATCTGTGTATCGTAAGCCAACGTTCACTGGTCGATATCTCAACTTCGCCTCTAACCATCCATACAGCGTTAAAAAAGGGATCGTCCGATGCTTACAGCACCGAGCAAAGTTAATAAGTAGCGACTCTGACACATACCTCTGTGAGATGCGTAACATAAGCAAGAATCTCCAGAAAAATGGTTATCCCAAAGGCTTAACTGTCACCACTAGTGAAAGAAGAGTGACGGTGGAGGAGGAGGATGACAATCATAAACCAACAACAGTCTGTCTCCCCTACCTCAAGAATGTGTCTGAGAAGATCCAGAAGATCTGCGCCCCATATAATATCCGGGCCGTATTCAGAAGCAGATCAACGCTACGCAGCTACCTCTCCCGCACCAAACCACCCACTGAGTTATCGAACACTAAAAACTGTGTATACTCAATACCGTGCAGCTGTGGGCACGAATACACAGGTGAAACATGTCGCCCCTTGAAGGTTCGGGTGGAAGAACACCGAAAAGCGGTGAGTAAAGGTGAAACCAATAAATCAGGTATAGCTGACCATGTATGGAAAGAAAAGGGAGACCACCTACCCCTCTGGAACAAGGTTGAGATAATTGACCAGGAAGAACATTGGAAAATCCGTAAATTGAAAGAGTCGGCCCATATGCTAGGCAAGCAAAACTGCCTCAGTAATCCTAGCATTGAAATGGATACCGTATGGGAACCTCTGATAATAAAAGACAGAAAACAATAACATCAAAAAAAAAAAAAAAAAAAAATCTGTCACCTGAGGTTTAAGACTCCTAAAAATTAACACCGGTTGTCCACATGGACACATAGCGCAGTGGTTACAGCATCAGACAAATTACTGTTAAGTAATCTGATGTTACTAGGTTCGATCCTAGTGTGAGGCAGTATAACAATACTACTAACGCTGAAAGAGGGGAGTACGGTCGATATACCCCCGTCGGATAAATAAAGGGTTCGGTTCGTTACTTCCCAAAAATCTCCCAGATGATACCTGACGAAGGCCGTAGAGTGCAACGGCCGAAACGTTGTATAAAAAACAACAAAGATGAGGATGGTCCGAATAATAATGGAAAAAAAAAAAAATCTATAAACTTTTCACAAAAATCATTACTAACCAGATCACTAAAACACTAGATAAAAACTAACCACGGGAGCAGGCTGGATTTAGAAGGAAGTACTCGACCATGGACCATCTCCAATCGATATATCAGCTAAAAGAAAAAGCAGCAGAATATAATTTGCCACTCGCTGTAGCATTTATAGACTTCAGGAAGGCATTTGACTCTGTAGAAATCCTCATTATCATGAAGCCCATCTTCTACATAGCGTAGACTCTGTATATGATAAAGTACTACAACATATATACAATCACAGCAACTCCTTTCTCAGGCTACATAAGGACATAACGACGCTGAGCTTTTCCAACCCCGAGAAGGAGTTAGACAAGGTGATACCAGCTCACCCAAACTCTTTACAGCCTGCCTCGAGATGATCTTCCGAAACCTGGACTGGGAGAATAGAGGAATCAAAATAGACGGTGAATATATAAGCGACCTCAGATTTGCAGACGACATCGTCCTTTTTGCAGAGAACCTACATGACCTCCAAACTAATGCTAGATGAACTAATGAAGGAGCAAAGGGTTGGCCTACACATGAACTCCTGTCAAAATCGAAGATACAAAACTGGGATGAGTAGACCACTACATGTACCGAAGACAACGAACCACTATGAAACCCACAAAAGCGGAAGAGATCAAGCGAAGAATCACACTAGGATGACAGACCTTTCGTAGAGCAAGCTCAAACTTCAAAAACAAGTTGATCCCAAAAATACTAAAGAGATGGATGTATAACCCAAGTATCCTCCCAATAGTCACTTATGGAGCTGAAACATGGAACTTACCGAAGAGACAGACTTGCAAACTGAAAAGCATGCAACGCACCGCCGGAAGAATAATGCTTGCATAGAGAGATCACAAGACAGCACAGTATATAAAGGAGAAAACAGGAGTCCAAGACATCATAGAATTTATTAAAAACTAAAATGGCAATGGGTAGGCCATGTTGCAAGAATAAAAGACAGCAGATTGACATCACGACTCACAACGTGGATGCCCAGAAATCGCATGAAAAACCGAAACCGACAGAATACAAGATGGGGAGATGAATTTGACAAATATAGAAAATACTGGCTTTGAGTCGCCTATGATACAGAAGTGTGGCGAATCCAGGGGAAGGTTCAACGACAGATGTTGAAAGAATGATGATGATGATGATGATGATGATGAATCTACATCTATTTAAATATCCACGTCGGGAAACACAAAATGCTAAAAACCTTATTTGAAAATTGAGTAGATCTTATATTTTTCATACTTCATTGGCCTTTGTGCTGTCTCTATAGACAATGGAAGAAAACTGGAGTTTTCCTTCTATGGTGCATCTTGGTGTCAAATCACCACAGGGGAGCTCTGCACTCTGATTTGAATCTGAGATCCTCTTTCTCAAGGATATTAGCGAAGAGTAAACAAGTACAGTTTGAACTCCATTGACCAGAAAGGCAACTCTTTCAGTGCATCGAGCGTGTGAATCAAACATAGCAAACGTGAATTGAAATCAAAATACAGAACATAAAATACTTATCTATGTTTTTTCTTGAAAAGATCCCTCCCCCCGAAAAAAGTTGTGTCTTGAAGGTACCAAGGGAATATTTTGATCTGAACAATGTGTAATGGCCTACCCCTATTGTTCGTTGGCGTTGAAGTAAGAAGGTGAAGATCTTTCTTATGGTTATGGATGATTGGAAATCACCACTGGAACATAACGCTTGAAAGTCAAAGTTGATGATTCAATCATTGTAATTTGTATTTTTGGCCTAGATTTTCTTTTCGCAAGTTTCAGCACTCAATCTGCATGCTGTGCATTGAAAATAAGAAGAAAATGATTTTTAGTCTACAGGCAAGTCAAGAGTTACGAGAAGAATAAAGTATTTCTTATAGAGGGATGTGAGAGGAAGATTTTGCCCCAATGGTTTCTTTCCAAGTTTGCAGTAACAAGAATGACAAAGTTTCTAAAAAGAGCATCCCTTGCACGGAAATAGGTTACTGGTAACAGATGCCTATTGCATTGCTATTTTTCGAGTCACATAAAATGTTCTAATCTATTAATTATCGCTGATCTGGAACAACAAACTTCAAATACCAGATACAAATTAAAAAATGTCAACTGAAACTGTCACCGAATCTTTCAACAGAGGTTTCTTTGGTCCTAAGTTAGGCCTACGGATTCCCTGACTGCCAAGTTATGTATGTACCCCTCGTAAAGGACACACCAATGGTGTTGAAGAGCTGAAATCTTGGAATATTTACTCTTTATCAAATCTGAAAAGAACAGCTATTCTGTTTTTTGAAAATATCCATCTTTAGATTTGTTTTTTGTTGCAGGGTGTTCAATTTATATGAAACGTTCAACCTCCATAGCATTCCCGCTTTTTGCTTTTTCTTTCGGAAAATCAGACATTTTTAGTGATCTGTGCCCCACAAAAAGGCGAGAGAAGTTTTTTTTTCATTCATCAGCCCTATTTACATCTTTTTGATTGATCACCCAACGAGAGACATGCTGCCAAAAGACTCTGGTGATGTGATTGTTACTAATGAGTGACTAATCAGAACTGTTATCATTGACTTTGAAGAGATTTATCGAGAACGTCCGTCTCTCCAAATTAATTGAACTCAAATTGATCCCAAAGTCAACGTATCTCTTAACCGGGGAACGGGTCGATTCAGATAGAATAATGCAAAACAAATATCATATAGCGCAGAGAGGAAAGAAAGAGGAAATAAAAGCAAGTCTGGTTAGTCACACAATGAAAAAACAGTAACGTGACCATTGTCTCTTCGTAGTGCGCTATGTTGGGGTGATCAAATGAAAAAAAAGAAAGGGCTAATCAATGGATTAATTACTTTTATCACCGTTTGTCAATAGTGTCATCATCACCATCATCATCATCATTGGTTTTTATTCTTCCTCGTTGGACAGAGACCTTCCTCAGGATTCGCTACTCTGCCGTGGGCGTCGTGGAGCCGATACTTTTTGAATTCGCCGAGTTCATCTCTCCATTGTGTATTCTGCTGGCCTCGATTGTGCATATGATACCAACAGATCCTTGTTGTGATTCGTGATGTCCATTGGTTGTCCGCCATTCTTGCAACATGACCGGCCGATTGCCGTTTAAGTTTTCTTGCAGATTCTAAGATGTCTCCAACTCCTGTTTTCTCTCTGATATACTATGCTGTCTTGTGATTTCTCCACGTGGGGTTTAGCATGATTCTCTCATGCATGGATGTTAGTTTGCAGGTCTGTCTCTTCATTAGGTTTCATGTTTCAGCGCCATAGGCGACTATTGAGAGAATGCATTGGTTATATACTCTTCTTCTTAGGATTAATGGGATCCTCTTGTTTTCGAAGGTTGAGCTTGCTCTATTGAAGGCTCGCCATCTTGGAGTGATTCTTCGTTCGTTTTCTTCTTCTTTTGTGAGTTTCATAGATTCGTTGTCCTAGGCAGATGTAATGGTCTATTCTCTCCAGTTTAGTCATGACATAAACCAAGGGATCAGTGTAGCATAAACGTACATTGCAAATTAACTCCGCCCTAAAATCCATTTAGGGGGGTAGTTTGAAAAAAAATTTTTTTTTTTCTCTGCATAAGTAACAAATGTTTGAATGGTTAGACGTCTAGCTCTAATTGTGTTGCTTTTGCACGTGACACATACATAGCCAGCCAACTTTAAAGACTGGAAAAACCTTCGCTGACAGTTCTGGTGAATGTATTGGATGATGGTTACTTACAATAATGAACAAACGTGATGACAGTAAGTAAAGAAAGATGGGAATTTTTTTAATACTGAAGTCAGTGCTGTGATGCTGTGGTGTAAAGTTCCAAATAATAAAGGAAGTGACAATGATTCCCCAGCTGATCTATAATGGAATATATAAGGAAACTGAGTCAACAAGGTGGCATTTATATTTCTAGCCTTGATCTAAACCAGTTTAAACTATTTCAGTGTCAGTCATAATTGAATCTGTACCACAAAATTTCTTTTCACCAACGAAAAAAATTTCTAGTATTATGTAATCATTCTCGTTTCTATCTCCCTGGTGAATGATTTTGTACATAATTAATTTGATTACACAGGGTTCTTCCTAAAAGCTTATATTACAGAAGATTTTTGGAAATATCCTGCATCTCTGTAATTAGAAAACCTTACATGGAAGAAAATCAATTTTTTAGCTCCTCTGCCATTAAAAACAATTAAAGCTTATGATTTACCTTAAAGGTAATGCCTTTTTACGTATAAAAAAAATATGTAAATATCTGAGGTAATCAAGTCTGTCATGCTTCATGTCTCATTCACACTTCATTCACTCTTCTATTTCCAGTCAACCCCGAATAATTTCATTCACCCTTGAGTGAATCATTCACCAGTTAAAGAAGCATTGATCTAAAGTTTGTGTTCAAGTTCTTTCTTTCTAAGTAGACGGGTGTATCCGATTATGCATACTCAAGTAAGGAGAATTAATAGCCTCTGCTTTTGTTTCAAGGTTACTCTTCTTTCCAGTTCAAAAGTTATGATGTTGAATACTGATTTCCAAGAGGTGAAAACTCTCTTACGTCGTAGGTTAGAGTGACACCATCTTCTTCATCCTGTTTCCTTGTAAGTATTCTTACGGTGTGTGAAATTTAGATCAATTAAGTTCGAAGCAATCTCGGCACCAACCGAATTTATCACAAACAAGCAGAAAATAGACTCCATGATACTTGCAAATACAGTAACAAGTCGCGTGTGCTACCGCATGCTGTACATCATTTTAAAGAGGGAAAGTGCATCGTTCTTATAAATGTACTATTTCACCCTTGCTGCTCAGGAAAAATGGAAGTATCTATATAATTTTGCGATCACTCTGTAGTTGAAGAGTATCAAAAACACAAGTTTATCCATGTTATTAAAAATAAAAGTTAAATATACATGGATATATACATTGCATATCATATACGTGAGTAATAAAGATTAGCGATTGAGTTCTGTTGACAATAAACGTATCTTGATTATTTTTTTCTTAATAATACTTTTTCTTTTCTTTTATTATTTGAATTCAAAATTTTAATTACGTCTAAAGAACATGGATGAAATTTTATTTTACTACGTTGGTTGCTTCCCTTACCTTACCAGAAGACGTCTGAACATTGTTAATTATTTTATGTGTCCGTTATACATTTTCTATTTATGTACAACCAGAATGAACATATATATATATATATGTCTTATATGTTTGCAAAAAGATAATTGATCAATAAGGAAAGGACATTACTGTGTTCTTAGTGTTCAATAGTTATGTTCCCTGACTGATGTAACGAACAAAAAATATTGACAGCACTTGATATATCATATAAGTCGAGTCCTACGAGTGATCTTCATCTACGAAAATATATGAGGATAAAAGGGAAAATGTAAATTAGATCTATCAAGCCTCGATTTATACATTCATACAAGTATGAGGTAGCTATCCAACTCGTAACTCTACTTTGAAAATGAATTGAAATTAGGATACCTGAATTATTAAAATAAGAATAATAAAATAGTTTGGGGCTCCTTATTGCTGAGCAATGCACAAATGGCTCAGTCCTTTTCTACTAGTGTATGCTAGTATATATATATATATATATATATATATATATGATCATACATAGAAAAATCGAACATCCATTAAGCTTATATACATAAAGCAGACATATATATACTAAACGCTATCTGTACGCACCTACACACACGTTAATGCGTATTTTTTGGAAAGGTTTGACTAACCCAGAATGCATACAAATAGCTTAAGCACCTATATAAAGCATACATACTCAAATCACCTATAAAGCTTTCATATATACATGTATACAACAATGGAAATAATATATACTATCCTTAAGTCTCACAGTTAAACCTTGAAATAAAAGCATTAGAGATGTATGTGTTTCACGTAGGTGTGCATAATCGGATACATTCTTCAATTCACAAAGAATCAGCTCAAACGCAAAGTTCAGACCGAGCCTAAAAATATAAATGTCACCTCATTGACTCAGTCTCCTTATATATTCCATTATAAACCTGTAGGGAAATCATCACCAGTTTCTATGTCATTAGAAAATTCACACCACAGTATTGGCTTCGGCATTAATAATTCTCATCTCCCGCTTTCTTCTTTATTTGTTTGTTTGTTTGTTTTTTTTTTCTTCGAGCGTTAAATAAATTTCTTTTGCATTCATTTATTTTGGTTGTTTTATTCCGTTGTCAAAATTCGCCTTTGTGCACAGGTATTCATTTCCGGCAGCGACTGGATGATCACAAAAGCAAGAGGAAGACTACCGGAAGTACACGGAGTTACTATCATGGTGAGATGCTATTGTTGTCATATAATTCAATTACATCAATTTCATTGGACAGGAAAGCCAGAGAAAAAAGATCTGGACTAAAATATAGGATTACTCATACCTGCCTGAACAAACACACATGTATACCCACACGTTCCTATAATTAGTTTAAAATTCCCATCTCTCTATCTCTGTTTCTCTCTCTGTCTCTGTCTGTCGGTCTGTCTCCCTCTTCTCTCTTTCTCTTGATATATATATATATATATATATATATATATATATATATATATATACATATATATATATATATATCAGACAAACTATCAATTTAATTTTTTTTCTTAATATTTTCAAGATCGCAGACAAGCATCTTATTGTTGTCATCGGAGGTTTTTCTAATAAACGTTGCTGGTTCGATTATCAAGAAGGTATGATAAAGTAATTTGAAGTGTAATAAGCATTACCTTTTTGGGGTTTTTTTGATGATTTTATATCTATATTTTATGTGTTGTCATTTTTCAACCAGGGTAATCAGAGATAAATCTGTTTGAATACATAACTGAAAATAACGAAAACATTCTTATCTGCACGCGTCGACCCTACATTCACTTGAGAATACTCTCTCTCTCTCTCTCTCTCTATATATATATATATATATATATATATATATATATATGGAACTCATCAGCTACTGTAGCAACGCACTTCAAACTCTGGTTGAAGTGGAATTATGTATAAGTGAATTTATCGCTTGATTTGGTCCAACCGACTGTCCAGTTCTTCATAGGGCAGGGATGGAGTACCTGTGTTTGGGTCAGAAGCAAAGGTTTCGATATTACCCAGTGGTACTGGAATGGATACAGGATTGTTTATAACCACACTGAAAAGTTGTAATACAACAAAACAGCTGTTTGTGGATGACACAATTATTCATTTTTTTAATATATATATATATATTCTTATTTTTATTTTTATTTATCTTCATGATATGATTTCGTTTTCAAATCATATGCCTGGTATTTCCCTGCCCTGTTTGAACTCCTTTGGGCACCAATCGGTTACCATTAACCTTTTGTTCCATCTGTTATCACTTTTTCTCGCTTTGTGCTTTGTCCATCTTGATTTACGTTGCTTGATAATTTGTACCTTGTTCCTCACTCTGATTCTCTACCAGATCAATACTGATATTTCCCTATCGCAAAAAGCCATTCCTAACATTGCTCTTTCCACTATATATATATATATATATATATATATAAATATATATATATATATATATATATATATATATATATATATGCACAATAATTAACTCCCTTATTCAGAGCTGAGTACTCTCTAATTGTGGTAACTCGTTCATTGTAAGCTTATGCAATGCTCTTCCAACATGAAATAGAGTACACTGGTGATTGAGGAATATATAGGATGAATAAATATATTGCTTAAATCCAACCCCACTGGCTGTCCCGTTCCGTGGAATAGAAGGAGGATACTAGCCTCCAGGTCTGAAGCTATGGTTTCGATCCTGCCTCGTGGTAATGGATGGGATAATAGATAGTCTATAGTCACACTGAAGAGTTGTAATACAACAAAACAACTGTCTGTGGATGACACAATACATATATATACATATATGTGTGTGTATGTGAGAGAGAGAGTATGAATGGATGGATATGTACATATAAGTCTTTGTCTAAGAATGTGTGTCTCTTTCTGTCTAGTCAGTTTTGCATGTGTACCCGTGTGTGTGTGTGTGTGTGTGTGTGTGTATTCGCATACATTCAGAGTTGTATGCATAATGGTTTAAACCATGGAGATCTAGAAAGCATAGACGGTAATAAAAAAAATTATCTGAAAGAATATTTGTTCAGACATAGAATTTCCTTTTATTTTATTTTACTTTCAATAGAAAATCTAACCGGTTGGAAATTTCTAAGGTTGGGAATCGCTGATAAGATTAATTTTACTGAGAAAAAGATGATACACATCGATATAACTCCATTTTGATCTTACATTATGTATACATTATTTATCTCCTATGTATCAATATATATATATATATATATATATATATATGTATGTATATATATATATATATATATAATTTATTTATACATATAAATATATATATATTCATATATATATATATATATATATATATATATATATATATATATATATATACACACACTAGTTATTTCTCGGAAGCATTCATAGATATATCTGAATTTCTATAAGATGATTTCTTTAGAAAAGTAACTATTGTATATTAAGGCAGCAATCTTTCTTCAATGCAAGTTTTGTTAAACTGTATCGATATTCTTTGTCAGTTTAATTTTCTTGTCAGTATTTCAACTTTTTTGCTCTGAAGAACATTATCAAAAAACTAGAGAAAAAATTGCAAAAAAGTTTAACCGACAAAAAAATGTCGACGCTGCTAAACGAAACATCAATACTACAGAGAGCCGACGTGGAACAATTTTCTATGCCAGACGAGGTGACCAGTTACGGGAAAGGAGAAGAAAGAAAAGACAAATAATTTTCATGAAATCAAAAGTTGGAATTTAAAGTCTCGGAAAAGGCGATGTAACCCATGATTCTATCAAATGTATCAATCTATCAATCTATCTATATGTATCTCTGTCTATATATATATATATATATATATATATATATATATATATATATATATATATATAATACGTTTGGTATAGATTAGGTTAGCAATGAAGCATAATATTGAGCAATGTTTGATTTGCAATGGATTTATTCTATAGAGTGCTTGATACATTCAACTTTATACTTCTAAAGTCAAGTTGTTTTAGAGTAGAGCTGGAAATATATAAGAGGAAGTGGATTCGCTACACAGACAAGTTTATGCTTCTGCCCTCTCTTGGCCTCATCAGGCGAATATAATATATATATGTATATATATATATATATATATATATATATATATATATATATATATATATATATATATATGCTACAGACTGTGATACATTTGGTTTATATGTCTACCCGTATTAATGTGGATCGTAAGCAGTTATTCGGTGTTCTCTTTCTTACTTAAGGAATTCACAGACTCGTACTTCAGCTGAGAAAGCTCATGAAAGCTAAGCAAAATTGTAATCTTTGAGTAGAAGGTACTATTTTTAAGGACAAAAAAAAAACAAAAAAGGTCACACCGCTCATTACATACATATATATACTCGTATTTACTTTAAATGTAAACAAATAATGTATTTTGTTATAATAAGAAAAAAATGCATATTTTCACACACACATACAATACAGAATAAGATATAAACCAACGTAATAGCAGAAAAATTTTTGGACACATTTTTTAATGATTGCGGCTTCCTGATTCGCAATTACTGCAAAGCAATGTTTTTTGCAAGCCTTCACCAGCACCTTTCAACAACCTTTCGAAATCATGACAAATAAAAATTCAAATCATTAATGGTTCTAGGGTTCCTGTGATGAATTTGATCTATATTTCAAGTATCACCATGATCTTTCAATTTGAGTCAGGAGATTGACTAGGCCACTGAAGCATTTCTACATTGTTCTGAACAAACCAATCGCAAATCGTTTTAATTGTATGCCCCGGGTCGTTATCTTGTTAGATGACCCAACCTCCTTCAAATTGCTGCATCGATGAGAACACGCTCGCTTGAAAAACACTCCTATACATCGCTCCAGTATCCCTCAGGGTCCCTCCAATCACGTGAAGAGCCCCAAACTATGATACTTCTGCCTTTGTGCTTTACTGTGGAGATGGTGTTTGGGGGACTATAGGCATATCCATCTTTTCTCAATGCATGACTAAGTAGATTCTTGCCAGAAAATTGAATCCTTGATTCATTTGACCAGAGAATGGTGTAAAAATAATTAGGCTTCTCTGAATGGTCACGAAGAATCTCAGCGCCTTTTTCTTAACAAAGATGTTTTCCATGGTGTACGAGATTTCAGACTGTTCCTGTGTAATTCATTACTAATCCTTCCTTTAGTAACCGTTGCACCAGCTGCTCTTAAATCATCTTGGATCTCCTTTGGATTCGCTTTGACTGTTTTTGGCAGCTCGTGGTAAATCTCCGTTGAGCACTGATCCTAAGGAGGTTTTCGGTGGCGCTAAACTTCTCCCGCATCAGAATAAATGATCAAACGGTTCTAAGATTTAACATCTTGGCAATGGCACTATAGTTCAAACCTTTTATTATGTTTTTTAATTACATTTTTGACTGCCTTGTTTCAAATATGTAATTGTAGTTACAACCAGCTGTCATACCTTAGTTAAGAAGTTACTATGCGGGTACAGAAAAGTTCAGATCCACTTCTCTTCTTATATAACATTTTTAAGATGAATTTTATTAGTACCTGAAAATAATTTTCCACCGTCACTTCTGTCTGGATGTTCTTCAGCATTGTATGTTTGGGTATATGTATGTTTTTCCTCATAATGGTTTACATCTATGTCAAAATACATCATGTGTGTAAATCTATTGAAGCACCGGAAGTACACTAAAATATTATTTGATATGTGTCAAAAATTGTATCACTAGACATATATATATATATGTATATATATATATATATATGTGTGTGTGTGTGTGTGTGTGTGCAACATGAGTTTAGATGTTTTCGATGGTTTATTCATTTATTTATTTTTTGATCTTCCAGTAATTTCGAGCTTCACAGGTCTTTTCCAAGGTTAGTTGATATAGATCTATGGAAATACGACTGACAAAGGAAAATTAGTTTGCGACGTCAAAGATTGGAAATTAAGACACACTATGATGATGTACAATACCAATCAGGAATAAAAAATGATATAATATAATGCAATATCCTATGTGTGGAGGGTTTATTCCATAAAGTTTATGTTGACTTTGCATATGATCTCTGAGGATCCACGTTGTCTGACATTCTTGCATACTCGCTTGCCTATAGCTACTTGATTTCCATACAAGGTATTCTAAGATATCTTTTACTCCTGTTTTGTTTTTTGATAATGTCAACATTAAACATTAAATTGACTTAGAGTAGAGTTAAATTATGATGAAATATAGGATTCGCTACACAAACACATTTTGGTTTCTACCCTATTTGGGACTTCTTCAGGTGAATGCTTTGATTAATTTCAATTCGCCATTTAGAACTTTTGGCGGGGAGAAGTTTATTTTTTTAGGGTGGAGAAACTTCCTTTTGTTCTATTCATACATATTTCTACTTATTTATTTTCCTTGTTTAGTTGTTGGTCACTACTAGTTTTTTTTTCTGCTCCACATAGCAGAGATACTTTACTGTCTGGTAGTTATAGATTAGCAGGAGATACTATAGGCAATTCCTTATCAGTATGTTGCTAAAACATCAGCTCTTACTGGTATGTTTCCTCCCTGTAAATATTTTATTTTTATTTCAATCTGTTTCCCAGTGTTGAGGTTCACTTTTACATGACCTTTTTTGCTAGTTTAATAGTTTTATTCATTCTAAAGTTGGTATGTATCTCGGTATACAAGATAATTATGAAAAGGTCATTGAGTAGTTCTTCAAGTGGCTTGGGGCATAAAATGATATTTATGTAAATGTCAATAGTAATGCTGATGCTACGATTGTTCATGATAACGGTGGGAATAAGATGATTATGATGGTTAATTTTTATACACCGCTACATAGAGTGTTAAATTAGAATTTTGATAGGAATTTTGAGTAGTGTCACCACTTCCGCACCACTTCATTTTTTTCTATCATTCGTTTTTTGTTCTATCGTCAAAGGCGAAGATTTCAAATTTCTCATTTAGGCATTCATAACATGGAGGTTTCAGTGTACCAGAACGCCTCTCTCTGTATTTGCGGTGCACAATATATATATATATATATGTATATATATATATATATATATATATATATGTGTGTATGTGTGTGTGTGTGTGTGTATGTGTGTGTGTGTGTGTGTGTATGTGTGTGTGTGTGTGTGTGTTACAATTTATAATTCATTCTGTTGGACCAAATAGGTTTTAAAAACATACTGTCGTGTTGAAAAAGGCAAAAAGAGACCGAGGATAAACGAAATGAGAGCTTAAGTTGATAGCAGTAATTCGGCCTTGGCATACTGGCAGCTGTTTAGCACAATGGTAAGTGCATTGCTACGTTGAAGCAGCAACCCTATCGGTGGCCTCTTCGATTCCTGCAGCAGCCATATATATATATATATATATATATATATATATATATATATATATATATATATATATATATATATATATATATATTCAGCACTTCAATTACAGATATACGTACTCAATGAATAGATGTTCGAGAGGGTCACAAGTCATTGTCTTTGACACATTGTTTGCAGCGTATCTGATCATATAACGGATGGTGTGATATTTAAATTGAATTCGTATTAACTGGCCAAAGGTTCGTGCGTTCATCTCTAAAAGATCAGCATCTTCCCCGGTGAACCGTTCTGCCACATCACTTTGGGAATTACGCCCGCTGCACCTTTGCGCCTCTCCAGTTGTAATATCTGGTTTCCTGGAGTTCTTTCTGGTCACTGACCGATCGCATTTAATCTATATACGCTGCTATTATAACGAACAAATGATGAGGTGCGTAGCAAAGCTTTAGGAGTTGAATGTATAGCTAGCATTTGGATACATTATGTTGATAGAATGTGTAAAGACTGTCCTGAATCAACTCAAAGCTTTTGATCGATAAAGTAAAAATTAATATGCACATTGTTGGGCAGATCGCCTTGGATAGACTGGGCTTTCGTAGATCACTGGAGTTAAGCAACGTCGATCATCGTAAGCATCCGGATGGCTGACCGTTAGGGAATACTAGACTGTAAACAAAAACGACGTTCAGTCATGCCATTGACTTGCAACGTGCAGGGTCTTCATATTTGGGTAGGCTTCACACTCAAATCCTGTAGCAAATAACTCGCTGGCTAAACATTAAAATGTGTCATACTAGTTTTGGATTTAGGGAATTCTAGTGGTCGGAAAACGAATGCCCGAGGCGGGTTTTCGAGCCAGGACTTCGATACCGATCTTCAAAGCTGGAAGGATCTTTTCATGTTTGTCAGGATACGGTATGTAGGACAAGTTTTATTTACTATTATAGGGTGGATCAGGATCGGCCTTAGAAGCTGTGGGGCCCAATAGGAAACAGTATTTGCACGGCCACTCGTAAACAGCCAAGGCTTGTAGAACATCAGAAATATAAATAAAGTGTATATCTCTACGGTACATTGGAAGCAATCAAAATTTCACAGAAATAGTCTTTACGCTCTTCTGTAATCGATTAATATTATTTAATTAAAATACAAGGAAACATCAAAATACATATAAACAAACACTCTTAGATCATCAAGAATTCAGAAGAAAATTGATACTGTTGCTTTCCTTTGTGAATAATTTTATTCGTCTGCTATGGGGTGTTGTGTGTATTTTACAAGACTGTTTGTTCTCTGTATGTCGGAGTTAGTTGGTCGCGAACATTGGAATATTTAGAGGTTATAACATTATAATAACAAAAGCGACAACGATAAAGGTAGTATGAGTAAAAATTGGAAAATTGGCCAGTACAATATTCTCAACCCATTTAACCAAGCATATTACTTTTTTATCTTAAGCTTAGAAAATTCAAATGAATACACGTGTCTATATGTATGGTTACATGTGTGCGTGTGCGTGCACTCGCACCTGCGCATGTGTCATAGGTGTTGAATATATGAGACGTCACCTATAAACAGTTGATGACTGAAAATCCAGAGATTGCTCTTCTGTTGTTAAACTGCCGATGACGGATATCTCCATGTTATACAATGGCCTCTTCCAGTCAAAGATATGGATGACTTTTTTTGATTGTTCCTTTGTTTTTTATCTTTGGCTTCAAGTAAAAAAGCCCAATTTTTCACAGAGAAAGTTACTGCCACGTGTAGAGCTCGGTACCCAAGCTGTCCCTGTTGCAGTTAAGGAGTCAAGGAATACAAATCCCACGGACCATTGCTAGTCATTTAGCTCCTTACTAAACCTGACTAATGTGCTCAGGTAACAGACAACATTTGGTTTTACGAATATCTACACCAGCCTCGCTAAACCTTTTTATAATGAGATAACCATTGAAATGAATATCATATTCCAAGAAATCCCTACATAAAAATATCATGTGTACAGCTAACAGCATGGTTTGTTCGATACCGTCACCGTACAATTTAGCTTACGTTCAGCGACAACACTATACGATGTATCTCTCTCTCTCTCTCTCTCTCTCTATATATATATATATATATATATATATATATATGTATATATATATATATATATATATTGATGAAAAATTACAATTCAAAAGATCTAAGATAAACGCAGGTGTCACATCTCAAAAATTATTGTTATCACGTGAACATGTTTTCTTGTCAGCCATCTTTTTCAGAGAAACTTGCAGCAGTGTATTTTTCTCTTCGACTTCAAGTCGTTCTTTTTCATCAACTTTTACAGCCAAACAACAAATATATATATATATATATATGTGTGTGTGTGTGTGTGTGTGTGTGTGTGTGTGTGTGTGTGTGTGTGTATAAGTGAAAAATTAATAACTTTGGGGAGTGTCATTTTAGAATTATCAAAATCTTATACCTGACGTTTTGTCCATTTTCTGGACTCAAAGACAAAAGAAGTGAGAAATAAGGAGACATCTGTTTTCAAGTGAAATCAGTGTCAATTCTGGTCTCTTTATTTTTCCACTTTCATTCGCCCTTCGGGGGAATAAAAAAAAATAGACGAAATGTCAAGAGTAAAATTTTGATATTTTTTTTAAATGTTTCCAATATTCTTATTTATTTCTCATATTGTCAGATTAACGATAATCAACACTAATTTTTATCACTATATATATTTAAATAGAGTTTAAAAGTGATATGACGCATTTATAATTATTGCTGATTATATATCCATTTCTAAATGATTGCTTGCATTCAGAACCAAATAGAACACATGTAGACAGTGAATGAAAAAAATGAGGATTTGGAGTTAAACCAGTTATTTGCAAATTTGCATTTGCCGGCGGTTGTTTAGCTCAGTAGTGAGAGCTTCGCTACTTTGAAGTGGTCAAAGTTCGATTTCCGCTGGAGTTTCATTTTCTTTCATTGTTTATTCTATTTACGCTGTCTAAGTTAAATGATACATTTATCGTGTAATAACGAGAGATCTTTTCATATAAAGTTTCAAAGGTAACATGACGCGTTTATTATATATATATATATATATATATATATATATATATATATATATATATATATATATATATATATATATATATATATAAGAAAAGTGCAGTTCTGGAATGTGATGAGCACCATTCGAAATATGAATGTGTTTCATTGGAATGAAATAAATTAATTGAAAGCTCTTTCAAACTTTATAGGCTAAATATTTCGAAAAGATGTTGCAATAACATTAGATAAATCAAATCTAAATTTTCATTTTAATTCAATTGAACATATTTTTTACATTTGCATTGCATTTCCGAACCACATATCTGCCTGTCTGTCAGTCCATATATATATATATATATATATATATATATATATATATATGGCAATTCTGGCATGGCATTAATAGTATGATGACTCCTCTTTTAAAGTTGCACACATCTTCGGATACTATTTTGCTATATTTCATTTCTAGTCTAAAACTACATATATTAACCATACGGAGTTTCTTTCATAATCTTGATAATTCAGATAGAAAATTTCGAAAAGGGGAAAAAACCATTGAGTTGTAATGAAGACAAATGTAAAGGTCGGGTCCATGTTAATGGATATTTACAGGAAAAGGTCATGAGGCATAACCATGTCCTGCAGCCATCAGCATCGATGAACCAGACGCTTTTAAATATTCTTAAGATGGTTGGTTTATCTAATGATTCCCCAAGGGGAATAATCCAAGAGACATATGTCTCTTTGACAGTCGATACAGTGATTTTACTTCCGATGTATACTTCACTGCAACAAACTATTAGGCGTCGCGAAAACAAGATGGCGATTCAATTCCTGTGCCTAATAAGGTAAATGATATTTCATTATCTCAATGTTGACTTGTAACCTACAGTATCGAAAGTTAGCTCATTAAAAAAGGTATTATGAACCAGGCGATTCGCACTGAAATTGATCATACTTAACATCACATCATGTGACAACAAGGCAACACAGTCTATCGGAGAAAACAAAAGAGGAATAAAAGATATCATAGAATAGGCTCTAAGAAAATCAGCTCGCTGTAGGCAAGCCATTATGCAAGGATGTCAGACAAAGGTTGCTCATTGCAGCCTACAACCTGGATCCTCACAGCTCATATGCAAAATTGTGGTGGGCAAAAAAATGATATTATTGTAACGAACTAGACAATTTCCGAAAGTGCTGGCTCGCCAATGATCCCGAGGTGAAACTTGAGGGAGGTCTGTGTCCAACGACAGACGTCAAGAGAATGATGTAGTTGAGGATGATGATAGCAGTTAGATAATAACTGATGTCCTTCCAGCGGCTGATGTCATACGTATCTTGATTGTGAGTTGGGATACGAAGTTTTACTACATGCTGTATATTCACTGTCACTTTCAGATTATTACCACGAACATGTAACAAAATCGATAAATTGATAATCTTCCTCCATACATTTGGCTAAGGTGAAAAAAGCTTTTCACGAATTGTGTTTCATGATAAACAGTTGTAAATTCATTTTTGAATTCCTTTTCAAAATCACAGGAGATAGCATCCAGCTCAAGATCCAGGTTTATATTAAATTTTTATTTAGCATCCTTTCTTATGAAAACTCTGTTTAATTCTGCAATATCATATACAAAGAGTGCAAAAAATATCAAATACATAAAGTTCTTTTTAGCATCCTTACAGAGATTCAGAATGTGAAAATAATATGATGAAATTATTAATATATATATATATATATATATATATATACATACATACATACATACACTGATTGCCAGAGGACACCCAAACAAAGCAGAAACATAAACGTGTTTACGTAGCGAATCCTTACTACATTAAACATATATATATATATATATATATATATATATATATATATATATATATATATATATATATATATATATACCAACTTGATGATCACAAGATACACACTTACACAGCACACACCACTGATGATGGGAAGAATCCCGAAACATGTATGGACTATTGACATATAAGGATTAATAAACCTTACCACCAAACACTTCACTCCCGAGTCTGTCTCACTCTCTAAAGTACACATTATGAATATATATATATATATATATATATATATATATATATATATATATATATATATATATATTATATATATATATTGATAATTTCATTATATGATGTATACTTTTAGCTCATTGTACATACTATTGTACCACTGGCACGAAAGTCAATCACTGTGGAAAATTTTCTATGTATAATCGATCCCCAATATCGACCACTGTTCACTCATAGATAACTCAAGCCTCAAACAATAACAACACACATGCACACACACACATGCATATATATATATATATATATATATATATATATATATATATATATATATATATATATATAGCCGCATACAGGGCCCAGTTTTAGTGCAACTTACATAATCATTTTTAAAATAATTATTGATTATCAAAAACTCTATTTTATCAATATTTTTTATTTAGTTTTGATGATCATTTTCTGAAATATGGAACACAACCTATCTCCCAGAAATATGAAAAAAACATATCTCTCTCTCTCTCTCTCTATATATATATATATATATATATATATATATGTATATATATATATATATACATATATATATATATATATATATATATATATATATATATATATATATATATATATATATATATATATATATATATATATATATACCTTGTTCAGGCGTCCTTTTTCTAATCCAGTTATGCGGTGTCCTCCCCACGCAATGAGTTGATTATACAAAAACAAATCTGGTCACAGCCCCTGGGAATCGTCACAGTTTTCTAATTAGTAACGCCTTTTGAGTGTCCTGCTGATAAAATCTCGCGGCACTGTTTTCTGCATGAGGAAACTGTTTTGATACGTGTAAACCAGAACGATGTGAAGTCATCTTACCGTTCCATCACTCGCATAAATCTTCAACTCTTAATTATATGATGCCAATGGGGAAAGATTTCATCGTTGCTGATATTAAGACACTGTCAACAAAAACTGTCACTAAAAACCGTCAACGCAGGTTTCTCAAGTTTTCAAGATGGTCTGGCTGACCATCACGCGTACTGCTCCCACCAAAGAGAGCCGAAAAACCGAACACTTACTCGTTATCATATATGAAGCAAAAAAATTTTTCCGCTTTTCGAGCTCCCCCGCCACTCAAGATAGATATTCCAGTGGAAGGGATTCAATTTTTAATGTAGACTTATTCTATATTGATCCCTCGATTCACAATTGAACACTGAAAACTGCATACTTTTTTGATGATCACTGCCCAACAGGAGGTGGGATAAGTAACTTACTGATGGATAACCTTTTTTTCCAGTTTTTCTATTGATCACCCATAACACAACGTGCAGCCAAAGGAAATTGGTCACGTGACGGTCTCTGTTATGTAAAGAATTAGATTCAATTTTCTCCCCCTTTTTTTTTTCAAACGGTGGGTTTCCATGAATTGTGTCATTTATTTGAAGATGGATTCATGAAATGTAGATCCAGGATCAGATGGGTGTATCTGTGAAGAATGAATGGAACGTAGATGGTAGAATATCGTATTAGGCTGTTACATAAAAAATGTTCGGGGTTTTTTTTTGTCTTTTTTTTCAACTATTAAGATAAAAGATGATATAAACAATGATAAAAAAACGAATAAATCTAATCAAGGTATGATCCATTTGAAGCAATAACCTTTTCTCAATGATCCTCCGGTCGTACGTCATCTTTATAGGAATGTTTAAGGTAAAGTTGTCAAGAATTCGGCGAGAGCATGAAATATCATTCCTCTTTTATTGAATCTTTTGTTACGGATACGAATTTCAGAACGCTTGAAAAGAATAAGCTATTGGAGAAATGTATGGAAGTTTGTATGGAGGATTTTTCAAGACTTCATATCCAAAATTCTATGAGCTTAGACAGAGTCAGCTGCGAGGCGTGGGTAGGGACACTTATTGGGCATTCTATTCAGTTCACGTGGAACCCATTCTCCAACTTTTCTTATTGCCCTTAGATGACGTGATATGATTGCTGTTGGAGTTCCAAAGTCTCTAGAGCATGTTCAAACCATTGTTCGTGAGTCGTTGACAACTGCTGTCGATTATACTGCACTATTACGACGAGGATCAGGCCACCTTCTAGGTTTAGTACCGGTATCCATAATAGCAGTCTTAAACTCATTGTCCAACGCTGAACAGTTCACACGTTAGTAGTGTTTACTTGAAATCGTTTTTTGACATTAGTTATTGGAGCATCATTATGTCCTAAATTGTCCTAAATTGAAAGGTACTTAAAATTTAGTCTTGCGTAGACACTGTTGCTGTCAAACGCGAAAAATGTATGGAGTTTATCAGAAGTTTCTTATGAATGATAGTGCATGCCAAAAATAGTTTGAAAGTTTCAAGATCAAGTGAACCAGTTGAAGTTTATAGCGATTGCACCAAGATGTAACAAATCTATCAGAATACCTACTCATATAATACGCCATGTGATTAACAATATTTTTGTTTGTAACATTGTTCAGGAGGGATAATTATCAACCACTATTACCCACTTTTATTCTGGTTGAAAATAAACTAAAGCAGCATAATGATTTTGATATTACTGCAGATTTTGATATTCTGCAATATAATTTTGATATCTGTGCTTTACATAAATGAATCACCGTAGCCCGTGCGTATACCAGAACCTATGATCCTAAAAGATTATCAAAAGTTTTCTACTGAAAATATTTTTTATGTAAAATTATCTGAAAAAGGAGGTATCTAATCTAAAATAATCTTTTAAAAAATACCACCACAAGATTTGGGCATTGTTGGTCCAAAATGACCATAGAGACCCCCAAAAGCATTTTTCTCAACGAACAAATGACTGTTTCAAAATGGTGCCTAGCAGTGTTCTTATGCAAAATTCCATGATTGTTGCCCTAAAAATGTGATCAGAGGCGCCCTGAGTCCCACACACACAAACGAGCAAAGAGAGTAGCCGACTGGACTGGGCTGGACTGGTTGGTCTAGCAGGCCAAACGTCGGGCTACGGTGATACGATATTGCATTAAAGACAGCATGAGCGAACTAGTTTTATAAATAAACCTATTGAATTTATTTAAATTGGCAATAGTCGAAATATGCTTTTATTGTCAAACTTCAACAGTTGACTTTATAATCGTGAAATCAGAGACTTTTCAATTTCATACTTTTGAATTGAAGACAGAAGGGAAAAGAAGCAAAAAGATTGATCAAATTACGTCATGTCTTGTCAACTTATGTTTATAATCACGATTAAATTTCAATTTCTCATTTGTGTTACAGTAGTTCTATGTGTTTAGCTGAACACCAGGAGATCTTTGGATTGTATCTACTCAGAAGCGACGCATTCTTCTTTGTTTCTTTCTTCTTTTCTTTCGAGGTCAGTGCTGGATTAACCACTAGGCTGAGTAGGGCTTTTCTCCCTCTTCTTCTTCCCAAGTTAGTGGCAGATTAACCATTATGCTAGGCATTTGCTTCCTTCCTTCTAACAACCTCCTACTATTGAGATTCAGCTCTATTTTCGTATGTAACAACAATGACGGATGGCGATAACCAAACCCTAGAACCAGTGACGTCATGCACAAATAACAGGGATGTATACTCAAACTTCAAAAGTCATAATTCAAATCGATTTTCTTCTGAGGTTTACAAATTCCAAATACAGGAACTTCTAATTAAGAGTTGAAATGGGACTCATAGTTATTAAATAATATCTTATTGAGACATGATTGCTGTGTTTTTTTATCTTTTAGATTTTAATGAAGCGAGTGAGTTTTTACCCTAGTGCAGCAAAACTTGGGTTTTTATTTCAAAATCTTATTGATAACATTGATTTTCAGACAACTTCATAGGTGCTTAACTCCAGGCAAATCCCACGCCATAATATTTGCAAAATAAATAAACTAATCAATGAATTACTGAACGATCGATCAGAGACCATAACATCAAGGTATGGGGTACTCAAATTGGACAGAGAATAATTTTTGATGAGTAAGTGCAGAGTTGATCAAACTATTCAAATTTAAGTTGGGGTAGCTTGAATCCATTAGGCAGTAATTCTCTCAAAAGAGGCATGAATCTACCTATCCTAACAGGCCAAGTCAGCAATCAATCCATGCTGCTAGAACCATGAAGTGAATGCAAAATGTATTCAATACACTTCACCAAGTACATTTTAACACTCTCATTGACGGGCTTTGGACCAAAGTTTAAAAATACAGAAATGAAAAATATTCTATAAATCTTAATTAAAAGTATGTTAAAATTGTATTTCTAATGTATCGATTAATTCACTCATTGAATATAAACCATCCTGTGTTTCTCAGAAATTAAGCGGCCATTACTAAGGGAGATAATTGCCCCGACGAATGCCAGAGTGTTTTGTCTACTAGGTCCTAGGATAATTTAATTTTCCAAATCTGACTCGCCATCACAGTCAATACGTGGGTCACCATAGCGTCAAAATTTGAAATCATGGAAAAATATAAATCCACCAAAGAATAAATATGGTTAGAATAGATTCTACTTATGACGTTACTGTTGTTTCCACTAGGAAATATCAAAAATGAGTGAAAAAAGAAACATCCCGAGAGATCTAGATTCTGGAGAATCTATATGTTATTAATAAACCCGTCAGAATAAGGCCCTCTAAGGTCAAAAAAGCTTTTTACGAGAACCAGAAAGACACTTTAGAAGGGACCTAGTGGAGTCCTGATGCAAATTTTCGAGTCTGTAGATAAAGTGATATGACCGAAAGCGTTGGAACAATTAAACAAATACTCACACCTATAAAAAAAAAAAAAGATAAAACCCTTCATCGTCTTTGATGGCTATGGTTGTTCAATTGAGAAAAAATAAGAGCCTGCCGATGAAATGGAATGCAAGTTGTATTTGACTTTGTTGTTCCCGAGTAACAAGAACAAGAGCAACCCTCACCGAATTCAGTGGAATCAACCCTCCATTATCCTTCTATTATTCAAATTGATGTATAAAATTAAGATATCCCTGGAGCGATTTGAAACCATGAACCAAATGATTGACTGGCAGCTTTCTCAACAACTGAGCCAAAGTGTCAAGTCTCATATATCTACAGTTTAGATGCCAGACATCCTTCTGGCAACTCCTGCCATATGTTTAGCGATCTGCCTTCCTTTGGACTAAACCCAAGGATCTTAGTTTTCGTACCGGAAATTGCTGGCAGAAATCGTGGGTTTTTACTAAGCCCAGGTGCTACCCCGACGCCCACGATGAACTGCTTTACTGAGCTAAAAGATTCCAACAGCCCTGTTATTTACTCAGAGCTTTGGGAGAAGTGGAATAATGCCTTCAAAGGAGCATCAGTACGAGGTGAATGCAAACTGTCCCAGTCAGAGTTTGAACTGTTTTTTTTTATTTTTTCATTCCATTGTCTGTGCTATTGACTGTTAGGCCACCCTCAACTCATTAGATATCCTTTGAATAATTTGTGTATTTCGTCCTTTTTGTATTGGTTGTGTGTTCATGTGTCTGTATGTGCGTGCATTTGTATGTGTATATCCTGTCATTCGCAGTGAAGCAACTGAATTGCAATGACTGATATTTACGTCATCTCCACTTCATGTTTAGCCTCTATTCACCTTTGTTCGGTTTGCAAAACAAAGAGCAAGAAAACCTATTTTGAAATAAAACATTTCTTGAAATGTGTACAAACTGCGTAGCAAAAATAACATATGCTTGGCCAGCGGTCAGCAAACCCTTTTAAGATCTTGGCCGGAGTAGGAAGAGTCTTAATGTCTTGCTGGCCAAGACAAATGAAAATGACACAATGATGCAAATGAAAATGACACAATGATATTACAAACTTTCTCTTACTTGAAAAAAAAGACACCTCAAGGTTTTTTCCTCATTATAGGAGTATACACCTACCTAAACTTCCAATGAGAAATATGAAATTCTTCATGGGGGAAAAAACTGAACAACCGTAGCCATCAAAAATGGGGAATGATTGTATACTTCTATTCCTATACTTGAGTGTTTGTGTGTTCTGGAGCTCCTGGCCATACTGTTCAGTCTACAGTCTTTCTGCTATCTTTCACAACCCTCTATTTCTTCGATTCTAGCTTCTAGCTCTGGATTACATTTTTTATCTTTTTATTCGATAAACCATCAATGGAAAAAAAGGTTTCGGGTACAATCATCATCTACGAATTAAACAATTCTTGTCGTATATATTCTGATACTTATCTAATTCTTTCAGTCTCTTTCAGATTCACATATTTACGGTAATATAGACAAGTATAAGAAAAAAATACAGATGTCTCTGACCATCGGAAAAGAAGGATTAAGTAACTTTAACTAATTCCAAGATGGTAACACGTGACCTCAGTGAATTCTTCATGATTCCAAGATATAGACAGTGGAATAAGAATATTCTGCCCCCGAACATCCAGTCACCTCCGTCATTTACGCATTTCATCTGAAGGACGCCGTATGGTACAAGAGCCGGGAGATTGTTTTATAAAAAAGGAACGACCTTGATGAGCAAAAGAAATCCGAGAATAATTATCTAATTTGATCATGCCTCATTCTAAGAATTCATACAGAAATCCCTCATTATCTACGGGAACGTCCACATTCGTTAACCGATAGAATTTATGTGTTTATTACAAAGATTAGGTCAAATCTCTTGGGAGGCATAAGTGGATTGTTTAGATCTCCAAGTCTCAAAATCACTCAGTTTTCCAATCATAATTAGTTTCTCATATCGTCTCAATCAAATCTCATATATCCATTTTTAACTCTATTCGATTTGCAGACTGAACAACGAGGCTGAGTTGTGGAATGGTAGCCTCGAACTCGGGGGGTTAACGGTTCAATCTGCATCACAAAAATGGTTCTCAATGCTGCTCTAAAGAGCAGGTTTGAAGAGACCTAGAGGGAGATGGGCTCTGTCAGATTATATCGTCCAAGACACAATCGTTATGGGAGCCCAAAAGTCCCATTACTAGGTCAGGGTACGAGTTACTAAAAATTTTTTTTGCTTCTCCTGTTCCCTATTTCTTCTGCTAGCCAACTTTTTGACTCTCTCTCTCTCTCTCTCTCTCTCTCTCTCTCTCTCTCTCTCTCTCTCTCTCTCTCTCTCGCTCTCTCTCTCTCTCTCTCTCTCATCCTCCTTAGCCTCACCGACTCGTAGGTTTCGATTTTGCCTGTATTTCACGATTCTATTTCTTTCTTCATATTTGATTTTCATTTTTTCTCTTTATCCTCATTCTTTTTATATTTTTTCTTTAAAAACTCATTTATTTGTTCTTCCTATAATCAGCTCCACCCCTTTCTTTGGATTCTTCCCCTTTTTCTCCTTCTTCTTTCTCCTCACTTTTTGCGTTCTTTCTCTTTCATTCACCGTCTTTATTCATTCATTTTATTAGCTTCTTTTTTTTCTTCTTCTCTCCCTGCCAGGTTTTGCACTTTTATTCTCCCCGGTCTCACCATTTTACAGATTCTTTCCTCTCCTTTTCTTATTCACCTCGTCTCTTTCCCTCTCTACTGTGATTACTTCCCGTATCTTTGCCACCATTATTTTCGCCATTTTTTTCTACGCCTTTCCTGGAGGCACTGAACCATTATCATCGTCTTTTCCCGGTCGGTGTCATTATTTTTTATAAGATTTCACGACAATGCAATTTCTACAAGACTTTTTTCTCTATTCATCTCATTTTCTGAATGGTATTGTGACTGCTGTGATCTTAGATAGAAAAGACTGCGACCCGTGACGCCAGGAAAGCAAGGACGTCCAGGGGCGGGGAACGAGCACATACGCACGGTTCCCACAGAAGCCTCATGGCAGAAAGCTATCCATCGATCTTTCCATCTATCTATCTATTTCCTTCTGTTCACACAGACACAGTAACACAACACACACACACATACACACACACACACACACATATATATATATATATATATATATATATATATATATATCCTTCGATTCCTACCTCTCTATTTATCTCCTTCTGTTTATATCTATTTATCTATCAATCTATTCCGATCTATTCATATCTGTCCATCTGACTATCCATTTATCTAATTATTTCTGCTCATATTTATAAACTATCTATCTATGCATTTCTGTCCGTTAAAATCTATCTATCAATCCTCTCCTTTCTGTCTACCAATACATGTCTAAATATTCCCCATCAAGATTCTTATATAGCTGATGATTTTACTTATACTTGTCTATTGTCCACCATCCAATCGAAGGGATACACAATTTTATCAGCATATCTATCCAAGTGTTTTTCTTAAATATCTAATAAATTTCTTCCTACAAACAGCTATCCGAGAGTCGAGGCTTACTTTGAAACCTTTGATGAGCTAAAATAGCGTAATGCGAAGAAACAATTCACCAGATGAATCTCTGGTGCCTCCTCAGGAAGCAAAATCATATATATATATATGTGTGTGTGTGTGTGTGTATGTGTGTGTGTGTGTGTGTGTGTGTGTGTGTGCATGCACGCACACACGTGTAAAAGTATCATTATCATCCCCATCATCAGTCTTTTAGCTTCCTTCATTGGACATAGATTTTCCCTGAGATTCGCTGGATGACTCTATCGTGGACGTCAGCCAGTACTTTCTGAACACGTATAATTTGTCGGCCCAGTTTTGCATGCTATCTTTGGTTATCCATGTTTTGAGTTGTGATATCCAGCGATTGTCAGCTATTCTCGCAACATGACCAGCCCACTGCAATTTTTTAAGGATTCAATGAAATCTTGGACTGTTCTAACTGTAATATATTGTGCTGTTTTCTGATCCTTCTATGTGATGCTGAGCATAATTATTTTTGTGCACGTTGCATGGTTCTCGGTTTAAGGGTCAGGTTTTGGTTAAGTTACATGTTCCAGCCCCCTATTGGGAGGATGCATATATCATTATTTGCAGCACTAGCGGGTTTTCTTGTTCTTGAAGGTTTAGCTGACCCTGCCGGAGGCTTGCTAAACTTAAGTAAGAAGTAAGGAGAGCCCTGCCTGGTAGGAGATCATTTTATATTCATATTCAATAACTTGGATATTTAGTAAAAAGGATTTGTATTCATAGTTGAATTTTTCAGCTCAGAAAAAAGATTTCCCTTGGTCGGTTTTGCTAAGAATCAGCGTGGCTTTTCATTGCTTTACACTTATATTCTGCATTTATCAGACCCCTTCTGTGGAATATCAATACCCTAACATTTCTCTCTTTCACTCTCACCCTCTTTCCATCTTGATCAGTCCTTCCCCCCTCTCTCTTTCTCTCTCTCTCTCTCTCTCTCTCTCTCTCTTCCTATACATATATATATAGAGAGAGAGATAGATAGATAGATAGATAGATAGATAGATAGATAGATATATCAACTGAAATCATTGCCTTCGTATACGGCTAGACCACCATAAGAATTTGTAATTTTGTTCAGCTTTGTCTTATCTATAGACACTGCTTACTGATTGGTTGATTTCACTTTATGTCCCGGAACATGTTTCTATTGGAACAGAATATAGATCTAGAGCTGATAACTTGACTTTATTTGTCACATTGCCATTAATTTCAAAATTCCTTCAGGAGAGGCATGAATCAATCTCTTCATTCCACCCGCATGAGTGAAAAGGCAGAAGAGAGTGGTCTCTGTAGCCTTGGGATAAAGGACAACTGATTGGTCTTCACAGCCTTGGGAGATGGGCAAATACTAAACCAGGGAACGAAGCCCCTTCACGGCGGTTGGAGGCCAAATTTAACATCACTTCGACAGCTCCCGCAGCAATTTACCTGGATTGCAACAGGACCAGCAGGTGACACGATGTTGGTTTGATATAGGGAACCCTATACGCGAACGTGTGAGACAGGAACGTCCTCAAAACTGTTCTCTAGTCTTCGACTCTGTTGTTTCGATCACATAAGAGGACTCGACTCGGTGACAGGGTGAATCACAAAGCAATGCCAAATAAACCAGCGAGGCTTAAAGTGGGGGGAGATCTGTCAACGGGGCATTGTGTTATCTCCAAACGTTTAACCCATACGTACACCCTAGAAGGGACACTTCAATGTCGTTCCATCGTCAACCGAGATGGAAGTTGGCCTCCAGTTAACTTCAAGAAGACGCAAACGTCTATGATAAACAAAGGAGCGTCTTTTGTCAAATTTACATGAACTGAAACCTGACAACGGCCCGATTTTATTTCACGCCGCGTCCGCTAACTTTGATTTGTATGAAGCCGTAACATAATAAAGTCAGTCACACAGTCAACTAAAAGCCAATCATTTTATCAGAAAATGACAGGATGTCTTTAAGTACGTCGTAACAGTCAAGACTAAAGCCATAAATCTACTCATATAATGAACGATGTGATATTTTCTGTTCCTCTGTCTGTAATCATGAATGTTTCACCCAAAAGTAATACCTCAAACCCATTATTCGAATCAATGGACTCTTCCACTGAAACGAATCAGTAGTTTCTTTTTCTCTGAAAGGAACAATTCATCACATGGATATTCAGATATATCCATGGATAGATATATGGTAGACAATAACTCGTGTCCAAATAATTACTTTAAAAGGTCGCGATTCTTTTGAGTCAGGGTGTATATATCAGTATGAGAAGGTGCACACACGTGTGTGTATGTATGTGCGTGTATGTGTGTGTGTGGGGGGGGTATTTTGAATCGATAATATCATTCTTGTTAGTCTTTTCATGGCCCCGCCCTTTCGGCCCCGTCTCATTACTTTAGCTGATTTATTTCGTTTTATTAAGTGGATTCTTCTAGTGATAGTCCAATTTGTCAAATTCTTCCGGTTCATATCCTTTTCACCCCCCCTTCCTCTCTCGTTATTCAACCCCCCCCCCCTCACACACACACACACAAACACACACTGTAAGCTCAATCCAAGGAGGGGGATCCTTTTTCAAATTGGTCTTTCATGAAAATTTGCCCCATTTTACTTCTGTTTTATCGTGTCCCTCGAAACATTCCATCGTCGCATTAAACAGGTTATGCTATTTCATGTAGATATGTCACTTCCTGTGATTTTTTTAAAAAATCTTATATCGTAACATTGGTTCAGATATGCTCCACTCCTGTTTTTATGCATATATTGTACAACATGGATCCCCAGAGATCACATACGAAACCGAGGCCGACAGAATACAAGATAGAGAGATGAACTGGACAAATTCAGAAAGTACTGGCTCCGTAACCCTCTTGATAGAGAAGTGTAGTGAATCCTGGGGAAGGTTTATGTCCAACGACAGACGTTAAAAGACTGATAATGATGATGATGATGATGATGATCAACGAAAATGCTGGCATTATTAATCGCTCACAATCCCTGTTAAATATTATATAATGCATTTCTAGAGTCAAATTATTTGCAGTATATTTCTGTAGTAAAATCGTTAGCAATGCATATGCATTATCCACTTAAGAGCTCTATTCTGCAAGTAGCGCTTGCCTTGATTCTTGACCAATTACTATCCTCCTCTTGAATTCACATACATTTCTGTACTAGAATCAATCACAGTTTAATTCTGTAGTAAAATCATTACCACTACATGCTGATTTTACAAATAGAGCTACCGTAGTTCCTGACCTCCGACAATCCATTTTTCTCGATTTTCAATCCACAAAATACACACTGACTGTTGAACATTAAAAAAAAAACAAATTTTAGTCAAATATCTGGAAATTTCGGTGATCAAATCATCAAATATACCCTTTTCCAAAGCAAGAAATATTCAATTTGAGAGAGCAGAAGATTACTAAAGCTTATGGTGAATGGAGTAGTGATAAAATCAGTGGGCAGCTAAAAGAAAAGCTAAAAATTTGCCCATATGTACAGGATCCAATAGCAGTTGACGCTGTTCTCCTTTACATGAAATCAGTCAACAGTTTAGTGATGTTAGGAACGGAGTTCCTTTAGGATAGCTCCATTAGTGTGGTCAAGTCGAAGTGATTGACATATGATGGGATGTGCGTTTCACAGTTTAAGTAATCAGAACCTTTCGTTAAAGTATGCTCAGATAGTGAAATTGTCATCATGCCCGTCTCACACGCACAAGGCCCCGGATTCGATTCCTAGCATAAGCAAAGAATGTTGACAACGCTTCAATGGGACAATTTTCCCGGTGCACACTAATTGGGTAAAAAAAGCTGTGAGATTAGAGCGTAAGTTTTCCTTTAGTGGACTTAGATCCTGCTTCGTAGTCATAAAAATTCGTCAGTATAAAGTCTTGGTCACGACTTGACTTCAAAGTTGCAAGTATCACTGAGCTGACGCGTGGGATAGAAACCGGGACTCTATACAAGAATTGTTTCTTAAGTCGCTGACCCTTTACTTATTTTCATTTAAAAAAAAACGAGTATATACTGAAGGAATAAGCGATGTCCAGTTCATGCCAAGAACTTTCTCCACATACACAACAAAGGGCGATTAAAAGGACAGAAATTTGCATATAGAAAACAAACAGATACTAAATCATATAGCGCCTGTTCCTAGACCCCTAAAAGAAAGGGGGAAATTTTCCTATTCTTTTTGACCACTAGGAGAGGGAAAAGTTCCAACCTTCAACGTTATATTTGAGTGTCCGGTACTCTGACAACTAAACTATCTCTGTGGTCGTTGTCTTTGTTTATGTTCAAAATCTGTGAACAAACCAGACCGCCATTAGAACAAATACCATCAGGACAAAAAGAATTTAAAAAACAGTTGGTATCGATTCGGCTATTGATCATGCCAAGTGTCAATCTGTTTGTCAAATTGTTGATAGATTAGGGTCGTTAACCGAGGGACTTTTCAGGGCATTGTTCAATAATTAGAAACCGTAAATCAAAACTGTCACAAAAACCGTCAACATAGGTTTCTTCAGTTTTCAAGTTGGTCCAGTTGTCTGACTTGTTTTTATCGCACGTACATGCTACACCAACGGGGCTAGAGGGCTGAAAATTAAAAAAAAATTACCCATCATGCCGAGGGAAAACGTTTTCCCTTTGTATGAACCTCCCAATAGATATCTAGTAGATAATTCAATGCTAAATGGGCCCCTTAGTTTGTGTGCATCTTGTTTGTTTTCTTTATTCAGAGTTTTTTTTTTTGATCACTGTCCAACAAAAAGTTAGAGCAATTTATTCATTGATTACCCCCTTTTTCAAAAAAAAAAGAAAAAAAGATAATTGATCACCCTTAACTCTGCCAAGATACATTCGCAACACAACGGTTTCTCTTGATGGACCAAGTGGAATCGTTCACTTACCTTATTGATTGCTTTCGATCTCTCCCAAGTGTCGGAATGAGATGATCGTCGCTCACTAATGGGATTCTGTTTTCTGAATGGAATCGAAAGGATGAATACAAGTAGATGCTGGGTGTGGAAGGGGGGGTCATCGTTGGGGGGGGCTTTCATCAGGGGTAGGGTTCGAGTGGGGTTATTTTTGGTCAATAAATTGGCAATTGCTTTGTTGTAAGTGATTATTCCGGGAGGAACTGATTGGTTGATTTCCTCTATAGAAATAAAAACAGAAAACGTTTTTTTTTAAATTAAAAAAAGAAATGGAACTCACCATCACAGGCAATGATTGAACAACCTTAGCGTCAAAATTTGGAGTCGTTTAAAAAAAAAGTCAATCAAGAAATACATATGCTTGTAATGAATTTGTTCCATTACACTATTGGTGTTTTCAATTGTAAACCTAGAAAAAAAGCATGAAAACATCTAAAAACATCTAGATTCGAGAAAATCTAGATGCTATCAATAAACTCGTAAGAATAAATCCCCGAAAAAGTTGAGGTTTTTTTGAGTTTGAGGTTTGTTTTTGTTTTTTTGTTTGTTTTTCTTTCAAAAAATGAAAATTAAAAAATATTTTCCAAAAACGGAATACGGATGCTGATCTTCTGGTTTGTAAATCAAATGGTATTGCTGGAGTGCTAGAATACACAAGCACACACCACACATTTTTTTTAAAAAGGATAGAACAACTCCCCATCTCTGGGGGCTACGGTTATTCAAAAATTGAAACGAGAAGTAGTGTGAGAACGTGAGGAAAACACCCCAAGTCCATGAAACATCAATTTGACATGAAGTATTTCGGCGAAACATCTGTAAGACGATCAGTTCGTATTCTGGGTTCGAATTTATATACATAAAAACAGGACACATATCTCTAACCTATAGATATATATTGGGTCTCTGTATATGCTTATATGTATGTGTTCGGCTTTGGTCACAATTAAATCAACGTAGTCTGGAAGGTATGACAATAAGTGCAGACATCCCTCCATGGTTTGTTTAAATGCATAAAAATATATTTCATATTCGTAAAAACGAATACACATCTCTATCCATTTATTTATCCATGCATATGTATTGGGTGTACGGACACACACACACACACACATACATACACATACACATACACACACACACACACATACACACACACACATATATATATATATATATATATATAGTGAACGAGAATTTGGGAAGAAACACAAGCAACAAAATA